>LPNX010333878.1:85789-175896 GCA_001517045.1 Pseudotsuga menziesii | reverse complement strand
ATAGATGCGAGAATTTTCTCTCTCCATCTGGGCATAACTTGGTTTTCAAATCTGGAAGGAAAACAGGTTCGGAATTGCTTCTGTAGCTTCTTCAATGTGTTCTTTTTAATGATCTCTAATATGATCTCTAATATGATTTCCTTCGAGCACACAAGTACCGAGGCTAGGTCATTTACTTTTCTTGGTTCATATATTGTATCATTGTGTCTGATAGTTAAATTCAAATGTATTCTATGCAAAATACATCTAAAGCAAATAACAAAGAAGGTTGGCCTAGCTGTTCTAGAGATATAGAATATGGATTGATAAAAATGTCATAGGCTACCTCATATTTCATTTTTGCTTCAGTTCTTTATAACAAACTATTTGGCCATCTACTTCAAAATCAGTTTAAATCAAACTCAGTTCAACTCAGAGAAAAACAGAGTAAACCTAATTATGAAGATGATTTTTGTCCTCCCCCACATTGGTGATGTTATACTTTTTTCAATATACCCTAAAATTTTGCTGACAATAATTCAAATAAATATACCATTGACATCATAGTAAATATATGGATATACCATTAAGTGTGAGTTATTCGAAGTGGGATAAAGATAATTCAAAGTAACTTACCTGTAGCCCAAGCACATAGCAGCTTAACTTCTGAGGTGTGAAATTTTGTCAGGGGACTGTTTATTTTACTTCAGAATTTTCCCCTTGGTTTTATGCCTTTTTTTATTTATCTTTTGTAGTATGTTGAGAATTGGGCGAGTATAATGTGTGCCCTTTAACTTGCAGAGGCTGATGCTGAATGAGAGGATACAGAGTTTTCCCAAGCTATGCTCATCCTTGGTAAAGGCAGAGGAACATCTTAACAAGTTCCCCAAGGATACACCATTTGTAAAGTTTGAATACAAGTAATTTAAAAGCCTTGCTCTAGGGCGCATGTTCTCTTTTCTATAGAAGATATATAGTTAGAAAAACATTGATATTGCAGGACTTGTTTGAGAACATTACAAGGTTAACATTGGCTTCCTTTTATCAAGGTGAATACCTATTTTAGCAATTTCCTGATTTCTACTTGATTGATACCTTCCTATAACAGGATGGATTTCAAGATGAAGGAATATATTGGATAGAAAATTAGATTCAATATCTATAGATATAGGAGATAGGAACTAATGCCAATGCATTTGCTTGGTTCTTAATTGACTTTGGTGTGGGCAGATTACAAGAAATGGGATTGGAGAAAGGATGGGGAGACAATGCAGAACATGTCTTGGATATGATTCATTTGCTTTTGGAGATCCTTCAGGCACCTGCTCCATTGACATTAGAAATGTTTCTGGGAAGGATTCCTATGGTCTTTAATGTTGTGATTCTTTCACCTCATGGTTATTTTGGCCAAGCAAAAGTTTTAGGAATGCCAGACACTGGTGGACAGGTACATAGAATGTTATATTTTTTTATAACTGCAATGTGCATTCCATGAGATCTTTTCTCCATTGTTTGATGCTATTTTTAATTTGTCCCTTTATTTTGCTTTGATTTTATAGAGTGAAATTGAAAATAATTAGCAATATATCCATCTAAAATAACACCCAAAGCTTCTGAGATGAAAATAGTATTAATAATTACACAGTATTTATTGGAGTCCTTTTGGTTGTTTTGTGCTAAGACTATCATGATCCTAAAAATAAAAGTTTACTTTCCTGTTCTTATTTGACCACAGGTTGTGTATATACTTGATCAAGTTCGTGCCTTGGAGAGTGAAATGATGCTGAAAATAAAACAACAAGGATTGGACATTACACCTGATATTATTGTGGTAAAGTGCTGCTCTGTTACCGAAATTATGTCTAGTTTCTTTAAATTAGCAGCGACCTGATTTGATAAAATATTTTACCATGACAAATGTAAACTCTAGATTTTGATGAATGAGGCGTTTTTGTATTATTCAAGACCATCATGTGTAAATTGCTTTCCTTTCACTTGTATGCACATGTGAAGACTCAAGTACCTCATCAGCCCCACATATCAGTGGATGGGGTACTTGTCCTTGTGTGTGTGTTTGTGTTTAGCTTCAAATGTTGTTTTTTGTTCTGGTTTCCTAAATCCTTAGAATGCAATTTAGCTAAACCTATATTTATTATTTTTATATTTATTTTTTGACATTTTTGTTACAAGGTGACTCGGTTGATTCCTGAGGCCCATGGAACAATATGCAATCAACGAATTGAAAGAATTAGTGGAACAAAACATTCATAGACACTCTGGGTGCCCTTCGGAATGGAAAAAGGAGTTTTGCGTCATTGGGTTTCTCGATTTGATGTGTGGCCTTACTTGGAAAGATTTGCAGAGGTAAAAACTAATGACTTGCCAAGATTGAAATTTATAATATCTTCTTTTGTCTGCCTCCAGTGTGTATGCAAATATCCTTTCTAGCAGTAATGCAGTTCAAGATGTACAATTGAAAAGGTAAACCAAAAAATATAAAGAAAAATTCTGCATGAAAAGCGATTAATGCAGAAAACAAATTATCACACAAATATATTTATTGCTTTTGTGCCCACATCCTAAAGTATAGCATATCTTAATGGAACATATTTTGACAGATCACAACTAAGGATAGCTTACACTAGAGATTTACTAGCTGTTGCAAGAAGTGGATATGCCATGACTCCTTATTTATAAGCCACAGCCTCAGCTCCACTCCTCTTGGCTCTTGTATGCAGCGTAAGATAACCACAATGACAAAAAGTCCTCACCAAGTAGTGCAGTTGGAACTACCCTTGTGATTTTACCCATATGATTTGTGACCTAAAACTACACTATTTCTGGAGGTTTGTTTCATTGGTTGCTCAAAGGTCATATCCTGAATATGGATCATTCTCACTTGCAAAACTGCTTCTCATGAGAATGTCACACACCCCTCGTTGCAATGGCTGCTTGTGCAATTGCTGACGGTCTATTGTAGCTGGGAAATTGTTGGATTTTCATGGTAATTTGTATTTATCCCACATAAGAGGCATCCCGAGGAAATTGCTACATAATTCTAATGGTGGATAGTAAAAGAGCTTTTTTTTCCGATTTATTAGGTGCCATTCTATTTGTCAATTTGGGTAGATGATGCTAGTGTCTATGCATAAAGAATTAGGCTCAATGCTTCTGAAGTAGAGAGATTAGTACTAGGTATTGAGTTGCCGAGTTGGAAGGATCAGCATTACTGACCTTGTTATTGAACTGTTTGTATTACGTCTATGTTTTAACATTTTATCAGCATAACTGGCATTTTTTTGGTCACAAACCACTCCATAGTCCCCTTTAACTTAGGACTTTTGGCATATTATTGCAGGATGCGGCAAGGGAAATAACTGCTGAGCTAAAAGGTCAATCTGATCTGATTATCGGCAATTACAGTGATGGAAATTTGGTTGCATCTTTGATTTCACATAAACAAGGAATCACTCAGGTTTTTTTCAAATGCCATTGTCCTTTTGTATATCTGCTACAAGTGGAAAAAGGTTGTTTTCCTTCAAAATTTCATTTTAAAATTATATCCTTTTTGTAATCTCAGTGCAATATAGCCCATGCTTTGGAGAAGACCAAATACCTAGATTCAGACATATATTGGAAAAACTTTGAAGAGAAATACCATTTCTCTTGTCAGTTTACTGCTGATATGATTGAAATGAATACTGCAGATTTCATTATCACCAGCACATATCAAGAGATTGCAGGAAGGTCTGATGTTTTCCTCAATTAGAGAGCATTTGGAAACTTCTGTGTATTTATTTGTTCTGAATCTGCTAAACTATTATGTAATTTCTCAGGGTTGTTTTCTGAATACTGAGACCTGGAAACCAAAAAGTGTGTTATTTTTGTTTTTCCTTTTGAACTAATTGGAAGCAATTGGTATTTAATATGTGCATATGAATATATGCCTTTGTTATTGTAGCAAGGATACTGTTGGACAGTATGAAAGCCACTCTGCTTTCACCCTTCCTGGTCTCTACCGTGTGGTTCATGGAATTGATGTTTTTGATCCCAAATTCAACATCGTTTCTCCTGGAGCAGATGTGCAGATTTATTTCCCTTATACAGAAAAATAGTGTCTCCTTACTGCATTACATGGTTCAATTGAGGAACTCTTGTTCAATCCTGAACAGACAGCTGAACATATGTATGTAATACTCTCCATGACCGTTTTTTCTCATTCGATTTTGTTTGAGACTACTATTTATTAATGTCAGTGTGTGCGAATCTATGCCTAATATTGGGACATGTTACTCTGATATATACTGGTACATGTTACTCTGATATATAATCCTGAATGCTGATTCAGGATTTTTTGTATTCATGATAGTCTTGGTGGGTTATTCGTCTTGGGAAAGATGAAAATGTCTGTCTGCAAACCTAACGATGATAATTCATATCTCCTTCATTGCCTTCTAGGGAAGCTTTGCTTTGGCCACAATTTATTCTTCTTTCAATGTATTGAAATCAAACCATGCTAGTAAGAATATCTCAGACATTCTTACTTATCCCATTTCAGGTCATTCACTATATATGACAGGTCCGTAGTATGTACCAAATCAATTTATTGTTCTTTCAATGTATTGAATTCAAAACATGCTAGTAAGAATATCTAAGACATTCTTACTTATCCCATTTCAGGTCATTTACTATATATGACAGGTCCGTAGTATGTACCAAATCTCTAAGACTAAGATTAGGTCCAACAGGCTTAAGCATGCAGTCCTGATTATATCTCTTTAAAGTTGTTGGAGTCGTCGAAATTTTTTCTCGAGATAAAGTAGTCATTCATTTCATGCTTGCAATGTTTCTTCATATTGGAAAAAGAAGGCAGTTGAGACTGCAATATCATATGATTGAGCTGATGCAATTGATTAATTCAACATTTTTGCACTTGCTAAAATAATTGCTTTCGCTATGCTTTCAGGTGTGTCTTGAATTACCATAGATAACCCATTATCTTTTCTATGGCAAGACTCGACCGGGTGAAAAATATTACTGGTCTGGTCGAATGGTTTCCAAAGAACAAACGCTTGAGGGAGCTAGTTAACCTTATTGTGGTTGCTGGTGATTTTGACCCATCAAAGTCCAGTGACAGAGAAGAGGTGGTTGAAATTGAAAAAATGCATGGACTTATCAAAGAGTATAACCTGAATGGTCAGTTCCGATGGATATGTGCACAAAAGAATAGAGTACGAAATGGTGAGCTTTACCGCTACATCTGTGACATGAGGGGTGCCTTTATACAGGTTAGCCTTTTACACCTTGTAGTCTTTTTCAAACAAGTTAGGATCCTGCACCCTGGGGTTCCATATCTGACTCTTCAATATGTTATCTATAAGTATACACCTATTAAATTTGTAACTATGCTTGGTGAAGGTTCTATTTATCATTCATCTAGAAATGGAATCTATCGTTGACATCAACATTTTCTGTGTTGGTTATGTTTTAGCCTGCACTTTATGAAGCTTTTGGGCTTACTGTTGTTGAGGCAATAACATCTGGTCTTCCTACATTTGTAACATGTCATGGAGGTCCTGCTGAAATTATTGTGGATGGAGTGTCTGGATTTCATATTGATCCCTACCATGGGGATTCCGCAAGTGAACGCATTGATGACTTTTTTGAGAAGTGCAAGATAGATCCCGGTTACTGGGACACCATCTCTAATGCTGGTCTACAGTGTATCTATGAAAGGTAAGTTCAGGGCCTGATTTTCATGGCACTTCTTTCCTCCTCTCCTCGTCCCAACCAAAATTTTTGTTTTATTTGGTAGTTATCAGTTTGATTTACCAGTTATTCACTTTGAAGAACAAACGTTATCCATTGCAGTTTGTAAGTTCCCTTTCTGAGGGGATAGTAGTGGCATTCAAATCTTTAGGACAATACTATATTGTGTAGTATAGGTGACTGAAGTTGGTGTTGGGAGTGAATCTTTTCTAGGTATACATGGAAGATTTATGCCGAGAGATTAATGATGCAGGCTGGAGTTTATGGCTTTTAAGTATATCTCAAAAGTGGAAAGACAAGAGACACACCGCTATCTTGAGATGTTTCACATCTTAAAGTACAGAAATCTGGTTAGTGTTGTTAAAGCACTCCATAAAAGACGATTCTTCTTTTCAGTTCACCTTCTCTTGTTCCAACAAGGCCAGCTCATCAAGCGGCTTCCCCTAAGGTTTCACTTCCCTCTTCTCTTTTGATTTATGTTTATTGCATGTTTGGGAAAGTAGGTTTATACAGCTTTTCTCACATACACAAGTCATATATTTTACGTTTTTGTTGCACCAGCATTTCCAACTTGTGTTTGAGTGCATTTGTTACACTTTTGCACCAAATCATACATAGCAGGATGTCGACTCCATAGGTAAAGAAATCTATTATTTATTCTTTTGGGCGTTGGATTGGAGACTTTCTTAAATGATTCATCAGTTTCAATAGTTGTCATGTCATTCATTAACCACATGACATATAAGGGTGAACTCCTTCACAGATTGCACTATGTATACAGGTTTCTACCTGTGCAGTTGAGCATAATTGTTTTGTGGATTTGTTGATTATATTTCCTGTTGAAATCCATTTCTTGGTTAAAAGCTGAGTTTTACTTTTCTTAGGTACTAAATAGTTGCAGATTTAGCCATTCAAGTTTAATTTTAACCAATTCTTAAATTGAATCTGTTAGATTAGATTTTCCTATTTTGCACATGATCTTGATTATTGTTGTTAGCTGTTGAACAAGGTAAATAATTTGCTTCATTGTTTTTCTAATTTACAGTTCATTTTTTTCTATTTTACAAGTGATTATTTTTTATTGGATTTTGTAGGAGTGAGCTTAACTTATAAGTGGGCCATTGATTATGAAGAGCTCGCTACTGAGGATTTGCCATTTCGTATGAAGAGCCTGATGTTGAGGCTTTCAAGCTGCTAAGTGTGGTTTTGAAGCAGCTGACGTGGGATTTAAGTATGGTTTAGAAGCTGTTGATGTGGGATCTAAGTATGGTTTTGCAACCAAGTGCAAGTATGATGGTTTAGCCATTGTAATATTTTGAAAAGTGATGGCTTTCCCATAAAGTTATATGGAAATTAATATGTGTTTTTGAGAAAACTCATATTTATTGTAATACTTTTGACATTTCATATAATATAATTTGTGGTTTAAAACTTATATATATGGTTGTACTTTATATTATGTATCAATGTTGTAATTATTAACTAATTAATGTGACATTACATGATTTACATGTGTATTAGATTTTATTTACAAGTGTTGTAATTAATTATAATATGATTGCATAATTCGCATGTGTATTAGATGAGAATAAATGTATGATTTTTTAAAAAATTTAAACATAATATCATATTAAAAATTTATATTGATTAATAATGGACACCATTCAAGCTACTAAAATATAATGACCATACATAAAGCGACTAAAAATTGACTAAATTAGTGACTAATAAATGAGATTAAAGACCAAAATTCGCAAATAAAATGACCAATAATTGAGAGATACACGACCGAACAATGAGATACAAATGACCAGAAAAATGACCAAAATTCGCATATCAATGACCAAAAATCAGTTTTGGTGGCTAATTTATGGTCTTTTATTACACGACCAAATTTGGTCATATTCTAGCTTGTCATGTGGTCATTAATTTGGTCACAAATGTGGTCATATATTTGGTCATTGATTCAAATATATGACCAAATTAATGACCAAATATATGACCAACTGACAAGCTATAAATGACCAAAATAAAAATGACCAATTTTGGTCATGTAATAAAAAACCGCAAATTAGCCACCGGCGATCGCCAAACCAAAAGTGGTCATTGATATGCAGATTTTGGTCATTTGTTTGGTCACTAATCTCTCATTTTCCACTCGTGTGATGATGACGACGACGATGATAATGATAATGATGAAGATGATGACGAAGACGATGATGATGAACATGAAGGTGATGATGAATATAAGTTCATTAGAGCATATTTTTTATTATACATGAATGGATGCATATAAAATGTATAAAGTGAGATGGTGCATAATTGATATTGGAAACACATTGGTGCATATATCATGTAAAGAAAATCGATGTGTATATGTCCTAAAATAAACATCCGTTCATACACTATGTAAAAGAGCACTAATAGGTAAAATACGTTGTTATCTTAGTTCAAGGAAATGTAAAAGATACACCAACTAGTTGAAATAATAGAATGTGTATGGTTCACTGATGAACTTTTCCACACCACGGATATGCAAATGCTATTTATTATTTTTACAAATTTTCAATTACTCATTACAAAATGATTTTTTTATAATAATATTTTTTTAAATTTATTTGTTGTAATTGGATATAAGAGACAATTAAACTTTTGTTCATTGTCACCATGAAAATCATTCATATAATTAAATTTGAATTAATTATCTACCAATCATATATTTTTAAAGTAATATTTATTTTTATTTCTTAATTATTTTGCTTTGATAAGCACTTTGATTACACCTTTGTTCATAGTAACAATATACATCACTCATATATTTAATCAATAACATAAAATTTTGTGACATTAGAGAATACGATAGATGAAGAACCCATTTTATTATATAAGAATAAGAAACCAAAATTTGGGACATCATACAAGTCCACGATAATCAAAATGTTATTTTTACATTATTAAAAGTATTTATATAATATATGATACAAGTTGAATGTGATTGTCATTGATTTCAAAGGAGTTCAGTGAATGACAAAAGGATAACCAAAGACATGATGGCAGGGAAAACTCAGTGAGACCTGTATCTTCTTCTTCAATGAGTTTTTCTGAGAACCGGGGCCATGGTCAGATAGATATCTCAAAAAACTATGGGATGGCAGGTCATGGCAGGTATTTTGTTATTCTTATGAATTATGGTGGTGATTTTCATAAGGAAACTGCTTTAGGGTAGTTTTTTAACACTTAGTCAAAATTCCCAAATTATCATATCATTACAAACTACTACCAAGCACCTACAATTAGAGGAAGGAAAATAACATTTTCCATCTCCCATCGCCTCTAATGCCGCTCTAAATTGAGCAAGATTCCTTGAATTTTCATTCATAGTGAAAAATCCTTGTAGTGACAAGTAATTGTCTTACCTACGCCATACCAAACAGTAACTTGTCAAATAAATTAGATATACTTGTATATTTCTAAATGCAGTATATTATATACCAATTTCTATAAATAAAAACATGAAGACTGTGATGAATAGGATTGTCATTGATGACAACATTAATGACAATCATTTTGGAAAAATATGGTAATTTGGTGAAAAACAGGAAAATGATTAAGTATGGGGAAATTAGTAAAAATTGCCTTAGGGAAATGCACGCCATAATTTATAGAAGAATATAAATACCGGCACCACATGTGGGTCCTGTAGATTGTTGTTTTTTCTGCCTGACCATGTATTCAGTTTGTCCTGAATGTGCTTGAGCAAGAAGTTATGGCCCTACCAAAACAAGGGTTTGTGCCACAGCAAGCAAAAATGGCTAAGTAGCCTAAAAAAGATGTCCGCTTTAAATTATGGGTTAGAGTAAATGCCCACAACACATGGGGGTCTTGTAGTGTGTTGGTTTGTCTGCCTAACCATGGTATTATTTCTCCTTAAGAATGTATGAAGAAAAATTTATATCTGCCAAAATGAGGTTTCAGAATAAATTTTGGAGAAAGTCCTGAAAATGACTCAAGTGTTGGAAACCTGGCTCAGGTAGCCTTAAGAAAATCACAACCACAAATTGTGTGCTGAATAAAATGCCTGCACCATATGGGGGTATTTTAGATTGATATTTTTCCTACCTGACCATGTCTTTAGAATGTCTTGGAAGTAGCTAAGGAAGAAGTTATGAACCTACCAAAACAGTGTTTTAGGCAAATTGGACCAGACTAAGAAAATTGTCCAAGTGTTGGAAAAAATGGCTCATGTGGCCTTGGAAAAATGCCCGTCGTACCTTATAGGTGTATGATAAAAATTATCTCAACATATCATCTTACAGCTTGTTGAAGAGGCTATCTCACCATGGTCTGAGTTCTCAAAGAAGATGTTTGATGACAAAGATAATGGTCTGCCAAAATAGAGTTTTAGGTTGTTTTGCACTATTCCAGTACTGGAAAAAATACCTCAGTGGCCTCAAGGAAATCCCCACCCTATATCATAGGATGATGAGAAAAATAATATGAAAGTGTTAGGATATAGCTTGTTGATGGGTGCATCTAACCATGGTCTCAGTTATACTGTGGGGTGTTTTATGACAAAGATATAAATATGCCAAAAGTAAGAAAAATATTATTTTGCATTTTAAGAACACAAGAGAATTGGTTGTTAGATTCAGGAAATTGAAAAGGCATTGTGAAATGCCTGCAAGGAGGGGTTATTTTGATGCTAAAACTCATCAGGTAACATAGTCATGTTCCTTAGTGAACTCACTATCAAGTCATACCTTTAGGTTGTCTTATGATGGTCTCATATGCAAAATATTAATCTGCCAAAAATAGGAAAATAATATTTTCCATAGTGAGAACAAAAGAAAATTGACCGAGTGTTAAAAACAGGAGTTTGAGAGGTCAGTTGGAAATGCCCACCAAGGGATGTCTTTATGCAAGTAAATTTATCAAATGTCATGGATCCATTCTTTGGTAAGTTATCCATCTTCTCCTAACTTTAGGTCTCCACAAAGTATTCACATGGGTGAAATAGGAGTCTGCCAGAATGGGAAGAAATATGTTTTGATGTTCAAAAGAGGTTGAGAAGCTATTTTGAAATGCTTGCCAAAGGTTTTGTGTGTGTCAACATATTTATCTTGTGATATGGTCTTGTTCATTGTTGAAATGGATATCTATCCATGCTTGTAGGTTTCCTTATGGTGATCACATGAGGGAGAAATCAATCTACCAAAGTAGAAGAAAAAATATTTTTACAATTAAAAACAATTTTGTCAAAGTGTTAAATTAAACAGATTGGAATCCTATTTTCAAATGATCTCCAGATAATGAGTGTGTATCAAAAATTTCAAAAGGTGACATGGATATGATCCTTCTTGAGGTGGTTATCTAGCCATACTTTTAGTTTGCATTATGATGGTCACATATGCAAAAGATGGACTTGCAAAGTTAATGAAAAATAATAAGCAAAGTTTATTAAATAAGAAACTATAGGAATGTATTTAGAAAAATAACCAAAAATTTAATAAAAAGAATTAAGACAGAGTTTTGAAGAGACACATCTTACTATTGGAGAGATATAATGTTTAGAAGAAGTTTTAATTGATTATTTCATTAAAACAATAAATAACAAAGAGAGATTAGAAGAGGTGTCTAAGCATGATGACATGGCTAAGTAGCCTCAGAAAGATGCCATCCATAAATTATGGGTTAGATTAAATTCCTGCAGCACATGGGGGACTTTTAGTGTGTTGGTTTGTCAACGTAACCATGGTATTACTTCTCCTTAAGCATGTCTGAAGAAAAAGTTGAATCTGCCAAAATGAGGTTTCAGAATAAATTCTAGAGAAAGTCCTGAAAATGACTAAGTGTTGGAAAACTGGCTCAAGTAGCCTTAATAAAATGCCTGACAAACATTGTGTGTTGAAGAAAATGATCACACCATATGGGGGTCTTCTAGATTGATATTTTTCCTACATGTTGATGTCTTCAGACTGTCTTGAAAGTAGTTGAGGAAGAAGTTTTGAACCTGCCAAAATAGTGTTTTAGGCAAATTGGACCAAACTAAGAAAATTCTCCCAAGTGTTGGAAAAACTTGCTCATGTGGCCTTGGGAAAATGCTCACCATACATTATAGCTGTATGATAAAAATTATCTGAAGCTATCATACTAGAGTTTGTTGAATAGGCTATCTGACCATGGTCTTAGTTCTCAAAAGAAGATGTTTGATGAAGAAGATATGGTTTGCCGAAACAGAGTTTCAGGTTGTTTTGCACTATTCCGGTACAAACAAAACTACCTCAATGGCCTCATGGAAATGCCCACCCTATCTCATAGGATGATGAGAAAAATAATATGAAATAGTTAGGATATATCTTGTTTATGGGTGCATCTAACCATGGTCTCAATTATCCTGTGGAGTATTTTATGACAAAGATATAAATCTACCAAAAGTAAGAAAAATATTATTTTGCATTTTAAGAACACAAGAAAATTGGTCAAGTGTTAGATTCAGGAAATTAAAAAGGTATTTTGAAATGCCCGCAAGGAGGGGTTATTTTGATGATAAAATTCATCAGGTAGAATAGCCATGTTCCTTGGTGAAATGGCTATCTATCAATACCTTCAGGTTGTGTTATGATGGTCTCATATGCAAAATATCAATCTCCCAAAAATAGGAAAAATAATATTTTGCATAGTGAGAACAAAAGAAAATTGACCAAGTGTTAAAAATAGGAGTTTGAGAGGTCACTTGGAAATTCCCACCAAGGGTCGTCTTTGTTCAAGTAAATTTATCAAATGTCATGGATTCATTCTTTGGTAAGTTGTTCATCTACTCCTAACTTCAGGTCTCCATAGAGTGTTCACACGTGTGAAATATGAGTCTGCTAAAATGGGAAGACATATGTTTTGATGTTCAAAAGAGGTTGAGAAGCTATTTTGAAATGTGTTTGAAATGCTTTCCAAAGGTTGTGTGTGTCTCAACAAATTTATCTTGTGATATGGTCTTGTTCATTGTTGAAATGGATATCTATCCATGCTTGATGGTTTCCTTATGGTGATCACATGAGGGAGAAATCAATCTGCTAAAGTAGAATAAAATTTGTTTTTACAAGTTAAAAACAATTTTGTCTACATGTTAAATTAAACAGTTTGGAAGCTTATTTTCAAATTATCTCCAAATAATGACTATGTATCCAAAAGTTCAAAACGTGGCATGGATATGATCCTTGTTGAGGTGTCTATCTAGCCATACTTTTAGTTTGCATTATGATGGTCAGTATGTAAAAGATGGACCTGCAAAGTAAGTGAAAAATAATAAACAGACCTTATTAAATAAGAAGCTACAAGAATGTATTTAGAAAAATAAACAGAAATTTAATAAAAAGAATTAAGACTGAGTTTTGAAGAGACACGTCTTACTTTTGGAGAGATGCAATGTTTATAAGAAGTTTTAATTGATTATTTCATTAAATCGATAAATAACAAATAGAGATTCGAAGAGGTAGCTAAGCTTGATGACATGGAAAGGTGTAATTGGAACAAGACATGAAGGACATACATGACTAAGGACATGCATAATGACATTGAAAAGCAAGCATGACAAGCATGGAACATCTAGAGAGTCAATTGACACATTTTGTTGTCTTTTGAAGATGATTTGGGCAAGACAAAGATGTTAGTTCAAAGATGACAAGGAGATGGTGACATGACAATAGACAAGCAAACTGGATGATAGAGATGGTTGTGGGAATTATAATATTGGTAGAAAAAGACGTTGAAATTGAGTTGAATCCTTAGCTCACTGATTCACCCCCCCTTCTTAGTGAGAATTTTGTCTAACAGACTGAAGTTTTCATTGATGCCAACAAGTGTTGTGCAATGGCATTTCATTTACTCAAAAGGAGACCTTGATAGTTTGGGAATTAGAACACTAAGTTGCCCAAATTGTCCAAATGAAAGTTGTCCTTCTACTATGGAAATTAATTAACACTGTGTCAATGACCAATAGGTTAGTGGAGCATGAGGTCTATGAAAAAAATGAATTGGCTAGAGTCATTTTTGGATGAACCCTCTTGTTGCAATTGCTATGGTCTAAGTAAAAGGAGGGAGTTGCAGGGTTGTTAAATTCATTCGTAAGGTACATGACCCAAAGAATACAACTGTTATTTTGAGCCTCAATGTTAGTTTGTATCCCCCAAAAAGGGATGCATGCTTACCTTTTATGAATTTACGACCAGCTGATTTTTGCAGAGTATGACTGATCTCTCTAGTTTTGGATATGGTTGATAAAGAAAATCAGGCTCAATCCATGCTCAATCAATCACCAAGAACCTTGTCGCAACTATAGCATGTGTGCTAAGTGATACAACTTGACATCATCCCGCAAAGGAGCTGTAAACTGGATTTCAATTTGATTTCACTCTCTGGCATAGTTTAATTAATGGACCACTCAGAATATAAAAGGTAAAATTATCTATGCTGACATCGTATAGGTAACTAGGTTGCAGTAGTAGAGATAGTTGCAATGAGGTAGTCAGTTTCATGGCAATTACTATTTATCCATGGAAACATCATATATGAACAAGTGTAAATGTCTCTATGCAAAATATAAGGGCACATGGATGGCCTAAGTTGGGGGTATAGGTGGCTTCTGTCATGTACACAAAATACTACACCACACATATCCAGTCAGACCAAGACCCAAGAAAAAATATGCAACAGGTGGGGAAAAAATCAAATCTATTTTATTATTATTGAGGGTTTCCATTTCAGGATTTCTCTCTATGATCGAATAGAAGATAGAAGCAAGATTTTCTTTGATGTTTAGTGCTAGCTTCATGCTTGCTAGCTTGAATATGAACCGAGAATATGAACCAAGGGAGGGATGGAATTCACGTCTCACCTAGAACAAGTTTACTCTGTTATCCAAATAGCGATATTTTCTTAGTTAGATGTGGACGAAAATGCATGAGTTGACCGATCTGTAAAGAACCAAGAGCCATTGAAAGATGGAATTGGCTTAGCGAGTGTGCAAAGATAGCCATATATTGTCGATATAGAGACGAAATTTTGTTGAAAATTAAAAAAACGTCGATATTGCCACGATTTTTCTGCCATGATAAAAAAATGAAGTATTAATGCACGAATGTTCAAAACGTGGAAATATTTCATGGAAAAATATGCCCAAATGTATTAGTGTGGGATGGAGTGTTATGCTCTTCAAAATGATAATATTCATATATTCACTCAATCAAAAAAAAGTGCTTATATCATTTTGAACTTCTTATATCATTTTGTAAACAAGAGCCACGAGGTGGCAATGTCCCTGACATTGCATATGTGCTGGTTGGTGGTTTGCAGTTTCTTAAAAAAAAATTAAACTCAATAAAAATATACTAAAATTTGTTATAGGCCACTTGATAGCTTTTAATATTCACTTGATTACAGACATAAACATCTTAAACATCATCAAGCAAGCCTCAAGCATACCTCACTACCCTTCTAAACTAAACAAATGAAGATATGATAATGCTAATAACAAGATTTAATAAAAGCTCCTTCTCGAAAATATGTATTATCTTTAAAAAAAATCAAATCAAATATTATATCTGCTACTAAACACCTTTCTAACACCTTTGCCGAAATTTTAGATAAAAATAAATCTTGTGATTTTTAAAACGTGAATAATGTTCAAACTTGTTATTTCTAAAGGGTGCATAGTTTTCACATCAAGTGACCATTTTGACGCTAATTTATCGTTACGACTGTAGAAAATTACCATTAGTATTATGACTGTGGAAATAACGACACAAACACAGACAATTTTTTTTCAATTCCAATTATTTGTGGTTTTTGTGTTAATATTGAAAAAGATAAAGTAGCTATGGCCATTGACTTAAAAATAATTATTTCTTGTTGTATTGTAAGGTAGAACCTTAGTTGAAAAATAGGATTTTAGAACCCTATTTATATGAGTAAGAGTAGGTACTTGCTTATGCTTGCAAGTCATAGAGATGCATGTGAATTTCCTCTTTTAACAATGCAAAGTGTTCCTTATCGGCCTTCAAGCACATAATTTCAACCTCTTGCCATTTCCCCTCCAACATTTTTACTCTCTCTAGATCCAAGTGAGTAGGTTTTCGAACGTAATGAAGCCCTCCCAAATTGGATTCCATATTGTTCCATATTCCTCCTCTAGTACGACAAGTTTCATTAGACAAACTCAAATTTCTGTTTACCAATGCACTCATTTGACATATTTATTTCCACAATTTTTTTTATGTCTCTCATTACCTCCCCCAATATTTTCTTGATATCAGTAGAGAATTTTATCCTATTTGTAGTGTCCACTTCCACCATTTCCTTCATAATCTTTCTGTTGTAAAAAGTATCTCCCAGTTTGTCTTTCAGCACTAGCATCGACAAATCAAAATCCTTGGTGGGGATGTTCTTCGAAGAATGTTTTTTGCATATCTGGGTCTTCTCTTCAGCTGCTTCATCTTCCTTTGCAACTTCATCTGGCATTTTTTTCCTTTGGACGACCTCTCCTTCTTCAGCTCTGGCTCCACCTGTTCTTGGACATTGACATCACATTTTTTTCTTATAATTACTATGGTCGTCACAGGATTCAATGTATATGATATCTTGGGTTTTGTGGTCCCCAGAACTCGATCAATGAACCTATCTGCAACTTCATCTTTGTTCTTGGTCAAAAATTTATTCTTGATAAACAATCAGACGGTTGGATTCTCCACAATCAATTTCTTCTTCTTCTATGATACTCAATCCCTACCACTCCTCTTGATAGAGGAAGATACTTTGTTCTGATCATTTGAAAAGGATCTTCCATAGGAAAAGTGTTTCTTTTGGCCATTTCAAAATAATTCCATGGCTTTAGGAAATATTTGTGACCTGAATTGACAACAAAAAGTGAAAATCCTTCTGTGAATCCAATTACCTAAACCAACATTAAATGCAAGATTGTCACTCTCTTGATCACCATACCAAAGATTAAATATAAATGCCAAAAACATAATGGAAGACTATGCTTTATAGTGGTAAATTGAATTAATAGCTCGAAAAATAAATTCCTTCTGTGAGTCGAAATAATTATCCATCCAAATTTTAATTATTATCGATATGCCTTGGATTTAGTACTATCTAATTTGTGAGGAAAGGTCGAGCACAATCAAGCACAATCAACCTCAAAGACCAGTATTATATAAGTTGTAAAAATAAATCATGTCAAATAAAATATGTGTAAGTGTCGGTTTCCAATGTGGTTGATGCTAAAGCAACTAAGTGAAGATTGTAGAGAAAGGCTTTGAAATTCAATTGGTAACAATACTTGCTTACCATAGACTAGCTGATAAGGAGTAAAACTAGTACTGTTTTTCCAAGTAATTCTGTATTCCCATAGAGCTTCTTGAAGCTTGTCTGACCAATCTTTTCTATGCATTTGAACTCTCTTGGTGATGATTGTTTCCAAAGTTTTATTAGTATAATCTACCTGGCCATTTGCTTGTGGATGGTACGGGGTAGATTTTCATTGCTTGATTTTGTACTTGTATGTTATCTCTTGCACTAGATTAGAAGTAAACCGTGCACCTTGATCAGTAACAATCTCTCTAGGAACTCCAAATCTAACAAATATTTCTTGAAAGAGAAATTGACTACCATTTGTTTTTTGGCTCTTGGTAATGCTTTGGATTCCACCCATTTTGTAACACAGTCAATACATACCAAAATGTACCTCCTTCCTTTTGATGGTGGATTGCAGTAGGAGACGGAGAAAAATATATTACATGCTATAGAGCATTAAATGCGATGGCGATCGCACTGTCCGTCGTTGCATCTTACTTTGGAAAGGATTCGACGACGGATAGTGCGACCTCCAATGTAGGAGACTTGTGAAATGAAATAATGACAAGACAAAAAATAAATCTGACATATCTTCCTTAATGCAATGCTGTTCACATCATTAAAAATGCATAGACTATTGAACGAATTTATTAGGACGAGGTAACTTGATGACTGTGGCTCACAAGCATTAAATGATTACAGCAGCTAACCCCTCGGCCATGAGGAGGTTGACACATCCAGTAAAAAGAAGAATCACCACCTAAACAATAAACTATGTTTTTAGCATCACAAATTATCAACACATTTAAAATGAATTTCTATTATATAATTCATTTTATAGATCTTTTTAAAGTTATAATAATTTTTGATAATTGAATGAGATCTTTTCGCTTTCTAAAATTTATAAGGAATGTGAATCATAAAAACATTTTGAATCGCTCTTTTTGGTATCTATTTTCTATTTTTTTTCTATTTTTTAAAAGAAAAGAAAACCTTTTCACATTTTAAGATAGCCTATCTACAAGATATTTAAATAAAAAAGTTCCAAATTGTGTTAACATGCTATATAATTCTAAGAAAATATAACAGCCTATAATAAATTATTAATGATACATTACATTTTACATTCTTATTGTTGGAGCCGTTAATTATTTCACCTTTGGCCGCAACAATTTCGAAGAGGTGATACTGCTCATACTTTAACCACTAAAACACTGAAGATTCACCACACCGCCTAATTTGAAGAGGAAGCGATTGGAATATTTTAGTTTATTAAATCGTGAAAATCCATTCTGACTTTGAAAACAAGCACATCTAATTTTTGAAGGGGAAACACAGTTTTCATTCTGTGAGACTACAAATTCGTAACAGAGAATTCTGTTTTTGTATTGCGAAAGGTCAACTAGCACTTAATGAACGACTTAGTTGAAACATTATAAATACCTAACTTGTAATAATGATTGATATTAACATAAAGAGAGAAATATAGAGATTGATACACCAAGTTGAAACTACGAATTTTTACTATGTATTTTTGTTATACTCTATTTTTGAGTTTGCAAACTCAAAATTATTTTTGAAGTTAGTTTCTTGAGAAATCAAATTATATTTTGACTATAAATGTGTAAATGTGTTTTATTGTTGTAACAGAGTATTAGTGTTAAGTTTATGAATAGAGGGGTCATCAAAACAGAGTTAAACAATTAGCTAAAAAACCGCTGCAACTCCGATGCAACACCAAACAGTCGGCTGCAACACAACTGTAATTTTCTTGTAGGTTGTCGTTAGTTAAAAAGTCATCTGCAACACAACTGCAATACCACCTATAGAGTAATGTTATATGCAATGGTCAGCTGCAAAACTCGTGTAGGTGTTGATTTGATCTTTTAGTAATGTGTAAGTGTTGTTGAAACAGAGAGCAACACTCTCGTGCCTTCCCCACAATGGTATCAGAGCATGATTGAGTTTTCTTTCTCGTTTTTATGTTTATAGTAATTTGGAATTTGATTTATGATGGCTACTAACATCAGTGTAGTACAACCACAAATTCCTATTTTGACTAAAAGAAGCTATGATACATGGTTTATTAATATAAGAACTATCCTGCGAGCTTAGGATCTTTGGGAGTTTGTTATGCTTGTATATGCAGAACCAGATAATCAAGCTGCTGAATTGGCTCTGTCAAATGCTGAGCGCATTCTATTTAAGGAAAATATGAAGAAGGATAATAACTCTCTTGGTATTATTCAGCAAGGCCTTAGTGAATCCATATTTCTTGAGATATCAAGTTCTGAGTCTTCGAAAAAATATTTGGACACTCTTGAAACTTGCTATCAAGACGTGAGCAAGGTGAAGAATGTTAAGTTGTAGAACTTGAGAAGGGACTTTGAGAATATGAAGATGAAGGAGAATGAGACTGTTGATAATTTTATGACACAATTCATGAACGTTGTAAAATAGCTAAGGCAGTATGGTGAAGACCTCTCAAATCAACATGTGATTGAAAAATTGTTGTGATGTTTTTCAAAGAAGTTTGAAGCAGTGGTTTTTCCAATTGCAGAGGTCAAATATCTCAGTCAAATGCACATAGATGAGATGACTAGTTATTTGATTGATCATGAATCAAGAATGAATAGGTATGATGATACTCCATTAAAAAATGCTTTTAAATCTCAGTGACATGTTCCTAGAGGTAGAGGCAGAGGAAGAGCTAGTAGCAGAGGAAGAGGAGGTCGAAGTGTTGATCATAGTGACGGCAGAAATGATTCAGAATCTAAAGGGAAGTTGCAACAGAATACTATTAATGTAAGGGGGAGTAAAACCAGAACATGGAATCCAAGAAATCAAATGTATGATAGATCTAAATTTCAATATTTTATTGTAAGAAATTTGAGCATTTTTCTAACAAGTGCTAGAAGAAGCAAGAATATGCTAGTAAGCTTCCTACACACATTATAGAGGAGACTGAAAATGAAGAGAAGCCTACGTTTTTAACTTGTAATGTCACTCAAGAAAGCTCAAAATATATATGGTTCTTGGATAGTGCATGTAGCAACCACATGACTAGAAGAAAGGAATTATTCTCAAGTATAGATACAATTATTGAGTCTGAAGTGAAGTTAGGTAATGATAGTGAGGTAAAAGTTAATGGTAAAGGTGTGATTGTATATGTGAAGAATGGTAAAAGAAGAATAATTCATGATGTTTATTATTCTCCTAGTTTAATGTGTAATTTATTAAGTGTTGGAAAATTGCTAGAGAAAGGGTACAGAGTGGTCTTCAAGAACAAGGTATGTACTATTTATGACAAACATCCAAGTAATACATTGATAGGCAGAGTAGAGATGACAAAGAATAAAATGTTTCTGCTGATTATGAGAAATGATTTGAATAACTCTTTGAATGATTATAAAACTAAGAGTTTATATCAATCATGGTTATGGCATTTGAGGTATGCCATTTACATGTTGGTGGCTTAGATTTGCTACATAAGAAGCAGATGGTAAAAGGGTTTCCCAGTATTGAGCAGCCAACAGGATCATGTGAGAGCTACATATTTGGAAAGCATCATAGAGATAAATTCATTTATGGAGTCTCATATAGAGAAAAAGCACCATTAGAGCTGCTCCACACATATTTGTTTGGACCTATCCAAACACCTACTTTGATTGGTAATGTTTATTTTATGACTTTCATTGATGGGGTAAGTGTAGCAACATATCTCATTTAAGAATTTTTGGGTGTGTAGATTATGCACATGTACCTGAAGAGATGAAAAGAAAGTTAGACTACAGAAGTCAAAAATGTATTTTTGTTGGATATAGTGAAGAATCTAGAGCATATAGAATCTATAATCCCATCACCAAGAATTATGTCATCAACAAAGATGTGGTGTTTAAGGAAGAAAAAGCATGGGATGGAAGCATAGATAATTTAGTTGATGAGGAATTTGATACACCTCACACATAAAATGAAGAATACGAACAAGGAATACATGGAGGTCAGTTAACTCCACATACACCAGCAATAAGAACACCAGTCAGAACACCTAGAATTTGAGAACATGGTGAACCATCAAGTATTGGAGGATGGAAAGGAAAATGATCATAGGTAAGTAATGAATCAAATCCTACATTATATTCATTAAGATACAGATCTAGAGGTCAGAAGACTAGAAGTTTAAGAGAACTATATGAGGACAACGAAGAAGTACATCAAGTTTCAAAATTTTCCTTTATAGCGTGTGATCAGGTAGATTTTGATGAAGCTACTAAAAACGATGTTTGGATTAAAGCAATGGATGAAGGAATTGATGCCATAGAAATAAATAGTACTTGGGATCTTGTATATTTTCCTCATAATAAAAATTTTGTTGGTGTCAAAAGGATTTATAAGACTAAGTTAAATGTTGATGGTAATGTTGAAAAATACAAAGCAATACTTGTAGCCAGGGTGTTTAGTCAACAACATGGTATTGATTATAATGATACTTTTGCACCTATAGCTAGACCTAATACGGTAAGGATGGTATTAGCTATTTTTGCTCGTAATAAATGGTATGTACATCATATAGATGTAATGTTAGCATTTTTGAATGGATCCTTAGAAAAAGAGGTTTATGCAATACAACCTCTTGGATATTAAATTTATGGACAATAAGACTATTAAGATTCCATATGCTAAGCTATATTGTCACATCCCCAACCCTTTACTCGATGGAGAGGATGCAACTAACATCTATAAACCCAGGAAATCTAAGCCCCATGAACACACACATGCACACATATATGCACTGAAATTAAAACATACAAAGATGCATAAATTATTAACATATAGCGGAAGTAAAATCATTCATTCAAGAATTCATCAAGTTCATAGTAATTCATAAAAAAATTACAATTGCAGAAAATAAAACATAAGAGAATACTTATCTTTGAAAGAAGCTTGTCCCGTAACCAGCTATGTCACTGCAATGTTCCACCCAACCATAGGCCAGTGTGCTCTTTAATCTCTCATCAACACTGCCACCCCCGATCTGGGTATGATTTTCCCAAAGGAATAAGGAACACTAGCAGACTTCCCCCATAGCCAAGGATTCAATAAAACTTAGTCAAGCCAATATAGTTGGGTTTAAAAAACTTACATAGGAAGTGATTTACACTTATCCAATTTCACATGAGACACAACCAAGCCAAGATATGGGTTTATAAGGATACCAGCCAAGCCATCCTGCCAGTTGGGTTTATCAGGTTTCCAAGGAGGTAGAAAGGCTAGATGCGAAGCTAGTGATCTCAATCCAGAGCTATGAGCACCCACAATGGATCCATCCTGACTTATAAACATTTACACACCCAACACAAGGGAGCATCCCCTTCTCTGCTACACAATCCCTTGGGCCATGCACTCCGTTCCAGTGCTATTCAGTGTACAAAAAGAAGAAAATCAGCCCTCTAGATCGGTCTGTGAGGTGTCTTCACACACTAAGTTTATCGAGCAAGTTCAGACTCCATTTCCATTCCCCAAATCAGTTCTGATGCCAAATGAGGATGCACACAAAGTGATCTCAGTCCTGGGATTATCAAATGTAAGTAGAAGCCAAAGAATTACACATGCACATAGTAAGTTACGAATTTTTTAACATTGTCCATGCCACACTGACTGCTGCAAAATACCAAAACAAAAATGTTTGTTGGTTATTCAAATCAAATACACAAAATTGAATTTTGGGCAATTTTTTTCAGGAAAACGATTAGCAGACTGGAGAAAACATGAAAATAAACAAATGCACACAGGAAAACCCAAAACGTGAAGGATCCATAACGTCGAACAGGAGAAAAATCGCTAAGGGTTCAGACTCATAGTAGTTTTACTTTCTACGTGAATGAATATTGGGATCCAAAAACGTTACACAAAGTCAAAATCATGAGGGGAAGGTGAAACGCCCATGCGTGAGGGAAAGGTAATCATTTTTTGGTGTTTTCATGCCCAAGAAATTTAAAAACCATTTTTCATGAAGTGGTGCTTTTCCCAATTCGAATTTCTACCCACTCTTTTGATTCCCCCCCCCCCCATCCGTAGGAAAAATCATGCCCCCATCTCAGTTGGTTGCGTTTTCATACTTGGATATAGGTTTTTAATTAAAAATTGCAATTTTAATATAATTTCCAGGTTTTTAATGTTTAGCTAGCATAAAATACCACCGGCTCAACCTTAATTGCCGAAACATAAGCACTAAATCAATGGTGGGGCTTTTTACCAGCTCCACACCATGATTATTTACATCATATTATTTTAATGCCAACAAGGTCAAAACCGAGGTGTTACTTTTATTATCAACATTCATTTCAATTTTACAAGAAAAGCATATAGACAGGATCACTGAAAGAAACATTTTCACAAGATCAACACAGATTTACCCTAGGAAAACCCTGAAGGGAAAAACCCATCAAGAACATCTTCCTCAATATAAATGATCAAAAGAAAAAATAGAAGACTTCAGACTTGTCCTTCTCCTCCTTGCAAATAATACTCTCTCTCTCTCTCATGTGCTACACAAGTGTGTGACTGTATGTTCAAATGAGGAGTGCTTCACTTCTATTTATATTCTTTGGCTCACTTGAATTTTTACTCAACCAAGTCAGCTCCACTAAACTTGATTGGGCCAACTTATCTAGCAGGACTCAAAACAACTTATTATTATTTTTCGGATGGTGTTAATGACTCGACTTATAATGGAGGGGTTTTCTTCATGACTCTTTACTAACGTAGTACAATATTAATGATTCTCCCAATAGGAACATCAAGGTACAATGAAATACAACCACTCCCCCTTAATGAGAAGGGTATTCTACAACAACATCAAAAACAACAGTAGGAGAAGGAGAGAGAGCATCTTCAATATCATCAGGTTGATACATCTATAAATCATTGGAAGCTTTTTCATCATCTTTGACATATAGTCTTCTTCTTCAATTTCAGTAGCAACAACACTTTGATCATTCGATCGACAACATCATCATCAGTATTTTAGTATTCTTCAATCAACAACATCATCATCAACAATAATTTAACCTTTCGATCAGCAACATCATCATCATCAATACTTTGAGAAACATCATCATCATCAACAATTTGCAATCCACAATACAAAGATGAAATTCTACAGATCACTTTAGGTCTTAATTACAGGGATGATACAATCCTACCACATTCTTGAGGATCGAAGTCACCGAATACTATTATGGGATAATTACTCCCTATAACTTTAGGACTTAAGTCCAAGATGTTGAGGCCTGGAAATTCGCAGGCGACAACAGTAAAGGATTCTCCCCAATCAACATTCCCAACTAGCCCGTTGACTGTTTGGTATAGGGAATCCATCCGGTTTGTAGTCTGGATACTGTAGGTCAAAGTAACAAAACAAAAGGTTTTACCGGTTGCGGCCCGGTCCACCGAGTTTTTGTATTTTTGACTTAATGTATGATGTGAAAGTTCCTATCTAACAATGCAAGGTGCTAAAGATGCAAGGACCAGTCACAATGTGATGTGCAGGTTCTTAACTCTCGTCTTAAGGTTCACAAGCACCCAAAACACATACAACACAAAAAATGAACTAACTACCTAAACTATCCCTAGGGAGCAGAGTTATCATTCATTGGTGAGTAATACATTTTGTACATGCATTATGAAGAGTTACAGATAGCTGGTACTTCATTCAAGACACATGTACAATTACAGATATTTAAACAACCATATTGCCGATTATTTTATGAACAACATTTATTACTCACAGTGGAAGACATCCCAAAAGATACTGAAGAACACTCAACAAGAACATAGGTTCAGGAAGTTAAATATTCTCACAGTAAATGAAACACAGTTGAAAACGAAATAGTTCCTCTTTAACATTATTCATTTAGTCGCATTGATACATTCCACATTTCTCTCTCTCCAGCAGGAAAAAGTTGCACTTTCTTACTGTAAAGTGAAGTAGTTCCTCTTACAAGAAAAAGAGTTTACAAATTTTTCAGGGAAAAATCCCCCCATCAGTCCTATCTTTACAGTATTTAAAATACACCCCCGATCGTTAGGGATCCCCCAACGTCTGACTTTCCAGTCTCTCCAAACGTTTCAGCTTCCTCTTCTGGCCATTTTTTCTTCCCAATTATTTTTTGTGAACGTTCATCTCCTGATCAGTAACTGATAGTTCTTCCTAGTCTATACCTTTGTCGTTTTCTTGTTTTGTCCTTTTCTTCGCTTTGTCTTCCTTGTGACCCTGCTGGTTTCGATTTGACCAAGCTAAGCCTTCACTCCGGGTCGCTTCAACAGTCCATCGAATTCCTCCTGCAAACAATTACGGTGCATCATTCCTTGGAATGGGATTTTAAACATTAAAATTATCTGCCTGAAATGGTCAATCCACAAGAAAATAGCCAGGTGCATCCAGACAGAGACTCGATTAAGCCTTGGGCGGGAAGGTTATAAATCAGCAGTCGGCAAGCTTTGGCATCGGACGTGGAAAGACTTTCCTGGCTGCAACAGCAGACAAGAGAAGGCTAAAGATACTCAACGCAAACAGGAAACGCTTCAATCGGAAGTTGGCATGGTTTGGACATCGGAAGTCAAATGGATTTCCTAGCCGCAACAGCAGAAGGTGAATAAAGATCAATGCACGTCGATAGTCGGAGCAATTTATACTTCGGACGCCAAACTGCTTTGGCAGCTGTAACAGCGGAAGGGAGAAGGATTGGAGCTTTTGATTCAACATAAAAAGACGCCCGATTCAAGGAAACTTAAGTGCTTTGAACAGTTAAGGATCAGCAACAGCTAAAATCGTTCTTCCTATGAAATGGCAGCCTTTCCTTTTTCATCATGGGGGTGGTCCCATTTGAGGACTAAGTCTCCTACTTCAAAGTCTTTTGTCCTAGCTTTATGCTTGTCAAACCATCTCTTAACTGACTCTTGTTGTAGCTTAAAGCGTTCTTTGGATTTAGATATGGCCTCCTCTGCTTTCAGGAGATTATATATTCTTATTTGTAACACTTCGTCATCCAACCCCCTAGACTCTTGGGCTAGTATGGAATATGGTAGCATGATATTGGGAGGAAGGATGGCTTCTTTACCATAGACAAGGGTATATGGAGACACTCCAATTGCGGACTTGGGGGTAACTCTATCGGCCCAAAGGGCATTCGGCAATGCTGAGTGCCAACTCCTCTTGTTTTCTACCATAGTCTTTTTTAAAATCCTAATCAGATTTTTGTTAGAGGATTCAGCCAGGCCATTTCCTTGTGGATAATAATTAGCCTATTAATGCAATTTTATCCCTTTATCATGAGCAAATGCAGTCAATTTAATTGATGAAAAGTATTTAGCATTATCAAAAACTAACGAAACTGGAACTCCAAACCTGGTCATGATGTGGTCTTGTAGGAAACTGATGACCTCGTCCTCATTTATCTTGCGTAGTGGAATAGCTTCGACCCAGCGAGTGAAATAATCTGTAGTGGTCAGAATGTACTTGTGTTGCAGAGAGGAATTCGGTTTTATTTCTCCAATAATATCTAGCCCCCATTGCTCGAATGGTTCCATGATCATCACAGGCTTTAGGGGGGGCTGCTGCTCTAGGCTGTCTTCCACCACATCTTTGGAAAATCTCACATTTCCTTACATGTGCATGTGCATCCTTGAAGAGTGTAGGCCAATAGTAACCGGCTCTGAGGATTTTGTGGGCTGTAGTATCTTCTGAATAATGTCCCCCAGCAGGACCATCATGTAATTCTGACATTACTTTCTTTGCATCTTCTTTTTCTAAGCATATGAGGAGAACCCCGTCATAATTCCTTCTGAATAATACTCCTTCAACAAGCTGATAGGAGGCTGATTTAAGACGCAGCGCTCTTCTTTGCTTGGAATTCCAATGTTCTGGCAACAGCCCTGACTGCAGGCAATGCACAAGGTCTCTATACCAAGACTCGAGAGCTATAAACAAAGGACATACATCCATTACATGTGATTCGGCCTCATCCTCCCATGCCTGATTTTCATTGTTCCCACTTTCAGTCATCAGCTTGCACAATCCTTGTCCTTTAACTATAGAGGCTGGTTTGAATTCAAGGTCATATTCTTGAAGAGCTATTACCCAGTTGCCCCTTCTTTCTCCTAACTCTTTCTGTATGAGAAGGGATCTTACTGCTGGGTAGGGGACTATTACCTTGGTTCGATTTTTTAATATATAAGGCCTGAATTGCTTCACTGCCTTAAATACTGCGTAAGCTTGCTTATAAATGGCTGGGTAGTTTAATTCAGCCCCTTGTAGACCAGTACTCATAAAGGAGATTGGGAATTCATCCCCCCCTTCTTCCTTTTGGGTGAGCACAACTACCAATGAATCATCGGATGCAAAAGTATATAAAATAAAGTCTTTATCAAAATCTGGAATTTTCAAGGAAGGTGCGTGTGCAACAACAGTTTTAATTTTGCTGAAAGAATTCTTCTCAAGTTCAGTCCACTTGAATTGTGCATTCAGCTTGACCATCTGCTGCAGCGGCTTAACAGTCTGGGAAAAATCAGGCACAAACCTTCGTACGAAATTTATGGTTCCCATGAAGGATTGCATCCCCTTTTTATTATGGGGCAAGGGGATTTGTTCAATGGCCTTGATTCTTTCTGGGTCAATGGAGATCCCTTGCTTTGAAACTATGTGGTGCAACAACTTTCCTTCCATGACAGCAAATACACACTTCTTAGGATTGAGTGAAATGCCATACTTACGACAGCATTCGAAAATTTTCCTTAAGTGAAACGCATGTTCTCCCCTTCTCTTCGAGAATATTGTAATATCATCAAGGTATAATACAGTGCTTTGGCCAATCAGCTCACGGAAAGCTATGTCCACAGCCCTCTGAAATGTTTCCCCAGCATTTATAAGCCCAAAGGGCATCCTTCTGTAGGCAAAGGTTCCCCACTTGGTTCTGAATGTTGTCTTTAATCTGTCCTTTTGGGCTACCAGCACTTGATTGTAGCCAAAGAAGCCATCTAATAACGAAAACAATTCAGAACCTAAAACCATTTGTAGCAGCTGCTCCATGGGTGGCACGGGATAGTTATCTTTGTCTGATGCATGGTTTAGGTTCTGAAAATCCACACAGAGGCTGATCTCTCTAGACTTTTTCCTTACTGGTACTAGATTTGATACCCACTCAGAATGTATGACTTTGAAGATGATTCGAGCATCCAATAATTTATTTACTTCGCTCTAAATCAACGGTTCCAATTTTGGACGTATATTTCTTAGTGGTTGTTGATATGGCTTGACGCCTGCTTTAATGGGAACGACATGCTTGATGATGCTGGTGTCATATGTTTTCAAGTCTTCGTACGTCCATGCGAAAAAATCTTTATATTGTTTAAATAGACTGATGAATTTGTCTCTTTCTGTTGGCGAACAACATTTGCCGAGATTCACGAACTTAGGAGCCGTTTCAGTACCCAAATTTATCAATTTGAACTGTAGCGATGAGCTGTGTGTCTTTACGTTGGGTGGTCTTTTGAATTTTTCATTTAAATCAAACATTTTTTCCAACGTTCTGACCCTTTAGGAATGAAATTATCGTATTTCATCTCATCCTGATGCTTTTCATCGTCTATGATCGCTCCTTTAAACACCTCATCATTCGTTAAACATTCTATGATCTGCTGGTCATCATCGAACACTCATAGGTTGGTAATCATATCAGGTACAGAGGGCCTGAAAAGCAATTCAATAGAACATCGATTATTAGTGGGTATGAGCCTAGCGGCTGATGTGGCCAATAGATCAGCAACTGTGTTTTTTATTCTTGGAATTGAAGTAATGTTAAATGCATTAAAATATTTCAGTAAATCCCATACCTCATTCTGGTAAGCTCTTAAGTGGGGAGAAATACAATGTATCTAATTCCAGATTTGTTTCACAATAATTTCAAAATCCCCAAAAACTTTTAGATTACTTACCTTTAATTCAATTGCCTTCTTTAGTCCCTGCACCAGTGCTTCGTACTCAGCTGTATTATTAGTACACTAAAACTTAATCTACATGACAGGAAATGTTTACTCTTCTGTTGGTCAATCAGGACATAGCCAGCCCCTGACCCTTCTAATGTCTTAGAGCCATCGAAAAATAAAGTCCAAAAATCATTAACTACTAGAAATGAATCTACTCCTACTGCTAAGTCTACTATTTTACAGTCAATCTCATCAGCCTGTGAGAATCGAAGGAGATCAGGCTAGGTATCAGATGTGTTGCTGGCTTCTTCTGCTTGGTAATTACCTGGTTCCAACTCAATAAAATAGTTTCCCAATACAGAATCCACTGGTACGTTCTTCTCCTCCAGTTGAGTAACATTGTACTTCATGTGAGGCTCTCTTAAAATCTTGATCTGGTTCGGACTTCCTTTGTATGGAAACCATAGATGCAACCAATATGAGGTGAAATATCCATTTAATTTGGCTGACCAATCTCTGCTTAGGACGAGACTGTAAGCATCTGGTAATATCAGCCACCACGATGTTAATAACTTGGCACACTTTGTCATTAGATGCCAGACGGACTAGGACATCTTCCAGCTCACCAATAACCTTCACATCCGTCTGTCCAATTGAACCACCCTCCATGTGGACGGCTTAGGATACCCATTGATCTTTTTATAGACTAATATGGGCATAACATTTACTGACGCCCCTGAGTCTACCAAGCAGTTATGTACATTATGATTGAAAATTTCAAACGTGAGGAGGAAAGGTGGATGTTTGCTTTTAGACTTACCTCCAACGCTGGTTTCTCCAATTTCTTCCTCTTCCTGAGGTTGGTTACTCGCGGGCAACTTCTCATCCGATGTTTCAAGCGCTTTCAATAGTCTTTCCTTTTGTTGAGGAACTTTACACATTTCGAATAGTGGAACAGTCACTTTTATCTTCTTTAAATCTTCCACAATGTCATAATCCATTCGCTGCTCAATGGGATGGGGTTTTTCAGCAATTTCTTCACTGGGGTTGGCCTGTGCGTCACTCTGCCTAGGATCTTGGCTGGTGACAGTGAACTATGGAATTTTATGATCCAACGATTTGTCTTGAAATCTCTTCTTAACATTTCTCTACAGCCTCTTAATCTTTGGGATTATAAGACTGTCTTCCCTAACCGTCCCTTGGCTCCTCGTGGCTACGTTGGTTTCCATAACGCCTTTACACCCCTGAGTCTTTTCGTCTTTAGCATCAAATAGTGAGACAAAATTACATAATGCCAAGGTTTCCTCTTCCTGTTCTTGAGTAGACGTGGAAGCAGAATTTTCCTTTGTTTCCTCATTTCCCTCTTCTGTCAATCTAGAATCTAACAGCTGATTCATGACCAACGTCATCAAATTTATCCACTGCGGACAATTCTTCTCAAAATGTGGCTGTTGGTGGAATGTGAAAAAATTATCCAAGCCTACCTCTGTTAAGTTCACAGATGCAGTATTTTGAGGAGGAGGTTAAGAATGGTGGTTATCCTCTCTTTTCTTATAATATGGCTTATAAAACTTTTGGGCTTCCTTTTCTTTATCCATATCTATGAGTTTATTGGAAAGCTTCTGCATCATTTTGGCCATATTTTCCAAATATGGAGACTTTTATTCCTTAGGCTTGGTAAACAATAAGGTTTTTCTTCCTATACCTTTCTCTCCAGACTGTTCTGGATAGTCTTCAATGCTCTCTCTTCCAGCTTCCACCGCTTCTGCTTCTTCATAGGTTTCTGTCAAAGTAGGCTTGGCCCTACCTTTGGAAAACATGGCCAAATCAGGGCCTAAAGCTGAAGTATAGTATTCAATAAGAACTTTGTCTGAAGGCTTATCTGTTTCAGAGAAGTTCTTGAGATATGCTGCAAACCTTTGAGTGAAACTGTGCACTTTTTCTTTTCTTTCTTTCTTCAACGTGCACAACCCTTTCATGAGAGCTGCATGAGTTTTCTGAGTTGCATACTTACTTCTGAACATTCTTTCAAAGGTATCCCAATTAGGGATAGAGTTAGCAGGAAATCCAAAGTACCATGACACTGCGGCTCCTTTGAGGGTATGCGAGAACAGTCTGCATACCACGTCTTCATGTTCCCCGGCCCTTAATCCCTCAATTGCCAAGTAAAATATTTGTAGGTGATCATGTACTACTATTTTCTCATTGGGATCAAACTTGGGCAACATCTTGTCAAAGGCTTGAGGTAGGTCATGTAAAGGAGGTGTAAGGTTTAATGGTGATTTGGCTCTCCATGCAGGAGGTGGATTAGGTGGGTTAGGTTGTGGATTAGCATTTACTCCTGCCATGAGTCTGGGTGGGGAGTGAGGGGGTGAACCAACTGGAGTGTGAGCAGGAGAACTGTGAGGGGTTTCTGGGCCTTCTTGATTCAAAGGTAGCACAACTTCCTGTAAGGCTGTTTCTACAAGCTCTTCCCAGTCTCCAACCAGCACTGAGCCTTCCGCTTCAAGATGATCCTTCCTTTTATACTCTCTTCTGGGCAGTTCAGGGATGATTGGAAATCCTCCAATCTTCTTTACATATGCCTTGGTGTGTCTTCTCAGATCATTAACAATTTCGTTGTCAACAGAATATAGATGTTCTCTTTCTTCCGGAATTGGATTTTGAAACCCACTGCTTTCAGAATTGTTACCGGTGGAATATTCTCGAGAAAATGGGTTTCCTCAGCTGGCCATACACTGGCGGCCCTCCTTCTAGCACCAAAATTGTTGTCACCTGCGAATTTCCAGGCCTCAACACAAGGATGATGCAATCCTACCACATTCTCGAAGACCAAAATCACCAGATACTATTATAGGATAATCATTCCCTATCAATTTATGACTTAAGTCCAAGGATGATCATAATCCTACCACGTTCTCGAAAACTGAAGTCACCAAATACAATTACGGGATAATCACTCCCTATCACTTTAGGAATTAAGTCCAAGGATAATTCAATCCTAGAATATTCTTTAAAACCAAAGTCTCTGGATAACTTTAGGGCAAGTGTCCAGGGATGATACAATCCTACTACATTCTCGAAAACCAAAGTCTCCAGATCACTTTAGGACAAGTGTCCAGGGATGATACAATCTTGATTCTTTCTCATAGACAAAAGTATACAGATCACTTTATGACAAATGTCCAAAGATGAAACAATCCCAGTGCAACATCACTGATCCCCATTTCAGGGAAGGTCTTTTCGAACAACACCAATCTTGTCTTGAAATTATTCAAACTTTATTCGAGACAAAGGCTTCGTCAACACATCAACAACTTGTTCATTGGTACTCACATCCTAGAGCTTTATGGCTCCCTTCTATATCATATCTTGAATGTAGAAATACCAGATTTCTATGTGCTTTGATTTATTGTGGAATACCGGGTTCTTTGTCATCTTTATACAACTCTGGTTATCACATAGAATCATTATGGTATCCAACTCCAAGTTAAATAGACCTGAAATCAACTTCTGAAGCCATATGGCATCATAACTAGTATAGAAAGCTACTATATATTTTGCTTCAGCTGTGCAAAGAGCAACACTGGACTGTTTCTGCTAAACCATGAAATCATAGCAGACCCCAGACAATAACATCCACATTATGTGCTTCTTCTGTCTAAGACATTTCCAACCAAATCTGCATCTGTATATCCATACAATCTGTAGTCATGGTTTCCATCATATTATAGACCAAATTCTATAGTTCCTTTCAGATTTCTCATCACATGTTTTGCAACTACCAAGTGAAAACGTCTAGGTTGAACTAGATACTAACTCAAGGTGTTCACAGCAAAACAAATGTCTGATCTGGTATTTGTTAGATACATCAATGACCCAATAATCTATATGTATTGAGTCGCATCTACTAATTCTAATGATTCATCAGCCAACAACTTTGGGCTGGTATCCAAGGGTGTGGCTATAGACTTACATTTCAACATATCAAATATTTTCAAGATTTCTACTGCATACTTTCCCTGGTTGATAAATATTCCTTCTAAGTTCTTCCATACCTCCATACCTAGGAAATAATTCATTAACCCAAGGTCTTTCATCTCAAATTCCTCAGCGAGCTTCTTATTGGATTCCACAATCTATTTCTCATTTCCTGTCAGAAATATGTCATACACATATAGTAATAGTATGAAAGGTTCATCTTCTATAACCTTGAATTAAAGGTTAGGATCAACTTTAATCTTGGTAAAGTCCAAGCTCGTCAGGAAACTATCTATCCTTCCATACCAAGCTCTAGGAGATTGGTCCAGGCCATACAAGCATTTCTTCAACTTGCATACATGAGTTTGTCTATCTTCAGCTTCAAATCCTTGTGGTTCTTCTATGTATACTTCTTCCTCAATCACACCATTCAGGAAGGCTATATTTACATCCATCTGGGGTAAGTTACACTTCATCATGGATGCAAGTGCTATGATGGCTCTAATCTAAGTATACCTTGCTACTAGTGCAAATATTTCTTCATAATCAATTCCCTCTTTCTGAGAGAAACCTCTAGCCACAAATCTTGCCCTGTATTTCTCTATAATTCCATCTGTTGAATGTTTTATCTTGTAGATCCACTTGGAAGATACTACACTCTTTCCTTTTGGTTTGGAAACTATATCCCACACATCATTCTTCATTATTGACTCGTATTCTTCTGTCATTGCTTATATCTATTCTTTCTTTTGTCCAACTTCTTCATAGTTTGTAGGTTCTTGATCTACAATATCACACATTAAGGCTACATAGTTGGAAAATAGATTGGGATTCTTGCTTATCCTTGTGGAGCCTTCAGGAGCTCCTTATCTTTTAGCTTCTTGTATAATTTCTATTTCCCAAGAAGGCTTTCTATTCTAGGATATATCCATCGTATTAGGTTCTTGTGGTTATGTCATATCATGGTATTCAGGTGTTTCATCTTCAGGGAAGAATGTAGCTTCTACATTTCTGCGAGGCACATCCTCCTCATATACTTCTTCATGTTGACATTTTCTGGATTTCTTGAGAGCTGCTTCTTCGTCGAATGTTACATCTCTACTGATTTCTGTGTGATGGAATCCAGGAATATAAATTCTGAATGCCTTGGATACTTCACAGTATCCAACAAATATTCCCTTCTTTATGGAAGGGTCCAACTTGGTTCTTTTCTCTTTCGGTATGTGAACATATACTAGAAAACCGAATATCTTGAGGTGACTTACCTCAAGATTGTTTCATGTGAACATCTCTTCTGGAGTCTTCAATCCAAGGTCACTATGAGATATTTTAGTAGTTCTTGTTGCTTTTTCCCATAGATTCATTGGAAGATCCTGATCATATATCATTGTCTTCATTGCCTCCATGATGGTTGTGTTCTTTATTTCCGCAACACCATTTTGTTGAGGATTGTAGGGATTAGTTAGCTCCCTCTTGATTCTAGCATCTTTATAAAAGGCTTCAAATTCTTTTGAAGTATATTATCCGCCATTATCTGATCGGAGTGTCTTGATACTTTTGTTTGAAATGTTTTCTATCAAGGATTTGAATTCCTTGAATTTTTCAAACACTTCCTTCTTTGATTTCAAGAAGTGTATCCGTGTATTTCTTGAGGAGTCATGAATAAATGTAATATAGTAATCAAAACCACTAAAATATGTGGAGGACATTGGACCACATACATCTGAATGAATCAATTCCAACGTACCTTTAGTTTTTGTTTCACTCTTCGGAAATGGATTCTTGATATTCTTTCCTTTTGCACATCCCTTGCAAATTCCTTCATGGTTGATCTTCAAGTCTGGTAATCCCGTCACTACTTTGTTCACATGGGGTAGTTCTTTTTAATTTATGTGGGAAAGCCTCTTATGCCACAGTTCACTAGGATTAATGGTTTCATGAACAAGGGATGTTTCTAGATGTCCCTTGTGTTTATACATGCCTCCTTCTTCTTCACCAATGGCAACTGCATCTTCAATTGTCTTTCCTTTGGACCACATTAGTACTTGTCCTTCTATGAATGAAAATCTATATCCTTTCTTATCTAAATCTAAGATAAAGTAAATTCTTCTTTATACCTGGTACAAATAAATCTTCCTTCATCTTCAGGGTGTTTTTTGAATCAAGCTTGTAGCTTCCTTCAAGTGTTGACAAAATTTTCTTTTGTCCTGACATATGCTTTGAAGAACCACTATCAATTAGCCAATTGTCTTCTCTAGGTGTTATAGACCTCGAGAGTGCAGAGAATAGTACATACTCCTCTGCATATTCTCCTCTTGCTTACTTTCTCTGAGATTCTTCTTCATCTTCTTCTTCATCCACATCTTCAATTAGATATGCATGATTTCTTTTCTTGTTGTTCCTCTTCTTGTATTATTCTCTCTTCAAAGGACAATTTCTTGCAATGTTTCCTACCTTACCACAATGAAAACATTGAAAGCTGGAGTAGTCCCTCTTTGAGAGACTTTCTCTTGTTCTTTGGAACCTTCTGGGAGGTTGAGACTCCTTGTGGTTTCCATTATTGAAGTTGGGTTGACTTCTTCTTCTCTTGGTATGGGTATCTAGGGCTTGATCATCTTCCTTTAGTAGAGCTTATATATTGTCGACTCTAGCTTCCTCTTGAATACAATATTCCCATACAATATCAAACTTCATGCTTTCCTTTCTAGCACACACAATTTGGATGAATGACTCCCAGAGTCTAGTGATACCATTAAGAGCAGTCATAACCAACTCATCTTCATCAAGGGTGTCTTTAATGTCTTCTAGTTGTTCCTTCAACAAGGAGACCTTTGTGAATTAGTCATGGATGTATTCTCCATGACTCATCTTGGTGCTCTTCAATTGATATCTTAGATTCATATTTCTGTTGATGTTTCTTCCTTCATACATCCTTGATAGGGCATCATACATTTCTTTTAGAGTCTTCTTGGATGACGCTTGAGGGATCAATTGATCCTTGATGGAGTCAGCAATAATCATTTGTTCCCTAATCAGATACTTCTTGTGCTTCTCCTTAGCTTCAGCCTCAGCAGGTTCTGCAACTTCATCCTTGATATATTTTTCAGGATCATTCTCCTTGAGAATGAGGCCCATTCTATATTTCCATGCTCTTTAACTCTCTATGTCTTCTATTTTGTCCTGAAGCTTGGTGTTTCGGGCCATCTTGATAGGAGATTATAAGAAAATGAAATTCTGAAAAATGAGAAATTGATCTTACTAGGAGATGTGCTTCAATGAGGTGAGTTGACTGGTGTGCTTGGTTTCTGGAGATCTCAAGTCTTCACCTTTCAAATCCGAGTTGCAATATTCTGCAGTACGGTTTTCTAGTTCTCTAGATTTCTGCAGTTTCCTGGTCTATTGTCAAACTAGGGTTTAACTTTCCTGAAGATCTACTCACTCAAAAAATTCGATCTCAAGCTCAGTAGATGCACTCTATGAGGAAGAAACTTTCTATGCAATCAAACCTTCAAAAATCAAAATTTTTTCAAAACCCTAATTTCTTGTCAGAGACAGAGAGGGGGATTTTTCACCTTGTGAAAGATATCCTATTCAGGTTAGCTCTGATACCATGTTAAGACTCCATATGCTAATCTAGATTATCAACATTTCATTTCAATTTCACAACAAAATCATATAGAAGGATCACTGAAAGAAATAGTATCACAAGATCGACACAAATTTACCCTGGGAAAACCCTAAAGGGAAAAACCCAAGAAGAAAAGATTCCTCACTATAGATGATCAAAAGATAAAAGATGAGATTCCATACTTGTCCTTCTCCTCCTTGTAGATAAGTCTCTCTCTCTCTCATGTGCTACACAAGTGTGTGAATGTATGTTCAAATGAGGAGCGCTTCACTTCTATTTATATTCTTTTGTTCACTTGAATTTTTACTCAACCAAGTCGACCCCACTAAACTTGACTAGGCCGACTTCTCTAGGAGGGCTCAAAACAACCTATTATTATATTTCAGAGGATACTAATGACCTAAATTAAAATGGAAGGGTTTTCCTCGTGACTTTTTACTGACCTAGTACAATATTAATGATTATGTTGATAGGAACATCGAGGTACAATGAAATACAAATGATTCTCCCTATAGGAACATGAGGGTACAATAAGTGAATACACTTTGAAGTTATAATAACTCAACAAGGAAAAGGTCTAGATATTAAAGAAAGCATTATATGGATTGAAGCAAGTTCCCAGAGCATGGTATAGTAGGATTGATGAATACTTAAATAGTGAAGGATCCAAAAGAAGTCCAAGTGAGCCAACATTGTATACAAAGGTAAACCAAGAAGGTAAAATACTGATTTTTTTCATATATTTGGATGATTTGATATTCACGGGAGATCTTTCGGCAGATGAATTTAAGAAATCCATGAAAACAAAAATGTTAGATGTCTCATTTAGGAATGATGAAATATTTTCTTGGTATTGAAGTAATTTAATCTGAGGATGGTATTTTTAGTAATCAAACTAAGTATGCAAATGATGTATTGAAAATATTCAGAATGATGAATTGTAAGCTAGATGTAACTCCAATTATAACTGGCACAAAAATCAGTACGAAGGATGATGGGTCAAAAGTTGATCCAACGTTGTATAAGAGACTGGTAGGAAGTATCATGTATTTAACCTCAACAGGACCTGATATGATGCTTGCAGTAAGCTTGATTTTGATATTTACAAAATATCCAAAGAATACCCACTGGAAAGATGGAAAGATGATTCTAAGATATGTTGCTGAAACAACAGATATTGGTATCCAATATACATCAAATTCAAATTTTAAGTTGATTGGATATACTGACAGTGATTTTGCAAGTTCTATAGATGATAAAAAGAGTACATATGGATATGTACTCCTTTTTGTATCAGGATCAATTGCATGGGCTTCAAAGAAGCAATGCATAGTGACATTATCCTCTGCTAAGGTAGAGTATGTTGCAACAAAAATAGTTGCATGTCAAACTGTATCGATGAGAACTCTCTTTGAGTTACAACATGAACAAGATGAACCAGCTAAAATTTTATGTGACAATAAATCAACCATTTCACTATCAAGAAATCACATCTTTCATAAAAGAAGTAAACATATTGATACAAAGTATACTTTTATTCGAGAACTGATAAGAAACAATGAAATTAGTATGTAATTTTGCAGATAAGAAAATCAGTTTGCGAACATATTTACGAAACCTTTGGGAAAATAATTGTTTGAGTTTCATAGGAAAAACATTGGGGTTTGTAAGCTGTAACAAAAATATAGTGTTACAAAGTTTTTTCTTTTGGGTGTAGTAATTAAGGGGAAGAATGTTGGAGCTGTTAATTACTCCACCTCTGGTCATAACAAATTTGAAGAGGAGACATCGCTCAGACTTTAACCACTAAAACACTGAAGAGCCACCACATTGCCTAATTTGAAGAGGAAATGATTGGAATATTTCATTTTATTAAATCATGAAAAGACATTCTGACTCTTCCAGCAAGAACATCTAATTTCTGAAGGAGCAACAAAGTTTTCATTCTGTTAGACTGCAAATTTGTAACTGAGAATTCTGTTTTGTATTGTGAAAGGTCAATTAGCACTTAATGAGCGACTTAGTTGAAACACTATAAATACCTACCTTGTAATTGTGATTGATATAGCAGAAAGAGAGAAATATAGAGATTGATACACATAGTTGAAACTCTAAATTTTTACTGTGTACTTTTGTTATACTCTATTTTTTAGTTTAAAAAATCAGATTTATTTTTGAAGTTAGTTTGTTGAGTAGTCAGAGTATATTTTGAGTATAAATTTGTAAATGTGTTTTATTGTTGTAACAGAGTATTAGTATTATGTTTATGAATGAAAGGGTCATCAAAACAGAGGTAAATAGTCAGCTACAACACCATTTCAACTCCGCTATAGTACTAAACAATCAACTGCAACAAAATTGTAATTTTCCTGGAGGTCATTGTTAGTTAAAAAGTCAGCTGCAACACCACCTATAGAGTACTGTTAGCTGTGACAGTCAGCTACAACACTCCTCTAGGTGTTGATTTGAGTTTTTAGTAATGTGTAAGTGTTTCTGAAATAGAGACAAACACTTCCCTGTGTTCGCCACACTTCTGGGATGTTTTTTATGCTTAAGCAGTTAACACACACACATACATACATACATACATACATATATATATAGACACACACACACACACACACACACACACACACATATCAAGTTTACCATACAATTTGTGATTCTTTCTTTCTGAATAGCCTAGAAGACGATTGTTAACAACCAATACTATTGATATGGGTACTTACCTTGAGATAAGCTAGGATTCAATAGTGATTCGATGGTGAGTAGAAATGAAAGGGTGAAAGTTTGTGAAACCTCTGGATGACATCATAGAATATCAAAATAAATGATATTTTTGTCAGAAAGAAAAGAGTTCAAGGCCTATATGATCATTTCAATCATATTATAAAGGATTCTACCTAAAACTGGTGTATCCTTCATGAAAATAAATTATATTGTTTATTTGTCCTAAATATTGATTTTTTTTCTTAATTGATACGCGCAAGTGAATTGGCTTGATGAAAAATATTGACTGACAAAACCCATGTACCTTTCCACAACTGTCATTTCTGGAAAGTGTTGATGGATGATAGTGAAATCTCCTGCTATATTGCAAATATGAGTTTAATATGAATGGTGATTCCGTGTAGTCTTTCACATATAAAATTTCAATACTTTATCCTTCCTAAATTTAACATATCTAAAATCAAACATCAAATAAATAACACAGAAGAAGAAAGTCAAACTAAATAGAATCTAATGTTTTCGGGGTATAGAAGGCTCTGTGGAAGCTTTAGGTTTATGAAATTAAAAATGTATTTGATATAGATTTTTAATGTATATATTCTTCTTAGATTTTTTGTGTTTTTACTTTTGGTATTAACCTAGTCATAATAAGGTTATGGGATTCAGAAAAAGAAAAGACAAGCTTATTTATTGAGGCAAAGAATTTCTATTATACACATTTTAAATATTATATCAAATATGGACATTGTATGTCAGAGCTTCCAGGCAGAACAATGGAAATCTCTTAGCCAACTGTTGTAAGGTATATTCCTTATAATAATAAATGTTCACATATTACAATATGTACGAATATACAATTTAATTTAAGTTATCCTAAAAATACATCTGGATTTCTTCCAAAATATCTTCCTATTAAAAAAGTAAGTTAAGAAATTTCTCCCAAAGATGCTCCTGTACTTATAAATTCAATAAAATTAAGGATCCTTATCCATGTTATGTCCATAACATAGGGAAGGACAATTGATTTTAGAATGATGGTAGATCTTGGTAATCCTTCTTGTTCATACTAATATATTTATATAGTTGACTGTTGTGTTTGAGGATGGCTGAAATTGTTTTATCAATGTGTTAAATTATATTAAGGTTTTGTGAACATGAATCTAGATGTTGTTCTGATAAAAACAAGTTTTAATGTAGCTATCGAATAAAATTGAAATCAAACATGATAATTGGAAATCACAAATAATCATATACTATAAAAAATATTAAGAAAGTAGAGGTTGCAAAGCTCGATAAGAGAAAAGGAAAAGAAACCCATGTTAGCAAGTTCAAAGAGAAATGATCATTCATGTTGAGCATACAAAAAAAATTAAGACAATTATCGCAAAACAAACAGATCTGAAGGTGAAGGATGGGAATCATCAATATTTATATACTATAAAATTTTATTAAGAAAAGCATAAGCTTCCAACAGCTCCATAACTCTTCTTCCAATGAAAAAGACGCGAAATACATGCTCTCCAGACTCCAGTTCATATTTAAATGCCGATCAATTTTTGGAAACACATAGTTGTACTATAGAGAACCTTATCGATATGATTTTAAATCGAAAAGGTTGGAACTATCTTGGAAAAATGACCTTCCAAATATCATAAACATTTCCCTCATAATGAGATATGGGAACAATAAACCAGAAGCATCAAAACATATATGATGCATTGTATACTACCTAACCATCCCTCACTGGGACTTAGTACATAAATAAAACATAAAGAAAGTAGTTTTCAAACGATCTAGTTGACTATGGACTCTAAAATATGGTATCCATCAAATTTGACACAAAAATGACCATTTAAACTTACCCCATTGGGGTTTTGAGCCTAGAAACTAACCTGTATAGATAGTAGGGACAAATTTAGAAAACCCCACAAGTGATTTGGGCTTAGAAAACTAGTACACGTCAATTTTAAGAGACCTACAAAACCATCCCCATGTTAAGGTACCCTCTATGCATAACATATAATATAACATATTTCAACAAACCTACTTGAGATGAGACAAAGAATACTTCCTACGAGAATGTACTGTAAGTAGTATAAAATGAAATATTCAGAGTCTAGAAGTGAAATAATACACCTAGAGACCAATTAAACATACTTGAATACATCAATTGTCAAATGAACTTAACTTCTTCAGCATGACAGACCTTCATGAAGCTCATCCCTTTAATCCTTAGTTCCGCAACTCCAAGATAACCAAAGTTAAGGGAAACAATAGGCTCACTCCAAATTAAAGCCATATGCCATCAAGAAACCTAAAGCACCCATGGAATCGATGTTGGAGACATTTTGATAGGGAGAAAAGAGATGATAGATGGAAAATGGTAGTGCAACAAACACAATTCTCACATTGACATAATTAATGTATCCTTCCAACTTAGTGAAATCTCCTCCCTATCTCTACGAATTAAAATAAGCAAATATAAGAAACAAAAATTTTGAATTCTATATTACTGAGCACTGCATGCCATCTACATATATAATAGCTTGATGAGGGATGATGGAATTCAAGAGGGCCATAATTAGGAACATTGCTTTACCAATTCCTCATTAACTTTGAAAATTTCCACTCAATTTAACATATGGAACATTTTTTAAACTATAAATTCAAAATAAGGTTCAACATCATCATATATATTTTCTTTCAAGTGTGTTATTCATCCAATGCAATAAATCTCCTTGCAAGCCCAACCTATTTGTAATAATGCTCGGATTGGATATCTCCTAAGACCATAATTTTAAATACACACAAGCAAATTCCAGTACCTTAAAGATCAACTATGTGGCTTGTTTTACTTGAAAGAAATATGTAAAATGAATTATCAAGCTTGAAAAAGTTAGAGAAACTAAGAGATCTGTTCATGTAGAAAAAGAGAAATGCACATAGGAGGAGACAGATATGATATAAGGACAAATTGTTGGAAATACTAATTAATCACAAATCCGTATTAGTTCAGTCTCTGTTAGAAAGTTTGGAAAGATTGAAAAGTCCATGATTCTACAATGTAAACCAGTAGAATTAAATTTCTGAAGCTAATTTGTTAGGTAGATAGTTATTACAGTCTTTGATGGTAAGTCAGTAGATTCACAAAGAAGAAATTTCAGTTTTCCTATAAACAGAAGAAGAATATTGTAAATTAAGTTAGACACAACAAAGAGAACTCTGATAAAATTATGAGCAAAGAGTGAACAGGATAGTGTCGAAGCTCAAGATTTTGTGGGTTTGAATATGTTAAGATCCGAAGCTGTGTAAAAGGTTTAATATCTCTGTAAATTTCAAGTTTTCCTTTAAGGAATATAGATATTTGTTATGTCTCGACAAGTTACATAAATAAAATAGTTTATGGTTGAATACATGTTTATTTAGCGGCACATTCTCTCCAGAATTATTTGAGTAAATGTTGTTTACATTTACGGTTTGAGTGAAAGATCAAAGAAACATAAATATTTCACCTAGTAAAAGTTCCAAGTTTTATAGTAGAGTGGTCGACACAAGCCTTCTTAATGTTTGGTTATATGATTTTGTATTTCTGTCGAATTCTTATTCGACACAAGTCTTCTTAATGTGTCTTCTTTGTACTTTGCTTCGGATTCAACATGCCCGTGCCTTGGAGTATGATCAACCATGGCTAATTCAACATTATATCCAAATTTTCAATATTCTCGTGTTTAGCAGTTCGTCTGATTATGCTGCACACCTCCATTTTTTATGAGATTTTAGAAACAGATATGGTTTTTTTTGCAGATTCTAAATATGTAAATTTTAACAAGAATACATAATTTTTTCTATTTTTTTCTTATTTATCTTCTGTCATCACTCCTCAACTCAAAAAACACACTGGTAGTGTTTCGTCCATATCTCTTTCGTTTCTCAACCATTTAAAAAAAAATTTGTATGGTGCACTAAAGAACACCAATCTTTACATGTTATAAAAAATCCATTTCCTAATAATTACATTAAGATATTCAAACATTGCACCCACAAATGATGTACCATTTTCGAGGTTTGATCTCTTAGATAATTAAAAAAAAAATTAAAAAAATTATTTTTATTATTGGAAAAATAGTCATGCACTAGTCCTATATGTTCTCTATATGTATACCGGTTTTCATAACTTTATTCCATCATTTAGACACTCAGATGCTGTGACCCACAAAAACATATACCTTATAATTGGTCACAAAAATAAAAAGTGCCCGTTAAAATTTATCTAACTTTATATAGTTAACAACATTTTCAATAGAAAAAAAATATATATTTGGAAAGGTCATTCAATTTCCTACATTTCTTGTTTTTTACTGATCGCAAGATTCATTGTGTAAGTGTCTCAAAATATCCATGCAAGTCGATGGATGTCTGTTTTTTCAGTTTTGTATTGCATCTAATGCGCCAAAAGAGACCCTCAACTTCTTGCACACACCCTTGAGTAAGTCCATAAACCGGTCGAAGTAAACTTGTCAGTTAAGTTCGGTCGAAGTAAGACTTTTTGAAGTGAAGTGAGTTAGTATAACCAACAAGTAAGAACTTTTCAAGGTAAAACAAGTCGTGTCGAAAAGTCTGACCAAATTTATTCTTTATAAAAAAAACTTGTTGAAATATTTTGGTAGACTTGTCTAGTTGAAGTTAAATAAGCTTTACCCCACAAGTAAAAATATGTCGAAGTATCAACGTTAAAGTTTTGTTACTGAGTGGTAAATCAAGTTTAGTCATCTCAATTTTTGCTAACTAGTATCAGAGCAAGGTTTCGGAAAGAAATATTGTCATAAAAGTGAAAAAGTATTTTTCTACTTAAGGAAAAATAAAAATAAAAATAAAAAATCGCTTCTACTTCTAGTTCAAATATGTTGAATTTACAAACTTCAAGTTTTACAACAAAGAATTATGAGTATTGTTCTCTAACAATGAATTCTTTGTTCAAAGGTCAAGATGTTTGGGATATAGTTAAGAATGGTTACATAGAACCAATAGATCATACAACACATAATAATCTCACACAAGCTGAGAAAGATGGAAAAGATATGTTCTACATACACCAATCCATGCATGAAAGCATACTCCCAAGAGTAGCAACAACAATTACCACTAAGTAGGCTTGGGACACATTGGGGACATCCTATCAAGGTTTGGACAAGTTAAAGACTTCCAAGTTGTAGATTCTTAGAAGAGATTTTGAATCTCTGTCAATGAGAGATACACAGTTAGTAGACTTATTCTACACTATAGTTGTTGGTTTGATAAAACAAATCAAATCTCATGGAGAAACCATAGCAGACTAAAGGGAGGTTGAAAAAATTCTCAGAAGTCTTCCCCAAATATTTGAATCCTTGGTTGTGACCTTGGAATAAAACAAAGACATGATAGTGTTTACCATTGATGAGTTGCAAGTTTCACTCATATATCATGAACACATAATGAATAGATCAAATACATCATTGGAAGGTGCATTTGCATCATAGTCATCCATAAGTCATGGTAGACACATGGGGAGAAACAACTCCAGAGTTAGAGGAAGAAGTTCTTCCATAGGAGGATGCGACAGAAGTCCTGCAAATGTTGTTGGTAGAGGAGAGAATCAAAATCCAAGTCATCCCATTGTTCATAGGTTTTACGAATTTTCTCATTATACATATGAATGCAAGAAGAAACAATATGACCAAGGAAGGGAAATCCCAAATCAGTTGACCAACACTAGCACTCCGTCAAGTGTAATTTTACTAGCATATGCATCTCCAATTGAATTCAATGCTATCCAATAATGTACACATGACATATGGTACTTAGATTGACATTGCAACAATCATATGACTGGTAATTTAAATTTGTTTTGTAGTCTAGATAATTCAGTTCAAACTGTGTTACACTTGGAAATCATGTCCAAGTTACTAATCTAGGAAAAGATACTGTTGGTATTCTAACCAAACAGGGGGAGAGTAAGTTATTTCCTAATGTCTATCATGTTGAAGGTTTGAAACATATTTTGTTTAGAATTGCATAGCAGATACAAAAAAACTACATAGTCTACATAGAAGATGATCACCGTGTGATTAAAGACAAGCGTCCAAGAAACCAGCTGATAGAAAAACTTCCAATGAAAAGAAATCACTTGTTTCCTTTGAGGATAATTCCAGGCATGAAAGGAAAGAAAAATACAAGAGATTCATTCAAGGCAGAAAGTAAAGAAGTAGTTAAGCACTTCGACAAGAAAGAAAATGACAATGGTGATTTTTAGGCAGCATTTCAAACAGAAGTTCAGGATGAATTCTTGATGTGGCATTTCGGATTTGGACATCTGAATTTTTGTGGGTTGAAGCTACTGCACACAAAGAATATGGTGAAAGGATTTACATTAATCGACAGAATAGAAAGCGTTTGTGAAGGCTGCATTTTTGGAAAGAACCATAGAGATACTTTTCCAATCGGAAAGTCATATAGAGCACGCACACCACTTGAAATTGTGCACTCTGATATTTTTTGTCCAATGCAGACATTATCCATTGGTGGTTGCAATTATTTTCTTACTTTTATTGATTACTACTTAAGAAAAACATTTGTATATTTTCTGAAACATAAATCTAATGCATTTGTTATTTTTAGTAGTTCAAGGCACTCATGGAGAACCAGAGTGGACACCACATCAAAATCTTAAGGACGAACATAGGAGGTGAATATGTTTCGAATGAATTTATAAATTTTTGCAAGACGCATTGCATACAAAAGAAATTCAATGCACGGTATACACCTTAGCAGAACGATGTTGCCAAAAGAAATAACAGAACTATTATGGAAATGGCATGCAATATGATGACAACCAATAATTTGTCAAATGAATATTGGGGTGAAGCAGTCATAAATTTTGTATAAATCATAAGCTGATGTCTGAAAAAGAGTGTGAAGAACAAAGTTCATCAAGAAGCATCGATAGGTATGAATCATACTGTTTCTCATTTAAATTTTTTTGGTTGTGTTACATATGATAATGTTCAAGATGAGTTGAGAAAGAAGCTAGACAACAAGGCACACAAATGTATTTTTGTTGGCTATTTTGAAGACACAAAAGCATACAAGTTGTACGATCCTATCACAAGGAAAGTGATCATTAGTCAAGATGTTCAATTTGTTGAGAATGAATCATGGGATGGAACTATTGACATAAATATCAATATTGTGTTGAATGTCGACAATGTTGACATGACAGAGGAAGTCGTTCAAACACTCAATGTAAGTCAATCGGTTGTAGCATCGTCGACTCCCATGACACCATGACATGGTTCAACACAAGGAAAATCAACACAAGTTGCAGCTCAAGCTACGTCGATAAGCACACCAAGAGGACAACAAACTTCATCAAGCATTTTTTCGAGGTTGACATCGATAGAACCAGTGAAGACAAGAATTATGCATGAAATATATGAAGATCGTAGAACAAATTCATTATCTCTCTTTTCATTATTTTCTCCTATATATGATACACTAACATTTGAAGAAGTTGTGGAAGAAGAAGTATGGGCACAATCCATGGATGAAGAGATATTTACATAGATATTTCACCTTTTAAAAGTCATTGTGATTGAATACAATTACAACAACAAGACGCATTCGAGAAGCAATTGAAATAGAGAAACAACATAAAAAATTCAACAGAGATGAAGGGATTATATTGAGTGAAACTTGGACACTTGTGATACAAAAACCAATGAAAACAACCTAAGCAAAAATTATGAGTTGATTTGATGAATATTAAATAATTTTTTTCCATAGTTCACTATTTATAAAAAGAACATAGCATCACATTCCACTGAGATATGATTTCTCCTGAAGATGGACTTAGCTACAGATTCTGAAATGTACCCTGTGAAAACCTAAATGAAATCATTCTCTCCCTACATGGAGGGGACTCACTGAAAGAGATCAGACTTCTGGAAAGGAAACACATCACACTATCTCATGGAATAGAGAGGCTATAAATCCTAAAAAGATGTAGATCAGGTGGAATCATACCAACGTTTTCTTAAATCAAACACAAACTTAGAAATAAATACACTGATATATTCTCACATGCCAGCATGGACTTGGTTAGAAAATAAATAAAGCAGGTCAAAAAGCAACTCAACATCTTGTCAAGAGAATGCGTCGACCTCCATTTAAATATTGATAGAACCATGCACCATGAACTATGAATTCGATTTACGACATGCCTATCAACAAAAGTGAATAAAATATGTGAAGAGATGAAATAAAAAAAGACAAAAAATATAATGACCTAACGAAGAAACATGTACAAACAAATGGTAATTAGGATGAAAAGAAAAGCGTGGTGAACCTATCAAGTGTCGAGCTAAATGATGATGAATGCAGAATTCTATAAAAGGGTCTTAAATTTATTATAGCACCCAAGAACATTCCAATAGAAGAGCTCATATACGCAATAGGGGATGCGATGACAACGTTACCAGAAAATGAAGCCAATGAGGTGACACAAGACTGTGTTGTGGCTGAAAAATTTAAAAACAAACAATAACATAATGATAATGAAGGAAGATAAGGGAAACACAACAATATTCATGAGTACTTATAATTACCTTTCCAAAATGGAAGAGCATCTAACATTGGGAGCAAGCTACAGAAAGCTAAACAAGGATCCGAGCACAAGGATTATGAGAGAATTTAAAAAATCCACTAATGGCTCCATGCCAACTGAAGAAAAAAAGAGAAAACTAACCCCAAAGAATTCGATCATCCCAAGGATATACGACCTACCAAAAATACATAAGGATGGGATTCCTTTGAGGCCTATCGTAAACACCATTGGATCAGCAATCTACCAATTAGCAAAATTCTTGGACAAAACCCTCAAGCGATTGGTCGACCATACTTTCTAATTCATCAAGGATTCATCACACTTCATCAATGATATCAAAAATCTAAAATTGAATGAGAAAAGACATATTGGTAATATTCGATGTCATCTCCCTTTGTGACCAAAGTTCCAGTCAAAGACGTGATTAGGGTTATAAGAGAAATTACAAGTGAGGAAATAGCTAAAATTCTTGAGATTTGCCTAAATAACGAGTTAGATCACATTAAGTTCACTATGGATATCTAGGAAAACAATAAAATTCCCTTCCTTAATGTCTTGATAACAAAAAATATAGATGGCTCTCTATCACACCAAGTATACCAGAAGAAAACACATACTGATATATACTTGCACACTAAATATCCTCACCACCCATCACATAATATTTCCATCCTTAATGCTCTTTCTATGAGAGCAGTATGGATTTCCAATATAGAGCATCTTAAAGGAGAACTATCCCATCTCTCTACGATATTACAATAGAATGGTTATGAACAAAAAGACATAAAGAGAGCTTCCTTAAAAGAACAAAAAACAATGGCTAAGAACCGAGGGGATCACGCAAGAAAGGCATTTCTCCCTTACATTCAAGGGACAAATGATAAAATAGAAAAAATACTGAAACAAAAGAAAATCAAAACTTCCTTCTCCCCTCCGAATTCCCTAAGAGATCTACTTGATAAACAAAGGATCCCATCGATCCAAGGTTAAAAAAGGGCATCTACTTGATTCCTTTCTCATGTGGAGAAATATACATCAGGGAAACCTGGCAGGAAATAAAAATCAAAATTTAAGAGAATTGTGCTGACATAAGGCAAAAAAGAGTAAAAAAGTCAGCAATTTCCAAACGTGCTTGGAAAAACAATCATCACATATGCATAGCGGATGCAAAATTCCTTGCGATTGAAAAAAATTACAACAAAGCACATATTCGAGAAGTAATAGAAATAGAGAAACATCATAAAAAATTCAACAGAGATGATGGGATTATATTGAGCGAAACATGGAAACCTATGATACACAAAATAATGAAAACAAACTAAGCAAAACTTATGAGCCGACTTGATGAATATTAAATATTTTTTTCCTTAGTTCACTATTTATAATAAAAAGAACATACCATCACATTCCACTGGGCTATCTTTTCTCCTGAAGATAGACTCAACTAGAGAGTTCGAAACGTATGTAGATATTGACAATACAAACAACACAAGTTTCCTCATCTTCAAAATGAATTATCCCTGTGAAAACCTAAATGAAAGCATTTGCTCCCTACATTGAGCGGACTCACTAAAAGATATTGGACTTCTAAAAAAGAAATGCATCACACTGTCTCGTGGAATAGAGAGGCTATGATTCCTAAAAATATGTGGAACAGGTGTAGTCATACCAACGTTCCCTCAAATCAAACACAATCTCAGAAATAAACACACCGATATATTCTCGCATGCCATCATGGACTTGGTTAGAAATGAAATAAAGCAGGCAAAAAAGTAGCTCAACATCCTGTCAAGAGAATGCATCGACCTCCATTTGAATCTCACTGGAACCATAGGCCATGACCTGTGGATGATATTTATGACATTTATATCAGCATAAGTGAATAAAATATGTGAAGAGATGAAATCAAAACAATACAAAAATTATATCGACCTAATGAAGAAACAGGTACAAACAAAGGGTAATCAGGATCCAAAGAAAAGCATGGTGAACTTACCAAACATCGAGCTAAATGATGATGAAATAGAATAATACAAAAGGGTCTTAAATTTGTTGTATTGAGCAAGAAAATTCCAATAGAATAGCTCATCTAGGCAATAGAGTATGCAGTCACAACGTTACCAGCAAATGAATCCAATGAGGTGAGACAATACTGTGTTGCGGCTTTGAAAAATATAAAAACAAACAATAACATAATTATAATGAAGACAAATAAGGGAAATAGAACAATAGTCATGAATACTTGTGATTACCTTACCAAACTGGAAGAGCATCTCACATTGGGAGGCATCTACATAATGCTAAACAAATATCCGAGCGCAAGGATTATGAGAGAAGTTAAAAAAGACATCGATGAATCCACACTAACAGAAGACAAAAAAGAAAAGCAAGCCCAGATAATTCAATCATCCCAAGGATATACAGCCTACCAAAAATACATAAGGATGGGATTCCTTTGGGGCCCATCGTAAACACCATTGGATCGACAATGTACCAATTAACAAAATTATTAGCAAAAACCCTTAAGCCATTTGTCGGCCATACTTTCTCATTCATCAAGGATTCATCACACTTTGTCAATGATATCAAAAACCTAAATTTGAATGAAAACAACATGTTGTTAAGCTTTGATTTCATCTCTCTTTACACCACAGTTCCATTCAAAGACACGATTATGATTATAAGAGATATTACAAGTGAGGAAATAACTAAACTTGTTGATATTTTCCTAAATAACCAGTCAGATCACATTAAGTTCCCTATGGAGATCCAGGAAAACAATAAAATTTCCTTCCTTGACATCTTGATAACAGAAAATATGGATGGATTTCTATCACACCAAGTATACTAGAAGAAAACACATACTAATAGATACTTGCATGCTATATCTCATCATCACCCATCACAGAATATTGGTATCCTTAACACTCTTGCTACAAGAGCAGTAATGATTTTTGATATGGATCATCTTAAATAAGAACTATCACATATCTCAAGGGTATTACAAGAGAATGGTTATGAACAAAAAGGCATAAAGAGATATTTCTTAAAATCACAAAAACCAATGGCTAATAACCAAGGGGTCATGCAAAAAAGAAATTTCTCCATTACATTCAAGGGAAAACTGATAAACTAGAAACAATCCTCAAACAAAAGCAAATAAAAAATTGCTTCTCGCCTCTAAATTCCTTGAGAAATCTTCTTGATAAAAAAAAGGATCCCAAAGATCCAAGGTTAAAAAAGGGAATCTACTCGATTCCTTTGTCATGTGGAGAAATATACAATTGGGAAACCAAGCGTGCAATAAAAATCAGAATTAAAGAGCATTGCACTGACATAAGGCATGAAAGACTAAAAAAGTTAGCAATCATCGAATATTCTTGGAAAACCAATCATCACATCTGCATAGAGGATGCAAAATTCATTGTGATTGAAGACAATTAAAACAAAAGACACATTTGAGAAGCAATAGAAATAGAGAAACATCATAAAAGTTTCAACAGAGATGACGGGCTTATATTGAGCAAAACATGGAAACCCATGATACACAAAACAATGAAAACAAACTAAGCAAAAATTCTAAGCCAACTTGATGAATATTAAATAATTTTTTTTCCTTAGTTCACTATTTATAAAAATAACAAAGCATCACATTCCACTGAGATATCCTTTCTGTTGAAGATGGACTCAGCCATAGAGTCTGAAACATACATCGAGATTGACAATACAAATAACACTGGTTTCCTCATATTCAAAATGAACTTAAGTTTAGTCGTCTCGGTTTTTTATAACAAAAATCAGTGATGCTCATTTACATATGAAATCTTGGCTCTGTTGCAATCTCCTATAATCAATATTTAGACTGCCCTATTACCTTAAAAAATTAATAAAGTTGACTACCTTTATTCATTAGTGTTCATTACAGAAAATTTGTTTTTCAATTTGTTTATGTGAAGATAACCGTATAAAGAAAATGTGTTTTTCAAACTTAAACGTAGAGATTACATTAGAGGTTGACATCCATAAGCTAGACTGGCTACTCCTTGCCACATGGAAGGAACTAAACTTAAATGACATCACAAAAAAGCCATTGTACTGATATCTGTTGCATTGGGGAGAACCAATGTGGCTACTCATCTTGTAAATAAAAATCAATTAAACTAAAATAGAGATTCTCCATACAGTATGAATGAGTATTACGCAAATTGTATATATGCAACCCTCAGAATATGAAGCAAAAATTACCTGCTACACTATCTCGCCTCAAATGTGCTAATAAGGACGGATTAATTGGCATCCATTTTCTATGACCAATTCTTGGATATCAAAAAAAATTTAGATAGTTTTCTATATACATGCCTCATATCATGTCTATTGCTAGGATTTTCATCCAAACACATCGTTGCAAGTCGTGAAACTTTCTCAGCTCCATAAACAGGGTAAGAATCCTTGAGTAGTGGATCGATCCATGATCTCAATCTGCTTGAACAGTCAGGCCTAGAAAAAATTGAAGACAATGTTTGAAATTGTAATTAATCTCAAATCTGTATTTGATCTCAGTTGACTCTGTCAAAGTCTGTATCAGTTCATTCTATGTTAGAAAGTATGACAAGATTCAAAAGTCCACGTTTTTGTAATGTAAACCAGTTGAATTAATTTTTTGAAGCTAATTTTTTAGGTAGATAGTTATTACAGTCTTTAATGTTAAGACAATAGATTCACGAAGAAGAAAATTCTAGTTTTCCTATAATTAGAAGAATATGATTCTAAATTAAGTTAGACACGGTAGAGATAACTTTGAGAAACATTCTGTCCGGGAGGATAGTGTTGAAGCTCAAGATTTCGTGGGTTTGAAAATGTTGAGAGTCGAAGCTCTATAAAAGGTGAAATATCTCTGTAAATTTCCAATTTTTCATTTACGGCATATAGTTCTATGTTATGTCCCAACATTTTTTATAAATCAATAATTTATGGTTGAATACATGTTTATTTAGCCGCACATTCTCTCCAACAATTACTTGTGTAAATGTTTTGTACATTTACAATTTGAGTGAAAGAGTGCTTGACACAAGTATTCTTAATGTTTGGTTATATGATTTTGTAATTCTATCGAATTGTTGTTATGTCGAGTTTTACTACTAGTTATAGTCGATGAAAAATATTATTGATTTATTAAGTCTTTAGAATAAGAAACAACATTTATGAAATTCCACTAAAACTGGTTAAGTCGAAGTTAGTCGAACTAAACATGTTGAGAGTAATTCTAACAAAGTAAACATGTCTAGTAAATCGGTCGAAGTAAACTTGTTGAGTAAGTCGGTTGAAGTAAATTGGTCGAAGTCAAATGATCGAAGTAAAACCTATCGAAGTAGAGTAATTTGGTAAAATCGACAAGTAAGAACTTTTTGAGGTAAAAGAGTTGGGTCGAAAAGTCCGAGCAAATTTAGTCTTTAAAAATATTGTCAAAATATTTTTGGTAGACTTGTCTAGTCAGAGTTAGACAAGTTTTACCTGACAAGAAAAGGAGGAAGTCGAAGTTGACGTGAAAATTTGAGCGGTAACTCAAGGTTCACTGACTCATTTTTGCTAACTTGTATCAGAGCAAGGTTTAGGAAAGAAATCTTGTCTTAAAAAGGGAAAAATTAATTTTCTAAGTAAAATTAAAAATTAAAAATGGCTTCAACTTTTGGCTCAAACATGTCGAGTTTGCAAAATCCAATTTTTATAGGAAAGACTTATGAATGTTGGTCTCTACTAAATGAAGGATTTGTTCATATATCAAGATGGTTAGGAAATTTTCTAGAATGGTTATGCAGAACCAGCAGATCAAATGGCATATAACAATATCACAGAAGCTAAGAAAGATACACGAAGGGAATAGAGGAAGAAAGATGAAAAATCTATGTTCTACATACATCAAGCCATGCATGAAAGCATACTCCCAAGAGCAGTGGTAGAAACTACCACTAAGCAGGCATGGGACACATTGGAAACTTCCTTTCAATATTTTGACAAGGTAAATATTTCCAAGTTACATATTCTTAGAAGAGATTTTGAATCTCTTGATATGAAAGATACATAGTCAGTAGACTCATTCTACACTAGAGTTGTTGGTATGATTAATCAATAGAAATATCATGGAGAAACTATAGCTGACCAAAGGGTTGTTGAATTTTTTTTCAAAAGTATTCCCCCAAGTTTTGAATCCTTAGCTGTGAACTTGGTATAAAACAAATACATGTCGGTGTTTACCATTGGCGAGTTACAAGCTTCACTCATCAATCAGATGAACACAGAATTAGCAGAAAAAATACATCATTGGAATGTGCATTCACATCACAACCATCCATAAGATGTAGTAGAGGTAGGGGGAGAAACAACTCCATAGGTAGAGGAATAAGTTCTTCCAGAGGAGGACGTGACACAATTCCTACAAATGTCGCTGGTAGAGGAGAGAATCAGAATCCAAGTCATCCAAGTGGTCAGAGGTTTGATAAATAAAAAATTCAATGTCATTATTGTAATAAATTTGGTCATTATGCATAATTATGTAGGAAGAAACAATATTCCTAAGGAAGGAAAATCCCAAATCAATCGACCAACAATAGCACTCCGTCAAGTGCAATGTTAATGGAATATGCATCTCCAATTGAATGCACTGTTGTCCAAGAAATTCCACATGACATATGGTACTTCAATTTAGGCTGCAACAATCATATGACTGGTAATTTAAATTTGTTTTCCAGTCTAGATAATCCAGTTCAAACTCATGTTACAGTTGTAAATAATGTCCAAGTCATCGTTCTGGGAAAAGGAACTGTTGGTGTTCTAACCAAACAGGGGGAGAGTAAGTTTATTCCTGATGTTTATCATGATGAAGGTATGAAACACAATTTGTTGAGCATTGGACAGCTGATACAAAAAGGTTACACATTCTAGATAGATGATAATCAATCTACGATTAAAGACAAGTGCTCAAGCAACCAACTGATAGCAAAAGTACCAATGACAAGCAATCACTTGTTTCAATTTAGGATAATTCCATATATGAAAGGAAAGACAAATACATGGGCTACATCCAAGGATGAAAGGAAAGAAGCAGTCATATATTTTGACAAGAAAGAAAATGGCAACGCTGAAATCCAGGATGCATTTCAACTAGAAGTTCAAGATGAATCCTGGCTGTGGAATTTCAGATTTGGACATCTGAATTTTGGTGGGATGAAGCTACTTCACACAAAGAATATGGTGAATGGATTCTCATTGATCGACAAACCAGAGAGAGTTTGCGAAGGATGCATTTTTGGTAAGAAACATAGAGATACTTTTCCCATTAGAAATTCATATAGAGCACACACACCACTTGAGATTGTACAGTCTAATATCTATGCTCCAATGTAGACATCATCCATTCGACGTGGCTGCAATTATTTTCATACTTTTATTGATGACTACTCAAGAAAAACATGGGTATATTTCCTGAAACATAAATCTGATACATTTAGTTATTCTGAGCAATTCAAGGAAATCGTGGAGAACCAGAGTGGACACTGCATCAAAATCTTAAGGACTGACAGAGGAGGTGAATATGTTTTGAATGAATTTATAAATTTTTTCAATACCGATGGCATACAAATTCAATTCACTGCACGGTATACACATCAACATAATGATGTTTCCGAAAGAAAGAACATAACCATTATGGAGATGGCATGCAACATGATGGAAACCAAGCATTTCTGAAATGAATATTGGGTTGAAGCAGTTGCAATTGTTGTATCTATCATGAATCGATGTCCGGGAAAGACTGTGAAGAACAAAGTTCCTAAAGATTCATGGATAAGTATGAATCATATTGTTTCTCATTTAAACTTTTTTGGTTGTGTTGCATATGTTCATGTTTGAGATGAGTTAAGAAAGAAGCTAGACAAAAAGGGACAACAATCTATTTTTGTTGGATATTATAAAGACACAAAAGCATGCAAGTTGTATGAACCTATCATAATGAAAGTGATTATCAGTCGAGATGTTCAATTTGTCGATAATTAATCATGGGATGGAACTATCGATATAAATGTCAAGATTGTTTCAAATGTCGACCCTGATGACATTGTGGAGGAAGTCGCTCAAACATCACATGTAAGTCAACTGGTCGCAGCATCATAGAATCCCATAACACTGTGACAAGGTTCAACACAAGGAACATCGACACAAGTTGCAGCTCAAGCTATACCGACAAGTACACCAAGAGGAAAACAGACTCCATCAAGCATTTTGTCGCGGTCGACATGGATAGAATGGGTGAAGACACTAGTACAAAATGAGGAATTAGCTACTACGTGACTAAAAATTATAGTCACCAGGGGTTTTTAAAGTGATTTACTACTAAATATGAGCAATTTTGATCGCCCCAACTATAAACGACTAAAATTAATGACTAATTTAGTCACCAGTTAAAAAATATGACTAGATAATAAGTGACAGAGTTAAAAATGACTAACATAAACAACTAATTTATTCACAACATAAAAAATGACTAGATAGAAAAATATGAATTAGTCATTTATGTTAGTCATTTTTAATTGTGTTTGCATGGAAAATTGTAATTGTGACAATGAAGTGTTACACTTTAGTAAATTTTGTAAATTGTCTACCTTGTATTAGTAATATTGGTGCCATGCACCTCAATATTCAGAGATCCAACAAAGCAATTGCATGAATTTTCTATTGACCATCTTTATCACTGTTGCACCATTGAAGTAAACCATTAAGCATGCACCAAAGGAAAATTAGGTTTCTACAATTACGAATTAGGTACTAGAACTAGTACCATATCAATACCTATAAGCATCATAGCTAGTTGTTGATCCTTCAATGTAAGAGTCCCAAGTCCCATACTGAGGTTTTTTTCTAACTTTAATATAACTATAATGATATGTGACCATTGAACTAGCTGCACTAGTCGACGTAGCTTCACCTGGATCAGTTCCTTTAAACATCATAGTAATTGATCCAATAATAATTGAATCAGTGGAAGTGCCAAGAACAATATTTTAACCCATCAAAGACTCAATTATAATTAAACTCGAGTGCTGACCCAGAACCAGTCTTAGATCCATATGCAATAAAGGTAGAGGCCCAACCCCATCTCAGAGTTTCAGGTAAATATTTTGATTCATCGACCTCTTACAAGCCTTATGTCACAAAATATGATATGTATAATGCAATGATGACCTCTCATTATCACTATCAAGTTAAACCTCCTTCTACATTAGTGGCCAGGTAAATTTTGCACCAGATGTCACCACCCACCTGATTCATGATGTGCACAACTCTTCTCGGCCAATGTCCTTGATCCAAGTTTATTATATATACTACTATAACAAAAAATACCATTAAAAAAAATATTATATAATAATAAAACAAATATTAGATTTATATAAAACACAAATTATTATATTTATATAAACACAAATTTATTAAATTCTATATTAATCCTAATTTATAAAGCCAAAGCCATTGATTCTATAAATGTTTTGCTAAAAGAGGAGAAAAATGAAACCCTTTATCATTGTCGAGTGATGTCGAAGATCCATCAATATGGAGTTCTTTCTCTCAACTCAAAAGATAATCCTATCAAGATTCTTAAGTGTTTGGAGGACATGTCATGTTGAGTTTGACACACTAAATAAAATTTTAATGAAAATGTAAATGTTCTTCTTCTATTGAGACTAATAGAGGAATAATGTCTATAAAATGAAATCAATGCATTACAACAAAGGTGGAAATTCTATGAGAGGAAATGCCCTTTATGCTTCCTGAAGAAAAAATGGTTGTATTGTTGGAATGAAATTGACCTTGTTATTTTCCTATTCATTTTCCTTTATGTGTTGACTACAAGTTTCATCTTTTTCATTAAATGATGTGTTATGGTGCATCATGATTTGTCCATGTAAGTTTGGTAGGTGCATTGAATACATATATTATTATAAGACTTCGATGTTTAGGTTAGTTATGTGAGATGTTAGACGTTGTTAATTGCTTATGCTAGTTTCTTAGTATATATGTGCATAAATTACATAGGGTGTCACTATGGTCACATTACGAGATTTAGCGGTTAGGGGATTTTAGGGGTTAGGGGTTAACTAGGGTTAGGGGGTTATGTTTAGGTGGATTAGAGGCTTAGGGGTATAGGGGGTTAGGGTTTAAAGGATTCTGGGTGAGGCAATTTAAGGGTTTATGTGGCTAGGGGATTTGGGATTAGGGGGTTGGATATGATTCCTTTTATGATATTTATTCATGATCGTATGCCCTTTTTCTCCCCATTTGTCTTTTTTTCATTTTTGATACTATGTCTGGAGGGAACAAGGAAAATGAGCAAGCATTTTATGTAGAGACCCTTAACAAAGAAAATGAACAAACATTGTAGAGACCATTAACATTATTAATTTACTTTGCACACTTTGGGATTGATTTTGTATTATTATGTGATGTGCATATTATGCTTTATAGAAAATATATGTCAAACATTTTACGTTTAAAGGAAGTGTTACCCAATTTTTGTTGAACTAGTGGAGTTATTTTTTTTAGATACGACACATAGTTTTAGTTAGGTTGATATTAGCTTATATGCAAGGGATATATATATATATATATATATATATATATATATAGCCATAAAACATGGAATAATAACATGCATATAATGTGTATCTTTCTTATTTTGTAGCTTCAAACAGAGCTCATTTGTGGAAAGAGGGATGATAAATTGAGTTTCATTTACCTAAAGTAAGAGGAAGATACCCTGGTCTAGTCATGGAAGCATACTAGGAAGTAGAGTAAGTGGTGTATTCCTTTGTGAAAAACCACTACTCCTCTAGAAACCAAATTGTTGCACTGGATGGAACTATATAACAAGGTGTTGACTTGGGGTATATTCAAGAAGATATCTTGGCATGGAGCACATTTATAAGGTTTATCTAAATTATTGGAGGCATATCTTTGAAATTTTGATTTTTTTGGTTACCTAGTCATTTTTTCCTTATAAAACCAAATACCTTAAAAAATGAAAATAATCACAAGTTCAAATTAACATTATTTAATATTTCTATATATTATTTATATTATTAAAAATACTTAAAATCATAATATTCCTTAAAATCATTTTACCGCTCAACACTAATATGTCTATACCAATGGTGATTCCAGGGTTTTTATGCAATGAAGAGGGAAATGGTGTTAGTGAATTTACAAGGCAGAATGAATCAGAGAATTTATAGGGAAGGGAAAGAACAAGCGAGGGCCATGGCCACTGAGAATAGAACTCTTGCCCCATTATATGAATCACAACCCTATCCCATTGTACACTTAGGCTAAGAAGATTGGATTTAGAAGTAATTTGTCTATATCTAATTGATGCTTGAAGAAGCATAGAGTAAATGGAATTGGAATTCAGGAAATTCTAAACATGGTGATGAGATTGGTGTTGGTGAAATTAAAATTTTCAAATATTTGTATTGAGCATCACGTTGAGTCTCCACTACCTAGTGATGAGATTGGTGTAGGTGGACAGAAATTGAAACTGTCAAATATTTGTATTGAGCTTCACGTTGAGTCTCCACTACCTCTAGAATGGCAGCAATGTTTAGACCTTCAGGATTGTTTCCTTCTATGTTTTTTTTAATTACCTATTGTGTTTTTTTTATTCATGCTTTTTTGTTGTTGTGAATGTGGTGAAGATGAAATGGCTCAAATATCCTTGCATGCGTGAAGCATGAGCTGTCTAGGGAACTTGGGAAATTCCCATTTGATGTGAGAAATAAAACTAACCGACCATTGCAACAATGCAAGTGACTCTACCCTCAATGCTTCCCCAACACTTACACTAGAAATATCCTAGGGCCTCCAAAAATTGAAGCCAATCTCATATTTTTCATATACCAAAACTATGTACGGAAACATTATAGGAGGGTATGCCAAGAGTCACACAAAATGCCAGGAGCCCACAAAATATCTATGCAGAAGATGGTCCTGTAATTGCTGAGTTCATGAAAGCCAATAGGGCCTCAGTGAGGGCTGGAACTAGAAATTGTGAAGTTTTTGTTGAAGGATATAAAATATTGGGTCCAGATTTTTTCCAATGCGATGCATTGGAAGTGACACCTAAGCTTCTGGGGGAAGCTCCTTCGCAGAGACAAAATCATTCTACAAATTATAGAGGCATGTTTAGTTTATTGATGTAAATATGATTGGATAGATTTATCATTTTTGTTAGGTTTTGTAAGTCTTGGCAAAGGAATTAAACCCAGGGCTTGCCCCCGGTTGGTGGGTTTCTTTACCACTGAGCTCTCTTTCCACAAAATGCCATCGTAACTTGGATCGTTGATAAAATGGTTGGCTACAATGAAGGCATCATTATGGTTTTTAGATTTGATAAACCCCCAAGCAAGACCTAAATTTCTTCTTCTATTGTTTGGGACTAAGGAAGTAAGGAGCGGAGGAGTCGGTGCGATCTGCAACAATGGTGAGTGTGATCTCAACCTAAATTTGGTATGCATGTTTAATGATCTCTAGGTGCCAAAATAAATCTATGTATTATCATTTCTAGGTGCCAATTTTGATCTTTGCATATATCATAGTATATATATCAATTCATATTTGTCTGTATGCATTTGTTAATTTTCGGTTGGGGAAAAAGGGGATTAGCATTGATATTCTAACCATCTGAGCAGTCCAGAAGATGTGAATAGTTTAAAGTATACAATCTATTAGGCCTTGAATATACCCTTCTTTCTTATTTCCCCCCAAAAAATACATCTATAGAGTTCTAGGGTTTATAAACATAGCTAAATCTATAATTCCAAAGCCTCAATGATTGAATCAGGAAGCAAGTTCTTTACTAGTAAATACAAACAATGCAGATCGAAACTTTTGTGTTTAGAGGAGGGAACAACAGTTTTGATCAATACAGGTTACTTTTGATCAATACAGGCTAGTTTTGATCATCAGTGCATGAATAAGTCAAATTGTCTAATACAGGGTGTTCATAGATGAACAACCTCATGATAACTACATTGAATATTCTTTTCCTATCAAATATATCTAATCGAATGCTTGTCAATGTGGAGGTTCGAATCAAACCCAAAGTATCCATTATGCTTAGCACTGCCGCCATTGCTAATGCTCTACCGGAAAAATGGCTAAGAGAAAACCCAACACAGGAAGAAGCAAAAACCATTAAAATCTTTGTTGGGTATAATAAAAACCATAGTCAAATCTTAGTTACAAACAAAGGCATACTACCTTAATCTATTCAGCGGACTATAATTGCTATTGCATTCTTCTGGAATGGTGTGTAAGGTTTAGGGAACTTGCAGAGGGAAGACTGGTACATTCCCACACCATTATCTCTGGTTTTTAATCAATTCTTTTCATACGAAACAATTTCATCAACATGTATGCCAAATGTGAAAGAATTGAGGATGCGTGCAAAGTGTTCGATAGAATGCCTCAAAGGGAGCAATCACATAGACCACCATAGTTACTGGGTATGCTCAAAATGGGCCTATGGAGAAATTATTAAAACTCTTTCGGCAGATGTAGACAGCAGGAATGAGAATAAATGAGTTCACATTTGCCAGCATGATCAAGGTGGGTGTGGGATTGCACCTCTGGAAGTCGAGGGAAAATAGGTTCATGCTTGTATTCTCAAGACAAGATTTGATTTGGATATCTTTGTGGGCAGTGCCCTTGTTGATATGTATGCTAAATGTTGGTTTCTTGAGGAAGCATTGCATGTGTTTGACTGTATACCTGAACGAAATGTAGTTTCATGGAGTGGGATGATTGCAGGTTATTCTCTGAATGGCCAACATGAAGAGGCTCTCAAGTTGTTTTGGCAAGCGTTGATGATGGGGTTGAGACCAAATAATTTTACTTTCTCAACTGTTCTTTCTGTTTACGTGAACATCATGGTGCTTGATCGGGGTAGGAAGGTTCATTGCCTCAGCATAAATATGGATTTGATTCATACACATTTGTGGGCAGTTCTCTGGTTGACATGTATGTGAAATGTGGGTGTATAAAAGAGGCAAGTCATTTGATCATTTTCCTCAACGAAATTTGGCTGCATGGAATGCAATAATTATAGGATGCGCAGAGCATGGGCTAGTAAAGGAGGCTCTAGATCTCTTTTCAGAAATTGAGCTGGCGGGAATGAAACCAAATGATGTCACATTGCTTTGTGTTCTCTCTGCATGCAGCCATGTAGGGCTAGTTGATGAAGGCCAACGTTACTTCGATTCTACAAGTCAAGATTATGACATTACACCAAAAGGGGAACACTATGCCTGTATGGTTGATATTCTTGGATTCTCTAGACGGTTTCCAGAAGTAGATGAGTTTATCAAACAAATACCATCTGAACCAACATCGTCTGTGCGGAGTGCTTTACTTGGAGCCTGTAGAATGCATGGCAATATGGAGCTGGGTAAACTTGATGTAGATAAACTTTTTGAGTTGGATCTTCACAACTCAGGAACTCATGTGTTTTTTTCTAACATATATGCTGTAGCTAAAAGGTGGGAAGACATTGCCAAAGTAAGGAAGATGATGAGAGAATGTGGGGTGCAAAAAGAGGCAGGACTTAGCTGGATCGAAGTCAAAAGCAAGGTGCTTACCTTTGTTTCAGATGACAACTTGCACCCTCAAGAAAAATAAATCTATACAAATATTAAGACATTGAATGAGCAGATGGAGGCAGCAGGATACGTGCTTGAAGCAAAATTTTTGCTTCATGATGTGCAAGAAGAACAAAAGGGAGCCCTTCTTTGCTTTCATAGTGAGAAGCTGGAAGTTTCCTTTGGGCTTATCAGTATGCCGATGGAGACAACTATAAGGATCAAGAAGAATCTATGAATGTGTGGTGATTGCCACAATTCCATTAAGTTCATATCCAAGTTTGTCAAGACAGAAATTGTGGTAAGGGATACAAATTGTTTCCATCATTTCGAGGATGGAGTTTCTTCCTGCAGGGATTATTGGTTACAGTAAGTTGAATGCGTAGCAAACTAATCAATGATATTTTGTGGGTAGTTTGGGTTCACATATGTGTTGAGGCTGTAATTATGGCAGGTAATTTTGACAAGAGACTCCCCCTAAGTTTTGAGTTGTAAATTTCAATGTAAACCATGATTTCCGAGTGGAATATTTTCCCAGATAATATCCTCATTGGGAAATGTTTTTGTAAAATTAGAGAGCTCCAAAATGTTAGGAAGTTCACCTATTTATGTCTTTTCCTCTTCTTCTAGTTTGCATGATTGCAATTTCTCCTACCAAAGGATGAGGAGATCACAAATCCAGAGCTTTGAAGTTATCTTTTTACGCATAGCATTCTAGACCTCCACACATACTATCAACTTAATTGTGTTTTGGTAGGGATGAGAATTCCATAAATACTTGCACCTATTCCAGATAGGAGAGTCTCATATGTCAACCTGCTCAAATCACAAGTCAATTCCTTCTGTATGCTTAAGTGCTTTGGAGAATTGATCAACACATCAAATTGAAAGAAGTGTAGTTCTTGGCACACGCCGCAAGTGTCTCTCTTGAATTCCTACTAACTAGGATACCATTTTCTTAAATTGTAGTTGCATCATAAAGAGATGGTCACCACTGCGTTGTACTTAAGTATTTAATGTAGGGTTACAAGGTGCACTAATTCACTTGTAATTATATTAACATTAATGATGATCCACGTCTATCACTGTTTACCGGAGTAGGGAGGCATTCCTTCTAATCAAATTTAATTATACTACTTGAAAATGTTTCTTTTATTTTTGAACAAAAAGACTTAACACTATTATATCCCTTATATTGGCCAAGCATTGGAGGGGTGTAAAACCAAACTAGACACCTTAGACTTACTGTCCTCTCATCTAGAAATGCATTTTTAGTAAAAAATCTGGCCAGTGTTTTCATTCCTAGATCCAATATTGAGTGAACTTGTGAATTTGAATATTTTGGATTGTATGGGATTTATTTAGATATTGAGGCTACTTTGGGTAGGTAATAGTGGTGAGAGGATGTCTAGTTTTGGAATTTAGTCCCCTTTAAATGATCAGATGTCAATGTTTAGAAGACAATCTCAGGTATTATACCAGTGATGTTTGGTTACATTATCATGAACTCCTTAGTGAGCTATTCATTCTCAATGTGTCTGCCAATAGAGTTCTTAATATACATTTCAATTGAGTAATATCTAGAAGTTGAGATCTAGGGGTTTTAATAAGAGAAAGTATTGGGGATCCTCCATGCTAGTCCAATTATGTTTGTGTCCACATACATCAAATCTGACAAACCATTGTTTACATTCAATAGCTCCATGTCATTCCAACTTCCTTGTCTATTTAGAAACCTGCTAGGAGCAATTCTTTTATCTCTCCTTCCCACACTAGAACCACCATGAAAGAGGCTTCTGCTTGCCATAGAATAAGTTGGTGTTTCCTGAAGAAAGTCCACATCAGAGGTTGATCCTTTAGAGCTTGTCAAATTCGATATTTCTGATAGACCAAGTCTATTATTATTGCTCGATTCTCCCTTATGTAATGCCACTCTAACCTTCCCAATCTGACCCAATCCAGCAGAGAGATTGCGAGTTGAACTTGGTTGCCCTAATGCAACAGAATTTGGCTGCACCTTGCATGTCTTCTTCAAGTTTGATGAGCTGGAAGCACCCAGTTTAGGAACTGCGATACTGACTTTGGCAATAGTGACTTGCTGCTTGAGGGATGTGCAACAATTTTGGAGGATTCCCCTGGTTCCTTATCTTCAATTCTGTTAGCTTTGAGAGCACTCGCTCTGGTACTAACCCTAATTCTTGTAGGGTAATGATTACTCTATGCCTCATGATTTTGTTCTCTTGAAAAATAAGTACCCCGCCTAGGCAGTGCATTTCTCTTGTTGGCACGATCATCCACGACTGTACCCGATCTTCCAATACAAAGATGCAAGGAATTAGAAGTCTAAAAGGAAACCTTTTTCCAAGACAAAATATCTTGTCATCAACCAAGCTCCTTAATGTATAAAAACCTTGCCGTGCATTTCTCCTTAGAATAACAAAAATAAATTGACCCCTATGCTTCCAATAGCTGCAATGTAACCAATATATAATAAGAATAACACCTTAGATGTATGGATCAAAGTGAACATGCCAATATAAATAACAGATTCCAAAGTCTAAACACATATGCACATACAAATGTGCACAACAATCACCACTCGTAATTTCTATCATTCGGATCTAAGAAAGTTCCTTAGTTCATAGAGCCTGAGCTTACATCGATATTTGAAGATATTATACCTACAATTTTAATAAGCGTAGACATAGGTCATTAGCAATGATTCATTCGTTGCAAACAAAATTCACAAAGATTGTTCAATGCTTCAATATTTCACAACTCACCATGGCATGTATCTATATTCAGGACAACTATAATAATAAAAAAATGAAAAACAAATAACCATGTTCTGTAAGCATAAGAATAACAGAACAATCTTAATAAGATTAATCCTAAGTCCATGAAACTTTTGGCTTGGATTGAATCGGCTCTGCAAAATATATTTAATCCTATCCATGGGAAAATCCTTCCTGATTTTAAAATCTGGCTTCAGAAACAATCTTCAACAAAACCTTAATTTACATAACTTTTCCACTATGCAGTAAGGTAATTTAAGTATTAGCTAAAATCTACTTGAAAATCACTAAGAAATAAGAAGCATGTTGAACTCCTCAAATCCTTAATAAAGTTATGGAGCATGTACAGGCATTCAGCTTACTGTGAATGGAAGGAGCAAAGACATCTACAATAACATAGACAGCTGAAAAAGCATGAATAAAAAAACTTATATATATGCCTGAAAATACTTGCATAATCTAGATATTGGGGCATTTTGATATATATAGCCAGGGGAAGTAATCAGTATAGGTGAAAGGCCAGACATGGTAGTTAGTACCAATCAAGAAAGTATAGGGTAGAAAGGCCTGACATGGTAGAGAATAACAGTCTAGAACTTTAAAAGATCGCAAATAACATGATTAAAACACCTGTGAAAAACAACTAATATTAAATATTTGTACCAAGAACCTGCAGATGATCAATCCTGCAACTTCCTTTCAGATGTATGCAAAGGGCCAATCCTGTCTTAACTAAACCTACCGATAATGAAAGCTACAACTTGAACTACCTTTCAGATGTATGGAATGGTCAATCGTGTTTTCACAGTATGCAGACATTAGTGGGCTTCAAGGCCTATTGTCTCAACAATTTCACATGTATGCAATCAGCACAAGGCCGAAACTATAGCCGGAAGACTCTAAGGAGGAACAAACACAAAAGCTACTAGCATTCTGGTGAGATCCACTGTGATAAAAACTTATTCTAGCACTGGACTTGCATCGTGCCATTTGTGGGACTCCCCTTCCTGGCATAACATAATCTAAAATCACTAGACAATAAACATAATTCATGCCTAGCATATTACACGAAAATCTGATCTTTGCGATCAATGGTTATTTTAAACATTTATGGAAAATCCATAAATAACAAGCGATGGTAGTGATATAAATTATAATTACAGGCGTCTTTTTGGTATCTAATAAGAGGAGGCTATCATTTGGTGTATCTGAATTTTTCAATAGAATTTCACTATAAAGTCTGCAAGCAATCATAGAATACTGTAGATACAGAAGTAGGTCAATTGTACAAATGGTTAGTAGGTGGCAATTTTTTCAGAAGTCTAGTGTATTTGGCCAAGATTTTTATTATAGGATCTGCTATTACAATCCGGCTCTTCACCAACCCAACCAACAAAACCAGGGTTGAAATGGATGATTATCCTATATTTCTATCATCAATATGACCATCAAAATACTGATTTTATTTCAAAGTAGCTAAATTGATCCCACCCACCGCCATAAACTGCAATATATCCCCTGCTACTTTCTATATTACCGCTGACAGTTTCTATCAAAGTTTTGGAACAATTTTTACCCATGGTTATTACCACAACACTGTGAAATCTTCATTTCAATATTGGGGGACTCTCTAAGTTCAATGTCATTTTCTCTATGAATGGGGAGGTAAATTACTGAGTCGACGGTTACCTGTATTTCTAGGAAAGAACTAGTAATTGTAAGGAGAATTTTTTTTCTACTACAGTAGAAGAGCTTACAGCCGTTCTGGTCCACTATTTTGAAATCTGAAAGGTTTACTATCCCACCCCCTTCGCTCTTTGGCATTTCTTGCCCAACCAAAAGAGCTAGGCTAGCCTCTAACATTCTTCTTCAACAAAATTCTCATAGTAGTCGATCATCTAATGGCAACTCTTGAACACTTCTTTGGTGCTCTAGAGACTAGGGTTTTCCAACTTGGCAAAGATGGCAATATGCCCATCTTTTATGTTTCACCTATTTGAAATCTGAGTGCCATTAGAGCTAGAACCTTGTAACAGCACCCGCAGGAGTATCAAACTCGACAACCTTCTTCAAAGTCATATGACGAAAGAAGGGTGTGTATAGGGAAGTACTCTACACTTGTTTGATACTTGTACAAATTTTGAGGACATGCCAATGGAAATGACAATGTTGTTGGATACACTGGTTTCAGCTAGTTTTAAAAAATTATATTTGTCAAATATGTAGTTTTCATGAAGTGATACTTCCAACCAAGAAGATAAATACTTGGCAAATCCTAGATATATTGGTGTTATTTATTGTCTGTATTTACTAATTTATCAGAAGTTCACCACTAGTAGCTTTCTTACATAGTTTAGGAGGATATTACAACAGTGACTTGTTAAAGGAGAAGCATTCCAGGTTGTTTGAACTTCATAAACAGGAAGAGATTTAGCTTTCAATTAAAAAAATGGAATATATTCTAAAAAGTATGCTTGCTCATCAAATATAGGGTCAGTGCCGAATCATTAAAAGAAAGTAGGCATGACACTCAATGATGATCTTGGACAAGATGAATTATAGAACTCTGCACCTCCAAAGTAGGTAAGCATATTCAGTTGTTTGTATCAGAGAAAAATGAATGAGCATGTATTAAGTTTGTTTTGAACATGTATATAACCATTTCAAGGATTCTAAATGAAAATAGCATTTACTAATCCTGCTCAATTTAATTACAGGGAAAACAAGCCGCATATATAGTGTGTTGGCTTCTGGGAATTGGATGCCTTTTCTCCTGGAATAGTATGCTGACAATTGAAGATTACTATGCAGCTGTATTCCCGGTTAGTTTCTCAATTTACAGAGTCTTCTCTTATTCTTTCTTAGTTTCTTCTTGTTGTTTTGAGCTGGCATGAGATATTCTTAGTGAAAATTTATAGCTCTGCTGTGTTTGATTATGTTAGGGAAAATCAAAATTGCAAGGTATCATAAGTATGGGGATTAGAATATTGGGATAGAAATGTTTGCTTCTATTTGCATTTATTACTTTCGTTGAAGACAACATTTCATCAACAAAAACTCTAGACATATAAAGATGGCAAAAGATGCAACATATTTCCAACAGTAAAACGTGTATTCCAACAATAAAAAAATAGATTGGGTGTGAGGGTATATCTGCTTTCTGACTTGCAGAAGAAAAATAAAGAAAAATGGAGGATGGAGAATTCCGTTCAATGCAGAAGAACCGGATATCTTAAGATTTTACAAAAACTTCTCCATGCTTAAGATATGCCAATATACAAAAGTATAACATCCCCTTCCATGAATTGGAAATGAACAAGAGTATGTAACATCTTTTCTACAGAGTCGAAGCCAGAATTAAAATTGATTTCTAACCATTTTCTAATTTTAAGAAATAAGTTGATTCCTCCAACCATCATCTAAAGTTAAGAAATGTTTTAGTTCCTCCATTGGATTCTTTCAATTAGAAAAGATGTCATAAGTTCAAAAAATAGAAGTCATTCATTCTCAACAGATAACTTGAGTACAAACATATACTTAAATATTCCAAGTCTACATTATCTGGGTTTGTAAATACAAGAATATGAAGCTCAGAGCAGTTCCTAGAATGAAACCTCAAGCTCAAAAAAAGAGGTATGGAAATACACTACATAAGAAATTACCAGCAGCTTTTCAGTGTCACAATGATTGAAACTAACAATGACTAAAATAGCACTTGATAAAAACTTAATGACGCAAGAACACACCATATAAAGAAATAGACATTATTTACAATTCCATATCATCACTTTGCACTTTTAAATCTTTTTCCAGTATTCACAGATCTCATAGACCATTTCACAGGTCTCCTAGACCATTTTTGACCTTGGTGGAAGTAAAAATTATTACATTACAGGAAAGTACTTACAGAATAAGAATATATCCTCAATGAGGACAAAAGAAACATCCTAAACCACCCAGAGATCGCTTATTCCTTCAGTATGTAGCCAAAAATTGAGATAGAACATGGCAGATACCACTCAATGTAAACATCCCTGATTGTTGGGAAGATGGCATAAATCCCACTATGCGGGACTGCCTCACCTGATGTTGATTTCTCATCGTCTTGATACACTTATCTGACCATGTCTGTGCATTGTATCTGAATAACTCAATCCATAGATTAAGAATCCATGCCATACTTCCAAATATTGCCATAACCACTATGATGATGCAACAAAATGCCAACCACCTTGGAATGACATCATCGTCTTTTCCATCAATGTAGAACTGAGCCTGGTGATAGATAAGAATGGGGGAAAAAAATACTCAAATAAGAGTGTAGAATGAATAAAACAATGGGGATAAAATTTTATAAATTAGAGCAACATGTGACTATTCTAGCCTGGCAATTCTGGAAAGAGTCTAGGCATTTTGACAAGCACTGGTAATTTCCGCTAAAAAGAGGAGAGACATAACAGTTAAACCCTTGTGACCGACATAGTAGCGACGAGATGCCATTACAAAGAATGTGGCCACATGATGTGCTATGAAGACTAAATCATCAGGAAAGAAGACCAGGTAATGCATAGAGTCGACTAAGAAATAAGCAATGCTGAATTCCATAACTACATTTTCTAAAGCGGTGTTTTGCATTTTCTGTGTTTTCCAAAGATGCATTTGTATATTCTAAACCAAACTCTGTCTTGTCTAAACATGAATTATGTCCAACACATAATGTGGTTTGCACATAGCGACCCTCAGTTTCATGCAAAGTTTAATCTCTACCATCATCATGAGATATCTCCTCTTGCACGGTGATATTACCACTGCTTCCAGAAAATTTATTTTTTCCATGCAAGCCATGAAGATAACTCTCCTTAAAGCATTCATCTTTAGAGTCAGGAATTATGATTACTGGTCCACTTAATTCGTTTGTATTCTTAAAATGAAGCACCTGAGGGGTATTGCAATTAGTACCAATGCCACAATCAGCAGGACCAGAAATACGAATATCTTGTAACTGGGAATCTGCAGTAGAGAGAGACAGCATAAATATTTAAAATATTTGAAGCGTGTAAGAGGTGGTTTCAAAGATTAAATGTTTTGGTTCGAGTCTTGACTTTTTAATAGATTCAATGAAGCGTGTAAGAGGTGGTTTCAAAGATTAAATGTTTTGGTTCGAGTCCTGATTTTTTAATAGATTCAATCGATTGGTTCAGTACACAAATGGAACTAAGTGGAGATTTTCCATATGAGAATTGCAAATGTGAAGACACTATGCATGATAAGGATGGTACAAATTGAAATATTACATATGAATTTAGGGAATCTAGAGGATGCAATCATTATAATAGCTATCTATAGAGAAGAGACAACGAGAAACCTCAAAAACACAAGTCGGTATGAGTTACAGGGTTCGTAGAGATGATGAAAGATTCAACTGTCAAATACTAACCGGAGATTATATGGATTGTAGGGAGGATGAGAGAATTGGTTGCAACAGGTTAGTCTCCATGAGTCATAGACATGAAAAAATGAGTCATACACATGAAAAAAGGAGTGAATATCACAAGGAAAGTAAAACTGATTCTTACCCCATAGGAAGGAGCAGGTATAGAGAAGAAATCTCAGATCCAATCAATTTCAGGAGACATAGAAGCAAACAAAGAACCAAAGCTGGATGTCAAGACGATAGAAAAAATCATGGGGGATCCAACTACAGATGCAGATAACCCTGTCTTGAAACAAGAGCAAGACGCACAGGTTAGAATATAATCTAGATGTATTCCATTTGTTACTTTCCATTTTATCCAAGAGCTGTGATCATAGAAGATTTTGTTATCATTTGTTCCATATTTGTTAAGTCTTGTTGGTATGGTTTATGTGGTAAACATCTATGATGTGGCCATGTTGTCATTCATTCCCTTAGTATTATAGAGGTTGTGTGTTATTGAAATTTCATGGTGCTTTGCTTTTCATAGTTTGGACATGGATCTCGAGGTGATGTCACTATTTTTCCCACACTTATTATTAACAACAGACAATATAGATGTTGACATCCTTTCTTCTTATACATTCTATATTTTACAAATGCAAGAATAAAATGTGGAAAACTAACATCCTTTTAAATCTAATTGCAGGAAAATTGGACAAAGGGGTTGTCTTGAAGGAAATTTGTGCAGGCTTTCAGGAAATTACTGAGCCAACTGTTTGCTTGAGTGAAGGTGATTTTCTTTATGGGTGGCTGAATTCTAATTGCGTAGCTATATACCTTGAATTTTTCAGGAATAAGGCATTTTAAAATCCATTATTAAATGCATGGAAGTATCTTTTTTTGTTTCCCACACCAGATATGGAAACAAATGAATGTTTTAAAAATAATGGTGGCTGCTGGCGAGATAAGAAGGAAAACATAACTGCGTGTAAGGTACACTAGAACCTTGAACCAAAGGATATAAATATGTTGTGTTTCTATGGCAAGACTCACCTAAACCATTAAATTGTAGCATTATGAATACGAATTGTTTGCTATTTTTGGCAGGATACTTTTCGGGGTAGGGTTTGTGAGTGCCCTTTGGTTGAAGGTGTTCAATTTATGGGAGATGGTTATTCTAACTATGAAGATAAACCTAATCTCTTTTAAATTTCAGTTGTTTAATTATTGGCTCACAGTAGAAAATTCACAATTCACTTTTTCTTCTTTGTGTTGTTTCATCCTGATGATTTTTGAAGTTCTGTTTTTCCTTATTCAATATGTTTTTATCATTGATTTACTATTTGATGGGATTAGTTCCTGCATACATATTTTTTCCGAAATAAAATGCTGATAATAACAATCCACATGATTTTCAATGGCGTTACTTCATATGGCTTCTTTTGATTTTAAATTTATACAATTTGATTTTATTGAGACTTACAAGTTGTTCCATACAAAATTCATATTACATTCATCACACTAGATGTGTGTGTGTGTGAAAGAAAGAGTGAGATAGAATCAGCGAATGGGACAGAGAGAGACGAAATGATTCGAACTAGTTGTGAAGGTGCAAGCAGACAAGGGTGCCATGCACTTTTACATATTAATATAGATAACAATTAATCAAGTAGTAATTTAGAAATTAAATTACAATATACCAAAATCAGTCTAAAATTCTTGACACTAAGTCTCAAATTAAGAGATCAAAAGTCATCCAACTCTCAAGAGCCTATTGAGACAATATTCTTTAGGAGACTAAATTCTATATTGTTGGGTGTGAGATGAAGTATGAAGGAAGAACTCGGTAATGCATTTTTCCATCCTAACAATGCCTCCCTGATTTTGTATCAAGTTTTAACCATGCCTCTATTGAGGTTTACAAAGGTAGAAAATATCAACAAATGTGTTCACAATCAATGGGGGGACTCAGAACTTGGTCAATATAATGCTGAAAGTGAATTGTTTTCTTGCTTTATAATAGTCCTGTAAAACATGAGTACCAGTAATTTCTTTAAATAAGCGATTCTGACAAACTCAATTACAGCCCTAACCTTATAGCTATAAAAATATTTGGGTGTGAGTAGGCATCAAATAAATGGATCTCAGGATCAATAACTTGAAATCGAGGGAAAAGTGCTGCCACTTGTGAGTGGGAAGGGAAGTGTATTGCTTATGAATCCTAGAACTTAGAAGGTTAGATATGAAAAGCCTCTTGTTTTTTAATATTGACAGCTGTAACCTTTGTTTTCTGAATATTGGCTGTCAGTTTTTTATTAGTACAAAAGTAATGAAGGAAGCGTAGTTGCTTTTGCAACTACAAGCCCTCATCTGTATGATGTAGAATCCCCAAATCAACAACATACAAGAAGCTATGAATAATTATATTAAAAAGGATACAACCATATTTTGGTCCTATATTGGCCTGACCATAATCCTCTTGCCGAATTAGGTGTAAGCTAAATCAAAGAGGGGAGATGGGACACCTATGTTTCTGTCCAGTGGTGCTGAAAATGATATCCGTGAGCCTTCTTGTTTTCTGAATCTACACCATTAGTTGTGTAGAGTGACACCAGAAACACACTGGTGCTAGCAAAATGTTGTATCGAAGTTTGCAAGAAAATGCATACATGCAAAACAGGCAGTCTAGCAAAAATATGCTTATTAAATATGTGTTACTGACACATCATGCAATATGCAAGGTTCAATTCGAATTTACAACAAGGAAACATCACTCATCATGAATACATTCAGGTATTTGTTTATCTGTAATATTTTATTGTTTCTCAAGTAGCTGTTTATCTGTAATATTTTGTTGTTTTCCTTTCCATTTATGCACATTTTCCTTTGTTAAGAATGAACCTGTAAATTTGACATTGCAATAGGTTGGAAAGGGATGAGATGCCGAACTAAATAGATTGATTTTTTTGAGGGTAAAGTAGCCCGATGGAAATGGAAAATAGGTTCTCAGCAGAGATATGTATAGACTTGGACAACTCCTTGACTTTTTCAGAATGTTGTCCTTATACTTCACTACTTTTGGCTTTTATGTTTGTATGATGGTTAGTAATGAGTTATTTTCTGTAACACATTACTTTTACAAGTGTTTATGGTTTCTTGAGGAAGGTCAATGAAGAAGGACTTCTAATTAGTAAACCAATTGGTAATGGAACATATTAAGTGTTTGTTGTACCACTTTGAAAAATTGATTTGATTTGTACAAAAGAATATGATAATTGTTGTTGCATTACTTTGGAAAATTGTTTCATAACAAGTTTTCGGTTCATATTAGGCCAGGAATATGCCAAGTTCGTGGCTTTTCTTGCTTGAAGAAATTCATTCATAAGTTTTGTTCTTGGGAATTAATGACCGTGTGTTTTCTTGTATGAGAAATATATTTTCATGGGGTGAAATCATTTCCATAATTTCTGCAAGTAAACCATTAAGAAATTGATTTTATGGGGAGAAATCGTAGCGCATAATGCCTACAATACAACCCAGCAATCAAGTGATCTTAGGGAGGAAGAAACTTTTCCTGTATTGATTAATAATGTATCCTCCCATGCAACCAATCAATGTGTTTGAAGAAATGCTTGAACCAACCAACACATTATTGAAAAATGTTTTAGGCATAAAATAAAATCATATGTTTGCCTTGTGAATGGTGCATTTCCTTTGCCAGCATAACTTTGGTTGGGAAATGGATGTGGGGTTAATTCAATAAATTTTTGGGCATGGAATCTCTTGACCTTGGATGCACTTACCTTTCTTCCTATAGATAATTGCGACATCAATCCTTTTATATGAGAAAATCACTCCCCACAAAAACTTCATAAAATTGATGGCTATGATCTTACGAAAACGTTTTTGGTTGTGAGATGAAATCAATCCTATTATTTGAAGTATTTCTTCTACATTTTTTTGTTATATATGTTGGATTTGAAAATAGTCATGTTAGTATCATTTGATTTTAAGAAAACTTACTTAGAGTGGCACTCAAATAACAAAAGCATGCCAATATTTTCTGAGTAGTCTTATATAATTTTTGTATATGTTGGATTTTGGTTGGAATACATTGTTGGGGACAGGTTCGAAGTTTAAAAACTTATCATTACATGGACAATAGCTATAACATTGCAATGAAATTGTTTACTGAAGGGAGAGATTGGATTGTCGAACACACTAATGCTTGGATTGGTTATCATTGAAAATATTTGTTTGTGTAGAATGTGATGAATTAACATACAAAATAATGATTATCAAGTTACTATAGATGCATAATGGCTTACCTTGTAATAGTCCTTCAAGTATTTCGAATGCATTTATTAAGTGCACAAATGACTTGAAGGACTAATATATGGTAAGCTATTATGGATCTATAGTAACTTGATAATCATTACTTTATATGCTTGAATGATGCAAAATTTGTTTCAATATAATCATTATCAAGTAATAACAAATTCTTAAAGGGTGCTAGCTCAATGGTAGAGAACCCGCCTAATTATAGGTAGGAGGTTGATGGTTTGATTCCTTCCTACCCTATCATAAATTTGTGACTATGAAAACGACTAAATTTACATATATATGACTATTAGTAGCTAATTTCCTATGATATTATAGTGCGATTAATGTTTAGTCGTATTTAGCTTAGTCATTAATATGTTATCATCTAGTAGTTTATTTAGTTGTATATTTGGTCATTAATTGCTGCAATCAGTGACTAAATCCATGACTAAATACGTGACTAAATCCGTGACTAAATCAATGACTAAATCATTGACTATCAATGACGAAATCATTGACTATCAATGACTAAATCAATGACTAATAAGTCAAGCTATTAATGACTAAGTCAAATACGACTAGCTATAAGATAGTGGAAATTAGCTACTATTAGTCGCCGACTCAAAAATAGTCGTTTATAGCCTGATTTTAGTCATTAATTTCTCATTTTGTACTAGTGAGAGAAGAAGTCTGCATGAAATATATGAAGCTCGTACACCAAATTCATTCTCTCACTTTGCATTATTTTAGATGTACCAAAAGATAAGGATGTAATCAACGTCAAATGGATTTACAAGACAAATCAAGATGATGATGGGAATGTGCATAAGCACAAAGAAAGAATGGTCACAAGAGTGTTCACGCGATAGCGAGACATAGACTTCTATGAAACATTTGCACCTTTTCCATGCATGGATACAATCAGAACAGTCTTGGCCATTGCTGCACAAAACAAATGGCATGTTTATCAAATGGATGTTAAGTCAACATTTTTGAATGGCTATCTAAAAGAGGAAGTATATGTGGACATCCACAAGGCTATGAAGTTCTAGGTCAAGATCATAAAGTGTACAGGATGAAAAAGGAACTCTATGGTTTGAAGCAAGCTCCTAGAGTATGGTACAGTTGAATTGATTCCTATCTCACTGAAAATGGATTTCACAAAAGTGAAAGTGAACCGACGTTGTACAACAAAGTTAATGACCAAGTTAATATGTTAATTATCTTCCTATATGTATATTATTTAATATTTACTAGTGACTTTGGCATAGAATAGTTTAAAGTAGTTATGGAAAGTGAATTTGAAATGAATGATTTGGGGATAATGAAATTTTTTCTGGGCACTGAAGTTTAGTAGTTCAAACGTGGTATATTTATATCACGGTCTAAATATGCAAGTGTCGTTTTAAAAGTATTTAATATGCCAAATTGCAAGACAACCCCAACACCAGTAATAATGGGTTTAAAATTGAGCGAGTATGATGATGGATCAATTATTGATCCTAGATTGTTTAAAAGGATGGATGACAGCCTTATGTGTTTAACAGTGACAATACGAGACATCATGTATGGAGTAAGTATGATATCAAGATTCATGGAATCACCAAAAGAATCACATTTCCAAGCAGGTAAAATAATTTTAAGGTATGTAATTGGTACAAAAGACCATGGCATTATGTATTCAACCTCAAAAAAATTTAAACTCATTAGCTACAATAATAATGACAATGGAGGAAACATATATGACATGAAGACAATATCTGGGTACACATTTCATTTTGGTACAGGTGTTGTTTTGTGGAATTCAAAGAAACAACCCATAGTAACTCTGTCTTGAGCATAAGCAGAGTATGTTGCAACTACAAGTGTTGCATGTCAAGCTATCTGGATGCAAATAATTTTGAAAGACCTGTCGTAGAACCAACAAAAACCAACAACCATTTTATGTGACAACAATTCAGCCATTGCATTATCAAAGAATCATGTGTTCCACAAGAGAACCAAGCACATCAACACAAGGTTTCATTTTATAAGAGAATTGGTGAACAACAAAGAAAATTGTTTACAATTTTGCAAGTCTAAAGATCAACTTCCATAAATATTTACAAAACCATTGGCAAGGGATACATTTCAGTATATATGTAGTTATCTTGGAATGACAATTTTTGCACAGTGAACTCTGTCATGCACAGAGAAAGTCTAAGATCTGAAATATTTTTGTAAAATTATGTTTTAAGATCCCCATCTACTCATAATTAAGGGGGGGTGTTGGAAATTGTAATTAATCGCAGATCTGTATCCGATCTCAGTCGAATCTGTCAAAGTTTGTATTAGTTCAGTCTTTGTCAGATAGTATGCCAAGATTGAAGATTCCACGATTCTATAATCTAAACAAGTTGAACTAAATGGCCAAAGCTAAGTTTTTAGGTAGATAGTTATTATAGTATTTAATTTCAATACAGTAGATTCAGGAGAAGCAAATTCCAGTTTTCCTATAAATAGAAGAAGAAGATTGTAACTTGAGTTAGACACAACAGAGACAAATCTAAAAAAAAAATTGAGAAGAGAGTGAAGAGGATAGTGTCGAATATCAAGCTTTTGTGGGTTTGAAATGTTGAAATCCAAAGCTCTATAAAAGGTGAAATATCTCTATAAATTTCCATTTATGGCATATAGTTCTATGTTATGTCCCGACCTGTTTTATAAATCAATAGTTTATGGTTGAATACATGTTTATCTAGTAGCACATTCTCTCCAAGAATTATTTTTGTAAATGTTTTCTACATTTATAGTTTGATTAAAATATCAAAGAATCCATAAACACTTCACTCAGTAAAAGCTCCAGGTTTTACGACATAGTGGTCGAAAAAGTATTCTTAATGTTTGGTTATATGATTTTATTCTGTCGAGTTGTTGTTGTGTTGATTTTTACTTCTAGTTATGGTCGGTGAAAAATATTATTGATTTCTTAAGTATTTAGACTAAGAAACATCATTTATGAAATTCTACTAAAAGTGGTTCAGTCGAAGTCAGTTGAAGTAAACTTGTCGAGATTAAATCTGTCGAAGTAAACTTGTCTAGTAAATCGGTCGAAGTAAAACTATTGAAGTAAACTTGTCGAGTAAGTCCATCAAAGTAAACTGGTCAAATTCAATTGGTTGAAGTAAAACCTGTCGAATTAGAGTAAGTCGGTAAAGCCAACAAATAATATCCTGTTGACATAAAAGAGTCGGGTGGAAAAGACCAACCAAATTTAGTATTTAAAAATCTTGTAGAAATATTTTTGGTAGACTTGTCTAGTCAAAGTTAGACAAGTTTTACCTGACAAGAAAAGGAATAAGTCAAAGTCGGCATGAAAATGTTATAACTGAGTGGTAACTCAAGTTTAGCCAACTCATTTTTCTCTAACAGACAAAGCCTCAATGGGTGATAGCCTTGTGTATTCATTCTCCATTGCATCATAATGTAATTTCATGAGATCTTTCCCAGATAAAATTTCCAGCAACACCACCCCAAAAGAAAAGACATAAGTCTTCTGAGAAATCACACCATTTGCAGCATGTTCTAGAGCCATGTAACCCTATGTACCAACAATTCTATTATTGGACAAATGCGTGCAATCCCCACTAGTGTCCCTAGATACCTCCTCAGTAATATATGTACTCGAAGATGCCCTAACAAAGGATTCAGCACTTAACTCATAGGTACCAAAATGGGAAATGCTTTCCTTAAAATCAGGCTCCAAAATGATTACACTGTTGGATTTCATGTATTTGTCAACATAAGACAAAATTGTATAATGATGAATATATTCAATCCCTTGAGCAAGATCAAGGGAAATTTTCATCCTTGAAATCCATGAAGATAACATAGTATATCCAGGAAATTTCTGACCTCTTTGCAATTCTGCGAGGCTTGGACCCTCCACATACTCTTACAGAAGATAGAGATATTGTGCCGCCCCACATGCACCCATAAGATTAATAATACTCCTATGGTGAAGATTAAAATTTTCTCTTAATTTTTCCCTAAAATCAACCAAATCCATTTAGCTCCTTTATGTAAGGACAAAGGACTTACCTCTCACCATGCACTTCTAGACAGATGAATTCTCGATCTTTCTAAAGTGGAAATTATTGGTTTCCCTCTTGATTTCATGGAATGAATAAATGTTGGGATTGCCTCGAAGCAATTTTTTGAGGCTTTCCATAGATTGGGCACTGCTCGTAGCGGTTCCTAATTCTTTTGAGATATGGGTGGAGCTTCTAAAGTCGATGCTCCTACTCATAAGCACCTCGTTTGATTGTAATTTTGAACTAATCAAAAGTTGAATCCAAGTAATATATTGGAGGATTGAGGAAAGAAATATCGAATTCGAGACTCTGACTTGATTTTGTCACCTTTCGATGATTCTCTTGGGGGGCGAACATCGAAAAGAGAATTTACCTCCCCGTTGGATTAACGATTTGAGAATGAGCAAGTTGAAACTGTCACATAGCCCAAATGAGAACCATTTTAAAACAATGAACCAGTCGAGAACGAGTGGATACAGTGAGTTGAGTTGTTGAGATATAACATAGTTGGTGGATCCATCAGGTGATAAAGTTTATATATGATACAAGGTGTTATATATGAAATAGCATGATATTTTTTATCCACCCACTATGTCTTGCATCCACTATATCTACCTACGATGAGATAGAAACCATGCAGAGATATATCACCACCCACTATATCTACCTACGATGAGATAGAAACCATGCAGAGATATAGAACATGGAGCTATGAAACAATTGGCTATACTCAACACCACCCAGCATATATAACACCTTCTGGGAGCATATATACATGCAGATATGAACAACGATGCATCTATGAAACACCAGGCCTGGAGATATTAAACACCATCATGCAGAAATGAAACACCAAGTGATGGCCTGAATGACCAAATCTGTCCAAGAATTATGCTAACAGGTTGAATTTTTTGATAGAAATATTCCTTCCACAAACTCTGTGGAATGCAGGATACAGAAACATCCTTCTATAAATTCTATTCCCCGCAGATCTCCTTTCCAAAACTTGTGGGATACATGATGTGAGATGCGGCTTCACAATATTTATTTCCGCAACTAATTACATCCATAACGGTCTATTCTGTATGCAGGATGCGGGATCGCAATTTCCATATTTCTCTGATTCTGCAAACTTGATCTTTATGTACCATTGATTCTTGCGGGTTGATTCTTAGCTGTTGATTTGTTTACAAATGTGAAATAGATTGTGATCGTTGATTTATGTCACGATATTTCTCTGCCGTTTGATCTGCTATGAAATATTTCTTTGTAGATTGTCAAATTGATCACTAACAAGATCAATTTCTCTATAACTTGGAAACTAAGAATTTTATACACAAAATTTATATGGAGCGAACATAGGATGAATTCATAATTCTATAGATTTATATATCAGCATGGAATTCATCAAAACACATGAAATGCAATCATCTGTTCTTTATTTAAACAAATCAGAAACTCAAACACATAGAATAAATACTTCTTCACTCCTTTCGTGCACACTCTTTGTTAACTCATCTCTCACTCTTCTATGCTTCACTCTTCTACCTCTTCATTCTATTACATTCAAGTCATTTTATAAAACTCAGAAAAACCTGTCAGGTCTAACTAAGTTGGATCTGAGGACCTACCAAAAGAAAAACCTATCAATAAAGATCAATTTTCCTGTGTTTTGACTTCTCCCTTTTGCATGTTGACAGATTCTACATCCTTTAACAAATTTCTTCACATCATGCTACATCTTTGGCCAAAAATAAAAATTAATTACCAGAGAAAAAGTATTTTCTTTCCCAAAATGTCCTGAGAGACCCCCACTATGTTTTTCTTAAATTAATTTTTTTCTCATTGAACATATTGGAATACACAACTTGTTGTCTTTGAACAACAATCCTTCCTGCAACATATAATCTAACCACTGGCTTCTGTTATGGGTAACAAGATTTTCACAAGAAATATAAATATGTTTGAAGTCTACATCCTCTTTATACATAGTAAACAAATTTTCAAATCCCAAAGTACTAGCCTTAACTTCTTGAATTACCAAACGTATCCTGCTCAAAGCATCAACAACCTTATTAGACTTGCCACTTGTATGTTTTATAATGAAGGTAAAGTTCTACAAAAATTCTACCCATTTAGCATGACTATGATTTAATTTATGATGGTTATTGATGAAATGCAAAGCATGATTGTCAGAATACAAAAGAAATTTCCTAGGAATTAAATAATGTCTCCACTTTGTAAGAGCCTATACAACAACATATAATTCTTTATCATACAAAGAGTACTTTTTCTTAGCTTCATTCATCTTTTCACTGAAATATGCCACTAGCCTCTATTCTTGACTTAAAACTACTCCCATTGATGTTCCATTGGCGTCGGTCTCCACTTTAAGCACTTTATGAAAAATGGGCAAAGCCAAAATAGGCTTCTCAGTTATTTTCTTCTTCAGTAACTTAAAATTTCTATCAATTTCTTCGGTCCATTTGAAAGGTTGTTTACTTCCCTTGAAAGTCTCTTTCAAAACCTCATTCATCAATCTCATAAAAGTATTGGGTGCATTTGTAAGCCCAAATGGCATCACTAACCACTCATATAGACCATCATTTGTTTTAAATGTTGTTTTCCATTCATTCGCTTCCCTTATTGTAATCTGATGATATCCACTCTTCAAATCTATTTTGGAAAAGTATTTTGAACCACTTAAATAGTCCATCAGATCATCAATTCTTGGTAAAGGAAATCTATACCTGATAGTAATCTTCTTAATTACCCTCGATTCAGTACACATTCTCAATCCAACATCTTTCTTTGGACTTAGCACAGTACATACGACACAAGGACTCAAGCTCTCTTTCAATAATGCCTTCTCCAATAGCTCTTGTACTTGTTGTTTGATTTCTTCATTTTCTAGAGGGATTAATCTATAAGATTCTTTGTTTGGTAAACTTGCACCAAGTATTAATTCAATGTGATGACTAATACTTATTATAGGAGGTAATTCATTTGGCAATTCATCCACAATAATTCCACCGTACTCATTAAGCAAAGTTTTAAATTAATCTAGAAAATCATCGAAATTTGTAGAAGTTAAAATTACCTTTGGCTTATCAATAAGAGCAAAATGTAGATCCTTTTATTTCTAAACTTCCTGTAATAGTTCTTTTCCAAACATTAGCAGAATGCTTGATCCTAAACTTCCCTGAACTGGTTCATCTTCCAAGGGTGACAAGGTATGTATCTTCCCATCTTTCTCCAGAGAATAAGTATTATTCCTCCCATCATGAATAGATTTCCTGTCATACTTTCATGGCCTTCCTAAGAGTATATGGCACACATCCATAGGCATTATGTCACACAATATTTCATCCTTATAAGTACAAATCTGGAACTCCACATTACACTGCTCATTCGCCAAGAGTTGAAGTCCTTTCTGTAACGATGACACTTTGTCAGGATTGGGATGCTTCATCCTCTTCAATCCCAGCTTCTCTACCATCTCTATGGAAACCAAATTATCAGTACTGCCACTATCAATAAATATTTTACAACACTTACCTTGTGACTTACACCTTGTTTTGAACAGACTTTTGCTTTGAACTAGTTGGTGTACTTGCTTCTTTGTATTCACCAACACTCTCTTCAACATAAGAGCCTCTCCATCCTCTGGAGGATTATTCACTTTTGTTTATTCTTTTAATTATTATTGAGCCTCTGCAACATTCACATTTCTTTGACCTGTAGATTTATTTCTTGGACAATCCCAAGACATATGTCCAACCTCTCCAAAAGTATAACATCTTACTTCTCTATTTCCACCTCTTTCTCTACCTCCTTTGAATCCTCCTCTCTAGAATGATTGACTGCTACCGCTAGAACTTTTAGCTTCATCTTTAGAAGTTCTACCTCCTCTGTTTGGAACACCTCTGCCTCTTACCATGTTCTTTCCTCTATTCCTCTGGTTTTGTTTTCTTAGGAATTTCTCTTCTATCTTTAAATCCACCTTATATGCATCTTCTACATTTTTCAAATTTAATAGACTGATTTATCCTGTATATCATATCTCAATCCATTTATATACCTAGAAACTCTTTCTAGACCTCCCTCTAAGTGTCCAGATCTAATGTTCAGTCTAAAAAATTATTCTGTATATTCCTTTACTGCCATAGCCTTTTATCTAAGGTTCTATAATTGTCTATGAATATTTAACTAATAGTCCTCAGGAATAAATTGAATTTTAATATTATACATCATCTTATCCCAAGAGTTAATTTTTTTCTTACTTCTTCTTTCTTGATGGATCTGTAGCTCATCCCACCAACTAGTTGCATGCCTCTTCAATCTGGTAACTGCATATCTTACTTTCTTATTGTCTTCTATCTCTTCAAAATCAAAGTATTTACTCATAACATTAATCCAATCCATAATTTCTTCAACATTTAAGTTACCTTAATACATAGGTACTTCTATTCTTGGTTTGCCACTAGTTTTCATTAACATCTTCAATATTTTAACTTCTTGAGGATCTTCTTCTTCTTTCTAATAGGATTCGGATTCGACTTCTTCATCATTGTCATCTGAATTGTTTGAATGGTTCTTTATTTCCATATCGTCTAACCTTTCTTCCATTCTTATCATGTTTCTTTCCATTTTTGTTTCTGCAGGTTGTCTTCCTCAACCACATCCTATAGGAACTCCATGTGTGCATCCCCTTCTCAACGACATCTTTCTTCATGATTCAAATGATCAATGGAATCACTATGCAGAATCTTTGTTATGCTCTGATAGCAAAAATGATGACCTGAATTACCAAATATGTCCAAGACTTCTGTTAATAGGTTGAATTTCCTGACAGAAATATTCCTACCACAAACTCTACAGAATGCAGGATGCAGAAACATCCTTCTATAAATTCTATTCCCTGCAGATCTCCTTTAGCAACACTCTTTTCCGCAACTTGCAGGATGCGAGATGTGGGATGGGGCTTCACAATCTTTATTTTTGCATCTAATTATATCCACAACAGTCTATTTCACATGCAGGATGTAGGATCACAATTTCCATATTTCTTTGATTATGAAAACTCAAGATTTCCCCATCGTTGATTCTTGCGGGTTAATTCCTAGTCTTTGATCTATTTCCATATGCGGAACAGATTGTGGTCGTTGATTTCCATCGCAATATTTCTCCATCGTTTGATCTCCTCTGAGATCTTTCTTCATAGATCATCGAATTGATCACTAACAGGATAAATTTCTTTGTAACTTAGAAACTAATAATTTTATACACATAATTTATATGGAGCAAACATAGGATGACTTCATAATTCTATAGATTTATATATCAGCATGAAATTCATCAAAACACACGAAAGGTAATCCTCTATTCTTTATTCAATCAGATCAAAAACTCAAACATAGAGAATTTACTTCACTCCTTCAGTGCACACTCTTCGTTAACTCATTGCTCGCTCTACTCTGCTGCACTCTTCCCCCTCTTCCCTATTACATTGAAATAATTTTATAACACTCTAAAAAACATGTCAAATACAACTAAGTTGGGTCTAAGGACCTAAAAAAAGCAAAACCTATCGACAAAGATTAATCCTTGAGTAATCCACACGGGGATAAAGGAGAACAAAGGAAAAATTTGAACTTATTACAATCAAGGCTAATTCTATCTACTTGTAAGTGAACCCTATCCATCTAGAACTTGATTACAAGGCAAGCCGACTCATCGGTCAACGAACTTCAAGATAGATGTTGAGTTGATTGATTAGTCAATGAACCTCAAGCTAAATGCTCCTCCATCACCTAGATATGAAACACTGGAAAAATGGAAACACCATCATGCATGGATACCTGGCTATATGATAACCTCGCTTGAGAGTGGGAATCTACTATTTTCCTCGCCGAAAAAATGGACAAGAGAATCCATTATCACAGCTTACAATGTTCATTAAGGAAAAAAAACTTGTTTTCACCCTTACACTGTACAACTATATCATGTAACTACAAACAACATAATTTGTAGATGTAGAATTTAATGGAGTTTTCTAACGAGGGGACTGCTTCCCCTCTTACTGATCCCATTTCACTCAGCCTCTAGCGACACACCTGTCCATGCACATGCTCCGTCTTCACAATTCTGTCTATGTATCCCCACTTTTCCATGGCGTCGCAACATCAATTCCATGCATTGGACTATCTACCACCATCAATTCAAACCACCTCATGCCCTGTGATTATAGCCTCTTGGTGTTTATTTCGCTTCAGGAAATGTTTCCACGGGAGATTCCGACAACCGATCTTGAAAGGAATGAGGATGTTGACCTTAAATTCCAAAGTGACATGAAGAATTCTTTCTCAAAAACATTGGAGTTATATGAAAACACAGAAGGTTATTGTGTTCCTTTAAAGAGGAAAGACAATGAAAACAAAATGGAAGTTAGCTCTTACAAGATTTGGGATCAGACCCTGAAATCAAAGCAGATGGGCATTGAAAAAATGGTTTTCTTTTGATGAATTGTATTCCCATTCTAAAATGAAAGAGATCAAGAGTGCATGGGATAACTGGGAAATTGAAGATGAGGAATCTGAAGCAAAGATAATAGATTACTCAGTAGAAGAATTGGTAGATCCAGGAAACTGCCTATTGGTTGCTTGTGGAGGAGATGGAGGACGAGGAAATGTTGCCATGGTAAGGGATCCTAGGAGCAAGAAAACTAAACTTAGTGATGAACACGATTCTACTGATGACCTGGAAAATATAGATATGGATTTTGATGGGAAAATCTAGAAGGATTTAAAAGGATGTGATCATGGTCGCAGTAAACCTGGTACAAAAGAATATTTGATATTAGAGCTTCAAGATATTGCAGATATGGGACTTGTTGGGGCACAAAATGCAAGCAATATACTCTCCTAGGAGCCATATCATGGGCTAAACCTAGCATGGAAAATTCTGCATTTACAAAGTTGAGGCCCTATATAGGAAATATTGAATATGAAGACTTTTTTCATGTCACAGTTGCATATATTCCTAGGCTTATAAAGGGAGCACATGAAAATTGAGGTTCAGGGCATGTTTTTTTTAGGCATATTGAGATGGATAAGGCCCTAGCATATGTAGTGTTAGTGATTGAGCAAAATATTAAGAAACTTGAACTTTAAAACTTTAATTCATCATAACAGTGCATATAAATATAATCAATAATCCAAAGACATAAATCAAACCATAGAACACAGGATATACCCTAGGAAAACCCTCTACTGATTTAGAGGATAAGAAAACTAGCAAAGGAAATTAGAGTAGGAATGATAAGTAGCAGAGAATGATTACAATACATTAGCATATTGCTTTCACCGAGAGTACCAAAGAGTGGAGATCGAATGGAACACCGTATCTAAATTTGCAAGTTCATTACACTTTAATAACAAGTCAAATTAGGTTTTACAACAAAAATAGAACGGTTGCATGTAGAAGAAACGTGTTAACACTTAGAACTCTTGATCCATATTTAATCATGCACCCCATACTAATTTGGTTTCAAGTTGGAACTCCATAATTATCTCCCACATTAAGATATTTCCTTCCATTAATTCACTAAGTCTAACTGAGTAGTTAATTGAGATGAACTAAATGTAACTGAGCTGGACTGAATGTAACTAAACAAAACTGAATCTAACTGAACATAACTGAATGTAACTGAACAAAAATGAATGTAACTGAACAAAACTAGTGCATCTTCATTAGTGTTTATTTCCATTAACCACTTGCATAATTTAAGGAGGAAATTCCTTAACTAACCGAACTTGTCTAACATAACTAATACTCAACTGATATCTAATCAATTTCGAGTTTACTTGGTGGAAACATATGCAATTCGATTTCTCTCTCTTTCTCTATTCTTATATTAACTATCTCTGCATGGTCCATATGTATTTTCATTAAATAATCATCTTTATCAAATTATATGTATAATATAGTTTCCAGACCTATGATCATATGTATTTCCCTAGGTCATATAGTCACATGATAAAGTAAATCACTCTAGGGGTAGCTAATCCCTAAAGGATACTTGTAGCACCTGTTTATCATGACTTACCATACACCAGATAGTATATCTACTTTACATAGTAAAGCACACCACCTCACAACATGAGGATATTTGTAGAAAATGATATTACTCATAGGTCTATTGCATCACCACCTCAATTATATGAGGATATTTGTAGGAATACGTAATTCTACTACATCACTACCTCAATCATATGAAAATATTTGTAGGACTAGACAAGTCTGCTACATCACCACCTCAATCATATGAGGATATTTGTAGGACTACACAAGTCTACTATCTTGATATTACTCACAAAGCTGGAGAATGACTCTTGATATTGTAATCTTAACACTCCCTCTCAGCGAGGGAGACATTCTCTGGCATACCAAGCTTATTTCAGAAATATTTAAACTTCGTCACAAAATTGCAATATTCTCATCAATACCTATGTATTGAAACTCATGACCATGACTTCAATGAAGTAAAACTTCATCTCGAATGTGTTTTATCATAACACTCATATACAGTTATCGAGAAAGATTTACTATTAACACCTAATGCCTATAGGCTAATGTATTTCACCCTAGTAGGTAGCCTCCCAAGATACACTACTCCTTAGTATATGGTACTATCCACAAAACACATTTTTCTTCTTTAGTACTCTCAAACATACATCTTTCTTTTGGAGGAATAGCCTCAAATTACATCGCTTATCTCAAGCTAAGATAATAGTTGGATACCACAATAAAAGATCTTATTCTAATGTATTAAAAAATATGCTTAGTAGTAAGCACAAAACACAACAGGACTTCTCAAAGACGAACCAACTACTTACACAAAGTATCATCATCTGGATCCAATCCAAAATAAAGTTTCTCTAAACTAGAAACCATAGATTTTTAAATCCATGTCATACAACATTATACAACAAATGTGTAATAACATCCATAAAGAAAGACTTATCTTTTTCTTTCACTCTTCAACATTTGTTGACTTCTTGAATCTTCTGTTATCTCAAGAAGTTCTTTGTGAGTTTTCCATTCTCTGTGATGTTCTTCAAGTCATGATCACTTTCTCAATGATCCTTCTCTTTATATTTGAAGCACCCCAACTACCTCTCTAATAGGTTTTAACTGTTCTCTAACAGTCTAGACTATAAATAGTCTCTGATACTTTTGACCATGTCTCTTCTCAAGTGGATTCTCTCTGCAGGATATCACATCCCTTGGCTACCTATGCGATGTACCACTAGTACATGTGATCAATTTTTCCACGTTAGTTTTCCACGTTAGTTTTACTTTCGTGGAAAAATCAAGGGTAGATTATGAATTTTTACAATTTTTTTTAAGAACCCCCGACTTTCGTCGTTGTATCCACGCCAGACCGTCGCTATAGCGACAGCACCGTCTTTTGTTGACTTGTAAAACTGTCAAGGCGTCGATACAGCGACGACCAGGAGTTTAGCGCGCTTTTGTTTAATTTTTTGGTGAGTTTCCTTCAGCGCGCGCCCAGGACAAAACCCTTTCCAAATAAAAGGCTATGTCAAAAGCTTTCCTACTGGTCATGCACATATGATGACAACAAAGGATCAGTAAAGTCAAGGCGGTGGTCTCGCACACCATCAGGAGATATTCTTCAAATCGCTGATAAACCACTTCCAAAACTTGCAGAGGATGAGGAGATCGTGGGTATAATAACAATGGAAGATGTTATTGAAGAGCTTTTACAGGTTTCCATCTCAGGCCCTAACTTCATCCTTGCTCTTTTCTTAGTTCACCATCATTTTTTGGTGAATTTCGTTCAGCGCGCGCCCAGGACAAAACCCTTTCCAAATAAAAGGCTATTTCAGAAGTGGAAAAGCTTTCCTGCTTGTCACACATATGACGACAACAAAGGATCAGTAAAGTCAAGGCGGTGGTCTCGCACACCATCAGGAGATATTCTTCAAATCGCTGATAAACCATTTCCAAAACTTGCAGAGGATGAGGAGATCGTGGGTATAATAACAATGGAAGATGTTATTGAAGAACTTTTACATGTTTCCATCTCAGGCCCTAACTTCATCCTTGCTCTTTTCTTAGTTCACCATCATTTTCATGGGTGGGTAAATATCTTTTGGGCTAGAAACCTTTGGCTTAGATGCTGCATCCAAAGGTTTTTTTATTCCCAATGAAACCATTTTTAGATTTACCATTTGACTACAACCTGGTTGACTGTGCACAGTAATTTAATAGATTCCTTATATTGAGTAATATTTTCAGTGAACTGAGAAATTTGGATGAGAATACCCTGTTCACTAAAATGACAAGTTTTGAACAGTGATTATGGGTATAACTCATTTGTATGGCATGGGCGTTATTCCCTAGCTCAGAGTCGAGTTTTCCAAATCATGTAAAGGATCTGGGTATGGCCTTAAACTTCATGTGTCATTTATATTGCAGGTAAAAAATACATCATTTCATTGGCTTGCATGACTAAGCAAAGAAACTATCAAATTGTCTTGGTATCATAAATCGATTCCAGGATTTTACTTCAAAATACATCTATTTATAACCATTTTTGAATCCCTAAAAAACTTTTCATTTCTAATGGATTTATCCTGGGCCGATTGCAAGAGTAACAAAAGAGCATTATACTCTCCAAAATTATTTGAACCCAGCCCTAAAAAACATTTACCCTCAAAATAGTGAGAATCCAAGAGTTT
>LPNX010333878.1:4970-73849 GCA_001517045.1 Pseudotsuga menziesii | reverse complement strand
GTTTTAAGCAGATGAATGGAATAACTTTATGGAGCGTTTAAATTGTAAAAAGGAGAGTGAAGTATGGGGAAGTGAAGAGAATGTGCTTCATCTTCTCCATTGGGATTCACAAAGAGGTCAAACACTTTCCAGAACAGGTATTATTGTGTACTAATTCTCCCTCAATCTATTTCATCATTTTGATTCATTGAAGTAGTTATAAATTATCTCAATTTGGATTTTAAATTCTGGTAAATTATATAAATGAATTTTTGCAGTATGAGGTATGATGTATTATAGAAGGGCACTAAAGCTTCAAGCATTTCTTGATATGGCCACTGAAAATGGTGATGTTCATTCTTTGAATACTTTTCAAGAAAATAATACATTTTGGTGTTTTAATGTGGTAATTTGCAGGCATAGCCATTGATTTTTAACTTGTTGCAAAGATTTTAGAAGGTTACAAGGCAGTCGCTTTTCCAACTGAGGAGGACAAGAAGAGCCAGAGGTCATTATGGGCTTAGCTGGAGGCTGTAGCTGACATGAAGTTCACTTATATTGCTACTTGCAGCACATGTTCTCTATGCAGCAATCCCTCAATTCTTTATCCATGATAAAGCTTGCACGTAAACATGCAAATAAATAATGAAGAATGCAGCAACGAGACCAGTTGGGCCTTCCTGCTATAACATTTTTTGGACCTTCAAAGACTCTCTTTGAGGTATTGTGTGAAGGATAAATAGCACTTGTTAAAAATGCAACTGAAAATGCCATTCATAATTTCATACACCTGAAGCATTTCGAGTTCTTGTGCCCCATCTTCATATTGGGGTTCACCCTGTTCGTGTACAGGCCTCGATTTGCTGGTTGCATAAGCAGGCGACGGCTGCAACTATTTTTTTTTTTTAAATTTCACCCACCGTCGATATAGCGACGGCAAGGCGTTGCTATAGTGACGGGAGTCCGTGGATATAGCGACGGGAGTCTGTGGATATAGCGACGGGAAGTCCGTGGATATAGCGACGGGAGTCCGTGGATATAGCGACGGGAAGTCCGTGGATATAGCGACGGGAGTCTGTGGATATAGAGACGGAATGTCCGTGGATATAGTGACGGGAGTCCATGGATATAGCGATGGGACGTCCGTTGATATAGCGACGGGAGTCCGTGGATATAGCGACGGCTTGGATCTCCATTTTTTAAAAACCTTTATACAGAGCGTGGCTATAGCGACGAAAAGGGTGTCGCTCTTGCGACGCAAATTAGGGGTCATCGCTACTGTGACGAAATAGTTTCCACGGAACAAAAAACACTTAGACGTGGCAATATCCACGCTTTTCGGTGGATATTGCCACGTTTTTTCCGTGGAAAAATTGATCACATGTACTAGTGTACGATGAATAAATAGAGAGGACTTTATCTAGTTTCACCTATGAGGACACATCAATGCTTCCTCTTGAACGAGAGAAATTATTATGTACTATAACAAGCTTGTCTCAAACACAAGCTTAATAAGAATGTTGCTAATGTTGCTAATCTATGGATATGTACCATGTACCAAATATAACTAACTAGAACCCTCAAAATATTTACTTCTTTTCAACATTCCATATCTAGAGCAACACATGTGATCTTCCTCGTTCACTATATTAGTCATATTTGTTATATCTTTAAAACTTTCTTTTACTGATCAAGACATATATGAGTCCACATACCCTTGTACCAAGTAGATACCACAACACATAATTTGTACATGTCTGTGTACAAACTGCAAAGCACATAATAGATCCCAGGACCTGTGACTAATGAAATACATCTCAACTCACTTGATATCCTCCAAATATGAAATAAGAATTATAAAATTCCATGTTTACCTTCATATGTGTGGCCATGGATTTGTAGTCCATCCTCCTGAAACTCTTCGAGCTCTTTTACTACACATTTTCCCTTAACTGAGGAAAATATTTGTTTGGTGAATACCACAACACTAATCATAATAATCATAACAAGATTCTTGAATACACTTCTAATCTTCCTTCTGAATATGAGCATCATGCATATCTCCTTTTTACAGGAGGTACATCAACTAGTTACACTGGTTCTTCAGTTGCGAGTGAGACTAGCAACTCCCTTTCACCATGCAAATGTGGGAATCATAATATGGGTTCTCCATCACAGAAACTTATGCTCATATATATACGAAGCTCTTATTTGACACATATATATATGTGTGTGCTCATATATATACCTAAGTCATGTATGATGACTAAATAGTGGGGAATTTATCTAGTGTCACCTATGAAGACACATCAATGCTCCCTCTTCAACTAGAGAAATTATTATGTACTATAACAAGATTGTCCCAGACAAAAGCTTAATAAGAATGCTACTAATGCTGCTAATCTATGGATATGTACCATGTATCAAATATAACTAACTAGAAACCTCAAAATATTTACTGCTTTTCAACATTATCTATCTAGAGAAACACATGTGATCTTCCTCGATCACTATATTAGTCAAATTTGTTATATCTTTAAAACTTTATTTTACTGATCAAGACATATATGAGTCCACATACCCTTGTACCAAGCAGATACCACAACACATACTTTGTACATGTCTGTGTACAAACTGCAAAGCATATAACAGATCCCAGGACCTGTGACTAACAAAATACATCTCAACTCACTTGATATCCTCCAAATATGAAATAAGAATTATAAAATTTCATGTTTACCTTCATATGTGTGGCCATGGATTTGTAGTCCATCCTCCTGAAACTCTTCGAGCTCTTTTACTGCACATTTTCCCTTAACTGAGGAAAATATTTGTTTGGTGAATATCACAACACTAATCATAATAATCATAACAAGATTCTTGAATACAGTTCTAAGCTTCCTTCTGAATATGGCCATCATGCATATCTCCTTTTTACAGGAAGTACATCAACCAGTTACACTGGTTCTTCAGTTGCTAGTGAGACTAGCAACTCCCTTTCGCAATGCAAATGTGGGAATCATAATATGGATTCTCCATCACAGAAACTTATGCTCATATATATATGAATCTCTTATTTGACACATGAATATAAATAAGATAGAATATCTTCAGGAGTCTTCACATCTATCAGAATATAATTGAGCCATCTATTTCTCCTCCTTCCCAAGAGACATAGGAACCTCTCGAATTTTTCTCTTTCAGGCTCAACCATTAGAATGACTCCACATTCATGTCCTTATTTAATTGTAGGTAAGGGAATATTAATTTTCCCTACAAGACAAATTATTTTCATGGTTAGAACCATTTCATACTCATGAATTTTATTCACATGAAATATTTTCAATATACCGATAAATATTTACATAGTTACGCATAGATATTGACCAACCGATTTATCATAACCCATTATAATCTTATGTACTGATATGCATCCCTATATCAGTCCTATATCAATTTAAAAAATTATTTTATGAAAGAAATATACAACCCCATGTTCATATCTCACGAGGTAAGCATGTATCCCTCTATCTATCCAATCATATAGTCTTATGTTCACAGTTTATGAAACTATCATGCTTCCCTAAATCTCATGTCTTATGAATGATGTTTTCAACCTTATATCAATCCTACATAAGTATTATATCAGTCTTATATCATTTCGCAAAATTTGGACTCATGAGATTGAAAACATTCCAATAAATACATGAACAACAATGTATAAGATGAACACAATTCCAAGTCCAGGAATACAGATTGTAATAAAACAGAATCTGATTTTATAAAATCATATGAAAACTAAATAATCATGTAGCCCAACACTCATCAATCATGTCCAACATTCATATCTCATGAATCAATCATGCAACTCTATATTTATGAAACAAGCATGCAACTATATATTGATATATTTATGAAACAATCATGCATTCTTTATATTCATAATCATGCATGCTCTATATTCATATCTTATGAACAATCATGCATTCTCTATATGACTATAATGAAAATATTCAAAATCATATAGATCTAAATAGCACATAATAAAAAATATGGGTACTTATCTTTTTATTGTTTTGCATGCTCCCTCTTGATCTCTCCTTCCTTACAGAGATTACTATAGTCTCGTAGTATTGATCACTTTGAAAATTTAAGTGCATGTAGGAGGTAGCGAATCTTTGCATGGAGAATTTGGATCCCATGGAACCTGAATAGAATGTTCTTCTTTCAAAGAAAAACTTCTTCCAACGATCATTCTCTTCTTTGCATGAGATCTCAACTCTATGAGGCTCACATTATACACAAGATCCATTGAATAATGACAATATCCAACTTACAAATCTTGGGGTTGTTTCGTCAATCAGTCCACTTTGGGAAAATGACCATAACACCAATTCTAATAATTTCATCTTCAAATACCTTATTGTATCTCTTAAAAAGTTGTGTATTTTTTAAATATTCTTGACACTAAGATAAATAGGCCAATTTCGGAAGTGGGTTTTCAACCATTTTGTCTAGTTCCTCATGGATTGATCAAAACATCTCCCCGAAATTTGTCTCCTGAAAAGTTATGGAAATGGTGCATATTGACTTGCTCTTTAATTCACCCTGCATAAAGAGTCCTCACTCACCGAGGCCAAGTAAAAATCTACATAATTCTCCTCAAGAATAATTCACACTCTTGCCTTCAATTTGGAAGTACATTCAAATTGGTCTTCCAGTTGGATGGAGCATGATACCATGGCTCCAAGCTCTTTGCTCAATACTTCTCAAGATCACATACACTTTAGTTGCTTGCACAAACTAAGCTTGTGTACGCCCTTGCTCTAATACCATGTTAGTGATTGAGAAAAATATGAAGAAAATTCAACTTTAAAACTTTAATTCATAATAACAGTGCATATAAATCTCATCAATAATCGAAAGACATAAATCAAACCATAGAACACAATATATACCCTACGAAAACCCTCTACTAATTTAGAGGATTGAAAAACTAGCAAATGATCTTAGAATATGATTGATAAGTAGCAGAGAATGATTACAACACAATAGGAGATTGCTTTCACTGAGAACACCAAAGAGTGGAGATTGAATGGAACACTGTGTCTAACTTTCCAAGTTCATAGCACTTTAATAATAAGTCAAAATAGGTTTTACAACAAAAATAGAATGGTTGCATGGAGCAGCAACTTGTTAACACTTAGAACACTTGATACATCTTTAATCATGCACCCCATACTGATCTGGTGTCAAGCTGGCACTCCATAATTATCTGCCACAAGAAGATATGCACCTTCCATTAATTAACTAACTCTAACTGAGTAGTTAATTGAGATGAACTGAATGTAACAAAAGAGAACTAGTGCATCTCCATCATCGTTTATTTCCAATAACCACTTGCATAAATTGAGTTTATTCCTTAATCAACTAAACATGTTTACCATAACTAATACTCAACTGATATATAATCAATTTCGAGTTTACTTGGTGGAAACATATGCAATTCGATCTCTCTCTCTCTTTCTCTGTGCTTATATTAGCTATCTATGCATGGTCCATACGTGTTTTCATTAAATAATCATCTTTATCAAATCATACTCATAAGATTGTTTCCAAACCTATGATAATATGTATTTCCTGAGATCATATAGTCACATGTTAAAGTAAATCACTCTAGTGGTAGCGAATCCCTAAATGAGACTTCTAGCACCTGTTGATGATGACTAGCCATACACCACATAGTATATCTACTTTACATAGTAAATCACACTACTTCACAACATGAGGATATTTGTATAACTTGATATTACTCACAACTCTACTGCATCACCACCTCAATCATATGAGGATATTTGTAGGACTACAGAAGTCTACTACATCACCACCTTAATCATATGAGGATATTTATAGAACTACACAAGTCTACTGTCTTGATATTACTCACAAAACTTTACAACATCACCACCTCAATCATATGAGGATATTTGTAGGACTACACAAGTCTACTGTCTTGATATTGCTCACAAGACTGGAGAATGACTCTTGATGTTGTAATATCAACATGTAGTAGACTTGTCATCGGCTCTAGGAGATAGAAAGGGACCTCAACCTTGGCATCAACTAAGAGATCTAGTATTTGAACTTGAGCAGGATCAACCAGGTGTATATGTATGATCATCGTTAATAGTGGCAAATAAGATAGATGAAAATGATGTTGAGAAGGTGTTTGAGGAACTCAAGCAAAGTATACCTTATGCACTTATTTTCCTTGTCTATGCTGTGTTGGAAGAGGGAATACGAGAGCTAAAAGTTGTCCTTCGACAACTCATTGATGGACTGAAATCATGGAAACTTGAGATAACGAGGATTTGTGTTGACTAGGCTTATGTTGTACTTAGCTGCTGCATTCATCTATATGGAACTTTTCAACATTGAATTTTCACATGGTTGTTACTATGCAATTTTTTATTAAGAAGGCTAAGGCCGTGAACTTATGGATAAATCATGGGGTAATGAGAAGTCGTAAGATATCTTCCTTCTTTGTTACATTATTAGCATAAGCATCAGGCTTCAAAATCTAAAAATAATTGTGGTGCTACTCTTTACTTAATCTATTGCATTCATCTTTAGACATCTTCCAGCATAGATCCATCTTAACTATGGCTTTATCAAGTGCCGAGAGGGACCAAATATTTTGAGGTGCAAACTTTTCCTCAAGTTTAACACTCTAAAAGGGGTCTGCACCTCAAAATATTTGATCCTTCTTGGTGCATGATATAGTGAGAGTTAAGATGGATCTATGTTGGTTAATAGGAGGTGAGAGTAGAATAAGTTTTCTCATGTTGTTGTGTCTATGCATATAATTTTGTGTGTGTTTGAGTTTGAAAACTCCCTTTGTTTTCTTCAAATCAAAGGCTTTCCATCGATGGTTTTCTTGATTGATACATCATGCCTATGTAGGCAACTGATGTGAGACAAATCTTATGTCCAAACATTGTAATATTAAGTCCCACAAATTCTAATTTAAAAAAAAAATATTACTTATTGTTCATGGAACGCTCTAATTAGTAGTTGTTGCTGGGACCGGACATCCAATGACATCCGAAACTTGAATTCGTCAAGTAAGGGGTGTTACTTTGCTACACTTCTATAATATATAAAATATTTAATATATAAAAGATGACTCTTCACAAATATAGATGTGTATGCTGGCCACTCTGCACTTCTTTCACGTGAAGAACGGGTAATGGTAATCCAAATACTTTTAGAATGTGTTAAATTATTCGATAATTCAGTGTCTCTCTTTGCTATGTTATATAAAAGTAAAATAAGTTAAATGTGCAAAAGGATAAAATGTATTAAAGCCAAGTTCTCAATTAAAAAAAATAAAAATTATGAAGGCAGTTAAGAGAATTTTTGTACATGCACATAGTTGTCACATTTAAAACATAATACTATTCATTTATATAATAACCTTCGTCAAATTTTCATTTAAAAAAATGCAGAATTCAAATCCTAGATACGAGAATTCTCTATGTTCTTCTTATCATTGTCCATATTATTAACTAGGGAAGATCTACTCTACCAGTCATTATACTCCAAACGACTTTCAGAAAATACAGGACAACCGAAAAGATAACATCAATATCAAGCTGAGAGAATTTATTCTTCAATAAAGTAATATGCTCATCAAATTTACACACTTGCACAGCTAGACATGAAAGTTTATGGAGCACGTCCCTTGTGAATCCAAAATCTGTATGAGTTTAATACATTAACAAGAGGATCCTACGATTTCTACAAGCATGGGTGTGTCTAGCATTTATAGCTTCCTAGATCTATCTGGGGTCATTCTCCACAAACTGTATCCGGAAACAAAAAGCTCTTTGAAAGAAAGAAGTGCATAACAAAGAAGCATTAACCTCTTAGCAATGGGACTTTCTTTGATAAAATGTTGAAGAGTCGACAATAGATTTGCTGAAGAGTCGACGAAAAATAATGAGGGAGAGTAAGACATATGAGACTGCTACATATTTAGTTGTAATTGTAATTGCATTCAACAATTAAATGTTCTTTCTGATCAACTGTTGTAATATTTGAATGTATGGACAAAACTACATTTGGTTTTTGGGGTCTGTATTAAAATCAGCATAGATCCATCTAAAAGGGCATCTACCAAGCATCTAATGTTTAGAGTTAAAATGTGTAATCCAATCTCTCAAGGTGTAAATAAATGTTTAGAGTTAAAATGTGTAATCCAATGTTTATGGTTTTAGTTTATCTAATTTATGTTGTTTTTATATTTATTCAATTCTAAATAATTTAAATTTAATTTAGTCTCACAAGTTATTTTTAATAATATTTTATTAGTTTTTATAAAGGACATGTGTCAACTCTAGGATGACACAAGGAGTTACACATTTCTCGCTTGCTGGGCTGCAGAATGCACTTCTTCGATGCAATGACATTGAAAACTTGGATTTCACATAGAAGCATTCTCAACAGATCTTGGAGAGGGTAAGTTATTCTTCTAAAAATTTATCTACATATACGCCCTCCTCTATGTGAAATTGTTCTTCTCAAAATTGATCTACGCCCTCCTCTCTGTGAAGTTGTTCCTCTAAAAATTTATCTACCCCTCCTATGATCTTCGGTTGTAGCAAGATTTCTCTTAGGAAGTAGCGGATAGGCGTGATAATAGTTTTTCACAAAATCAACCTCAGCGGGCATATTTAAATTTACAACCTATATGATAGTGAATCTAAGGTCAATGGCATATAGGCTAGCCTGCTTCTCGGGCAGGAATCACTGATGTGCATGTCTGAGCCACATCGGTTGGAATGAATAGGGAATCTAGAAGCCATTGCTCTTTTGCTGTTTCTGTGAACCTTATTTTGGGAATCTTTTCCCCTGGTCTTCTTTGATGCCTCTCCTTGTGGGAATTTGTTTGCGAGGTGTCCTGGTTGCCCAGAGAGCCAACAAGTGAGCTTCTTCTTTTCTTGAGCCTTAAAGGTTTTCAGCTTTATATCATTTGGAGTATAGTAATGGGTATTAGGAAGCCTCTTGTAATGTGCTCTCTTTCGGAACCTATTAGGAGGATTACCAAACTGAGAATTCTTTTGAGGTCTTCTGACACTCCTAATTCTTTTCAATATTTTCTTGGCCTTTATTTTCCTGCGAATCAGATCTTCTATTGATAATCCATACTTAGCACATATTGATTTTCTATCAGGAAATCTAGACATTTTTTGAATAGATTTATTTACCTTAGTGCTAGTACATAGGCCAACCAGAGCAGAAGTAATAATAGAGTAGATTTATCCCCAAGCGTAGGTTTCCTAGGGCATTTGAAAAATGCCTTGGGCTTTAAAGTAATCTACATATTTACTGGGGAGAGCAGCAATGTATACTTGTTTCCAAAGCATATTTTTGCTATCTGCTACCACATAGATGCGCTGCATCCATCCCCTGTGGAAATCATCATAATTAGCCATACTCTTACATTTTGAGTTCATTAAAATAAGAGAATGCTTATCAGATGTTTTGTGCTCTATTCCACACCAGTGATCCAGGATCATAGTGGTAAGAGCACCGATCATATTACTTTGGGGCTTTTCGTCTTCATGGAAAATTATATCTCTAGCATCATCTCTTAATTCTTCCTTTTCCATTTTTTCCACTAGTGCAGGAGATGATTCTATTTCCCACCATTTGGCTAGAGTACCAGTAAAACATTGTATAAGACATTTGCATGCTTCTATCTCACCTTTTCCTTTCATGCACATAATTATGTATGATACATACATTCTGTCTAATACTTGTCTGATTTGTCCTACAGACATATTATCAATGTTCAACTCTAGGTAGCTTTCTTCAGAAAACTATGGTACTTCAGGTAACTTTACTTTGCCATACAAATCTGGAGCTAAGGGCCTAGACATGTTCCATGGCAGGCTTTCTTTAACAGGCAAATCCCATTCTGGTGCAAGCTGGGTAACAAGGGCATAATCTGCCTCAATGCTTTCTTTATGAAAATGGACGGGAATTTTTTTTTTGATTTTAGACTTTTCTGAATGATAAACACTAGAACTTCCTTCAACTAGTCTAGTAAAAAGATTAGAGAGGGGGATTTCTCTATTAGGTTGATCTTTTGAAGGAACATCTGCTTGGATTTGTCTAACTTGGTACTTGATATCTTCCGTTTTCTCATCAAGTTTAGACAGTTTATGGGTCATTCTAGAATGAGAGTCTTGCAACTCTTCCAGTTTTGCACTCTGACTTTTGGCTTCAGTGGCCATTATTGTGACTTTAGTTCTAATTCCTAAAATATTTAGAGAGGGAATTTTTTGAGGAGACTAATTCATTCATGGTGACTTACAGCTGGTCAATATGTCTCCTACGAGCATAATCATTTGTGACAAATGTATGTGAAGCCATTCCTCTTAAAGCAACATTTGTCCAATTTATTTGTTCTCAAACAATGTGTATTCTTCTATCAGTGTTACTCATTTGAGATTCTTCTTTAGCCAAAACTAGAGGGACAGCTTTAGATTGTTTCTCTTCTTCTTCAAGAATAATACTTTTGAATGGGAGAAAGGTAGAAGTGGATTCTAATTGTTGCCCATCAATGGTTTTCCACTTATGTTTAGGACTTTCTATTCCTTTTCCCTTTTCGGAGTCCATCATTTGGACTAGCTGTTTTTCAGAAATAATTTTTCTCCATTCATCGAAGGAAATCCTACAATCTTGATTATTCATTTAGGATTTCCATTGTTTTGCTAACCTTTGCTTTTGTTCTATGGGGACTGATGCATTGAACTCTACTGCATCCGGATGAGAAAAGAGATCCCAATTTATCATTCTCTTCATCCAACCTTTATATACTTGCCATTTTTTGCAGCCTTTTCTGAGAGTAAAGAATTTATGCATTTCAGGGATAGAAGGATTTTGGATATCAGCTAGTAGAGGATTATTGAAACGACAGTCAGATATGACTGTGTTGTCATGTTCTATGTATCCTAAACCATACTTGGGAATACCAGGAGGTCTGCAGTAGCTAAATATTTCTTTGATTCTTCGGTCATCTATTTCTAGTGCAAGGATGGAATGTATCATTAAGACATGATCATCATGGGGAAAACTAATATCAGCACATTTGGGATGAGGGAAAGATTCTTTGGATAGAGTAGGTGGAGAAAGATTGTTGTGAGGATTATGGTTGTCATGTTGTGTAAATAGGATAGTATTTTCTTGCTCTAAAGTAGAACAATCACCACGCTGGGCTTCTAAGCTCTGAAGAGATATGCGTTGAGAGCAATCAGGGCATTTCACAGAAAAGGGGACAGATCCCAGAGAGGATAGCAGAGGCTGTAACAAAGTATGAAGGCAGTGTGCAGGCATAGGAGATGCATATGGAGGGAAGGAGATGATGGCAGAGGAGGATCCTTCCTGGATATTTGCAGTAGTGATTGCACGCTGCTTAGGGATGCGGGGAGTATCAAAAACCCAATGAGATGGAAATGATAATTGATCCCATTTAATAGTCTGATGTTAAATTTTTTTGTTCAGGGGATCAGTAAGGACCAGAGTACTAGCCTTAGAATCTTGGCTAGGAGAATGTAGAACAACAGGATACATGATGTTAGTGTGGCGAAAACATCCTCTGGTCTGGATAGAGATATTGGTCCATTTACTGCGCATATCAAAACCAGTTGTTTTGATTTGAAGTTTGAGAATATCAACGAGTTGTTCATCAAAAGAATAGACTGAGAAGTTTGGATAGTAGTCGAACCAAACAGGGCCAATTGACTAAGGAGTGACCACACCACCTATCAAAGGATCCGTGAATTTATTGTGTGTAAGATCTCGACCTGTACATAGAACAAAAGTTTTCAAGCCTTTATGTGTTAAAGCACTAATGCCTACTCGAATACAACCTAAATGAAGATACTTAGTGCCATGACATTTAGCTTCAGCTTGAATTTCTTTTGGGTCTAGAAGTGCAATAATTTGAGTAGTATCACAATTTTCTTGTACTTTAGAAACAACTTCTTTTACTTTAACATGACTAACAACTTTAAGATGAAACATGTTTAAATCTGCATAGACTTGACTAGGGTTAACACTAGGTACTTTCCAAGCGGCTTGGATATTTTTCTCCACAAGTTCTAGATCAGCAGAATTTAAAGTTTTAGTAGAACCAGATTCAAATATATTTGACAAAGTAGAATAACTAGTGGATGCTAGAGATTCACCATGCTTAATATATTTGAAAGACATAGATCTATCCATCATACCAGGTAAATTTGACGAACCAGGCTTTGATACCAATTTTTAAGGTTTGATATCCCTTCACCAATGGCTTCCTTTGTCTTCGATGCTTAATATCTTTGAAAGACATAGATCTATCCATCGTATCAGGTAAATTTGATGAACAAGGCTCTGATACCAATTTTTAAGGTTTGATATCCCTTCACCAACAGATTCCTTCGATGAAGACGAAGCTTGACAATTTCTTGGCTCCAACTATTTCTTACACAAACTCCTACATGAACCTTCAAACGAATCAACACTTGTCTACTCTCATTAGTGGCCTCCTACCTTTCGGGATTACAGACCTCTTGTGCTATTTAGATCCTAAGAGAACTTCAGATGAACTTTGGATGAATCTCAGACAATAGAGAGCCAAGAGAAAGAAAAACTTTATTTTATTAAGAACGCCTGAAAGCAATTTACACAATGATTACATAGAGTAAATCTGAAAAATCCGGCATACAGATTCTTTGACAGACTAGGGAACCCAAAGGCACCGAATCTTACCTTCTGCGCATTTCCCACACTCTGACTTGGGAACTCAAAGGTGTCGAAGCTACCTTCTGCTCATTTCCCACACTCAAATTATAACTTACTTGCAGAGCTCTAACCTTCAAACTACGATGAACCAAATGACTTACTTCACCCCTTATTTATAGGAAATTCGGGGGACAAGTAGAATCATACTTTCAACAGTGTCGAGACATGTATGTCCTTGACAGGAATAAATCTAGTACTGGATTTTCCATAGATTCTCTATAATGTGGCTCAAATCGCACCATAAGTCAAAGAAGTCCTTCGAGTTACAGAGATTCGTATGGAAAGCTTATGAACAAAGTGGAGATTTTAAAGAATCAAATCCCACGAAAAGCTTATTGAGAAGACTAAAGGTTACACACTGGAGATTTTTACATAATCCCATGGAAATTGTTAGACACCATAGTCAGTCTGAAAGACATTAATCAGAGTACATTGAACCATACTTGTTATCATAATGCAATGTGTCCCACATTTTGGTGTATATCTGGCAGATAATAATAGGTTGTCCTTGTAGATTCTGCACCTTAATCTTCATACATACTAACCATTGATGATGGTTACTCAAAAAGCAACCAAACACTTGTTTTTGATCCATGACTTCAGATTCTTGCAGATCTCTTATTTTATTAAGTCCAACACCACGTCCTTCATATTCTCCTTCAATGATATATGGGTCCACTATGCTTTGATTGATGCCAAATTTTTTCCACCAATTGAAGAATCAATCAGGGATATCAAACTGTAGAGCTGTTCTAACGGATCCAAACTTGAGAAGGGAGACCTATGTCCCATCAGAATTGTCCTTGCATAAAAAGTCCCACCACATCTATTTGTATTATGAATAATTGTAAGGAGTGCTGGGAAAGATTCGGTCTACATGTCCTGTTGGCCACCATTCAAGATTTCGTGGACAATTTATGCAGTAATACAGATTTTCTATTGCGGGAGCGACATAAAAAAATTTCCAAATAGATTCGACATCATGAAAAGTATATATCAATGCTTGTGATGCATTTGCAGCTTTTCTAAGTGTTCTGTCATACATCAAACTTAGAATATAACTTCTGGAAGTGGCCCTTCGTCCAATCTTCGGTACAAGCCTTGGGAGTAGAGAACATGGTCGTAGGTTCCTATCAATCACTTGAGTGCTTTGTAGCTACCAGGTTGGTCTCCATTGTTATTTGTATTCGGTCCAACTCATGCTTTCTAGAATTTCTCTGGTTTCTTCCTGATTGTTTTTCTACTCATTGACTATGATTAAACAGGAGGAAGGTTCATTTGATATTTGTTTTTCTGCAGTCTGTAAGAGATTTTCTCTGCTCAAAAAATCAGGCAAACAATTTTCAGAACCTTTAATATGTTCAATATAAAATTCAAAGTTTGAAAACAAATCTTTCCATCTTGCAAACTTGGCCTCACAGGCCTTTTTAACTTCTTTGTTCAAGACTTTGTTCATGGAAGCAGCATTTGTTCTTAAAACAAACCTTTTGTTAATCAGAAAAATTTCAAATTTTTGCACAGCATTTAGTGCAGCCTTGATTTCTTTATCTAAAGCAACATAGTTTTTCTCTGCATCTTGCCAAACCATTGAAGCAAACTGTAAAATTTCTTCCAAATTCTTTTTATTTTCTTTTATCCTTGCTTAAGAACTGCTCCCCGCCCTTCATTACTGCCATCAATTTCAACAATTTTTGGCAGATCATCATTTGTGACATAGAGAATGGGCAGAGTCTTTACTCTTGCTTTGATTTTTTGCACGGCTTTGGTGTGCTCATGGGTCCAAGGAACTGGTTCCTTCTTCAATCTTTCATTCAAAATATTTTGATCTTTAGCACAGTCTTTGTAGAAATGACTGACATAGTTAAGACTACCCAAAAATATTTGCAGCTAGGTTTTGTCAAGGATTTTGTCAAGAAATTTATCAGCAAATTCGACTGCATGTTGTTGCAAGATCAACGCTCCATTGGAGATAACATGCCCTAAAAACTTGATCTTGGTTTGGAATAATTCAAGATTATTTTTTGATAGGACCAAACTGGCTTCTTCGACAACTTTTAACAAGGTTTCCATATGTTTAAAATGCTGCTCAACTAAATCTGAAAACACAAGAATATCATCTATATATACAATCAGTTAATCAAAGTATGCTTGAGCACATTATCCATCACCCTCTGGAATTTGGAAGGAGCATTCTTGAGCCCAAATGGCATGACATTCCATTCATAATGTCCTACAGGAACACTAAAGGTTGTTTTGAACTTATCTTCCTCTTTAATGGCTACTTGCCAAAATCTAGACTTGAGATCAAACTTTGAGAATATCTTAGCTCTTACAATTCTGTTTACTAGACTTGACTTATGAGGGATTGGGTATGTGTCATCTGCAAGAACTTTATTCAGAGGCTTGTAATTCACAACAAGTCATGGAACACCTCTTATTTGTTTAGAGTGTTTATTTACATAGAACCCATAACAATTCCAAGGACTCTTAGAGTGCTTAATAAGTCCTTTAATTTCTTCATCACATAATTTTTGAAAATGGGCATTCATGGGAATTGCTTTGTTTTACAGGTTTTGCCCTCATATCCTTCCTTATAGGGAAGCTGAATAAAATACTTATATTTTTTCCAAAATGCTGTTAGGAACCCATGTCAATCCTTCTCTTTACCGTGTTAGTATATTGTTGTTGGACGCATATGCTTTGTAAGTCGTCCAATAGTAATTGTTGATCCATATTTTGTGTTATTGTTGTTGGGCGCATATGCTTTGTAAGCCGCCTGTAGTATTTGTTGACCCATAGTTTATATTGGCCCATGGTTTTGACCCATAGTATTGGTGCCTATTTTTTAGTATATAAGTGTGTGTTGAGGCCAAGGAAGGAGGAAGGCACCGTGAAGTTATTTTGTATTGAGCTTGCTCAAAGGAGGTTGCCCCCTCGAATTGGCCTGCGATTAATATAAAAGTGATTTTGAGTTCTGCTGCTATATCGTGTATTTTGATTACTTGTTTGCTGCAGGGTCCTCACAAATGCAGTTGGGTTTTCAGAACATACCTAAGTCTCAAATTGTTCTCTGAGATGTGAAATTTTTTGTTGAACCTGTGGCAATTTCAATTGGTCTTCTATTCTCATAGCTGCATTCAAATCTTTCAATTGTTGGATCCTTTTCTCTTTCTGCTGGATTGTCATGGCAATCTGGACCATTGTTGAAATTTGCGGAGAAGATACAAAAGAGAGGAGACTTTGTTTGCTCGGATAGCTTTTGCAGAACCTTGTCTGATTTTTATATTCGGTAGAGTGATGAAGAATGCAGCTTTTCCTTCTTTAGTTCTTGCTGAGCCATAAGGTTCGATAGCTGCAAGGAAAGGAGTGCCAAGAATACAGGCAACCAGAATATCTGAGAGGAAAAACTTCATATCCGGACAATGTTCTTCAAAGCACAATGTTGCTTTAGGGATCTCATATCCCAAGGAGATTTGAGTATTGCTTACTCCAGTAATAACATGAGAAGTTTTCCTCCAATAGTTGGTCGGAATAAGATCTTTATACAGCATATTTACATCTGCACCAAATTCAATCATAGCTTTGAGCTTGAAAATTCTATCTTGAATTTTTAAATGTATTAGTACCAAGGGTTTTTGATGCTCGATAGCCAAAACTTTCATAGAAATAAGGCCTTCAAGACTATAAGTATCAAATATACTAATGTTTCTGTTTATGTGCTCTTCTTCTGATCTTTCTTCTGAAGGAGCACGTATTTTAAGTTTCTAGATTTAATCTCGAGCCCACAGATCAACTTTATATGTGTTTTCTTCAAAAAATCGACTTTCAAGATCTTGAACATTGTGTTTCAAATCAAAAACGTCTCTTTTCAAATTATTTAACTCTTTACCTAAATCATTCAATGTGAGAGGCTGTAATCTTTCATTCCTGTTATGCTTTATGAATGATTTTGTATCCTTTTCAAAAGAAGCATCAACAAATACAGGCTTCTAACCTGAAGACGTTTCATCATGATATTTTTGTGTCATCTTCATCATAGTTTTCAGAAAAGAGTCAAGGAGGGATGCCTTCATTTCTCCTTCAGGTAATGCTTGGATTTGGGCAAGCATCTGTGCATCTTCTCTTGTGTTGCTTGATTCCATGCAAACTTTTAGTTTAGGCATTGTTTTGTTGAGTTCTTCCTCTATTTCTTCTATGCTTTCATATGTTTTTTTATTCTTCTGTAGAGCTGCAAGAACATTGATTTGGGTTTGAACATTGACAGTTCTGAGAAATAAATAGAAATTCCTGTTCTAATTTAGACAAATCATCAGTGTGATATTCAAATTCAGAATTTTCGGGACTAGAACTGAAATTTCCTTGAGCTATATGAAGTTCTTCTTGCGTAATAAAAGGGCTTCTGGGGAAGGCATCAATGATGTGCATGTCTGAGCCACATCGGTTGCAATGAATAGGGATTCTAGAATCCATTGATCTTTCGGTATTTTTTTTGAGATCCTTATTTTGGGAATCTTTTCCCCTGGTCTTCTTTGATGCCTCTCCTTGTGGGAATCTATTTGCGAGGTGTCCTGGTTTCCCACAGAGGCAACAAGTGAGCTTCTTCTTTTCTTGAGCCTTAAAGGTTTTCAGCTTTATATAATTTGGAGTAGAGTAATGGGTGTTAGGAATCCTTTTGTAATGTGCTCTCTTTCAGAACCTATTAGGAGGTTTACCAAACTAAGAATTCTTTTGGGGTGTTCGGACACTCCTGATTCTTTTCAATATTTTCTTGGCCTTTCTTTTCCTACGAATTGGATCTTCTATTGATAATCCATACTTAGCACATATTTATTTGCTATCAGGAAATCTAGACATTTTTTGAATAGATTTATTTACCTTAGTACTAGTACATAGGCCAACCATAGCAGAAGTAATAATAGAGTAGATTTCTTCCCAAGTGTAGGTTTCATAGGGCATTTGAAAAATGCCTTGGGATTTAAAGTAATCTACATATTTACTGGGGAGAGTAGCAAGGTATACTTGTTTCCATAGTAGATTTTTGCTATCTGCTACTTCATAGATGCGTTGCATCCATTCCCTGTGGAAATCATCATAATTAGCTATACTCTTACATTTTGAGTTCATTAAAATAAGAGAATGCTTATTAGATATTTCGTGCTCTGTTCCACACCAGTGCTCTAGGATCATAGTGGTAAGAGCACCGATCATATTACTTTGTGGATTTCCGTCTTCATGGAAAATTGTATCTCCAGCATCATCTCTTCATACTTCCTTTTCCATTTTTTCCACAAGTGCAGGAGATGATTCTATTTCCCACCATTTGGCTAGAGTACGAGTAAAACATTGTATAAGACATTTGCATGCTTCTATCTTGCCTTTTTTTTTCATGCGCATAATTCTATATGATACATACATTCTTCCTAACACTTGTTTGATTTGTCCTACAGACATATTATCAATGTTCCACTCTAGGTAGCTTTCTTCAGAAAACTGTGGTACTTCAGGTAACTTTTCTTTGCCATACAAATTTGGAGTTGAGGACCTAGACATGTTCCATGGTAGGCTTTCTTTAAAAGGAAAATCCTATTCTGGTGCAAGTTGGGTAACAAGGGCATAATCTGCCTCAATGTTTTCTTTAGGAAAATGGAGGGGAAATTTTTGTTTGATTTCAGACTTTTCTGAATGATAAACACTAGAAATTCCTTCAACTGGTCTAGTAAAAAGATTAGAGAGGGGGATTTCTCTATCAGGTTGATATTTTGAAGGAATATCTTCTTGGATTTGTTTGACTTGGTACTTGATATCTTACATTTTCTCATCAAGTTCAGAGAGTTTATGGGTCATTCCAGAATAAGAGTCTTGTAACTCTTCCAATTTTGCACTCTGATTTTTGGCTTCAGAGGCCGTTATTGTGACTTTAGTTCTAATTCCTAAAATATTTAGAGAAAGGGAATTATTTGAGGAGACTAATTCATTCATGGTGACCTGCAGCTGGTCAATATGTCTCCTACAAGCATAATCATTTGTGATAAATGTATGTGCAACCATTCCTCTTAAAGCAACATTTGTCCAATTTATTTGTTCTAAAACAACCTGTATTCTTCTATCAGTGTTACTCATTTGAGATTCTTTTTTAGCCAAAACTAGAGGGATAACTTTAGATTGTTTCTCTTCTTCTTCAAGAAGAATACTTTTGAATGCGGGAAAGGTAGAATTGGATTCTAATTGTTGCCCATCAATGCTTTCCCACTTATGTTTAGGACTTTCTATTCCTTTTCCTTTTTTGGAGTCCATCATTTGGACTAGCTGTTTTTCAGAAATATTTTTTCTCCATTCATAGAAGGAAATCCAACAATCTTGATTATTTATATAGAATTGCCATTCTTTTGCTAAGCTTTGCTTTTGTTCTGTGGGGAATTATGCATTGAATTCTACTACATCTGGATGAGAAAAGAGATCCCAATTTATCATTCTCTTCATCCAACCTTTATCTACTTGCCATTTTTTGCAGCCTTTTATGAGAGTAAAGAATTTATGCATTTAAGGGATAGAAGGATTTTGGATATTAGTTGGTAGAGGATTGTTGAAACGACAGTCGGGGATGACTACGTTGGCTTGTTCTATATATCCTAAACCATACTTGGGCATACCAGGAAGTCTGCAGTAGCTAAACATTTCTTTGAGTCTTAGGTCATCACTTTCCAGTGCAGGGATGGAATGTATCATTAAGAAATGATCATCATGGGGAAAACTAATATCAACACATTTGGGATAAGGGCAAGATTCTTTGGACAGAGTAGGTGGAGAAATATTGTTGCGGGGATTATGGTTTTCATGTTGTGTAAATAGGATAGTATTTTCTTGCTATGAAGTAGAACAATCACCACGCTGGGCTGCTAAGCTCTGAAGAGATATGAGTTGAGAGCAATCGGGGCATTTGACAGAAAAGGGGACAGATCCCAGAGAGGATAGCAGAGGCTATAATGAAGTATGAAGGAAGTGTGCAACCATAGGAGATGCAGATGGAGAAAAGGAGATGATGGCAGAGGAGGATCCTTCCTAGATATTTGCAGTAGTGATTACACGCTGCTTAGGGATGTGGGGAGTATCAAAAACCCAATGAGATGGAAATGATAATTGATCCCATTTAATAGTCTGATGTTCAATTTTTTGGTTCAAGGGATCAGTAAGGACCAGAGTACTAGCCTGAGAATCTTGGCTAGGACAACGTATAACAGCATGATACATGGTATTAGTGGCGAAAATATCCTCTGGTCTGGATAGAGATATTGGTCAGTTTACTGCGCATATCAAAACCAGTGGTTTTGATTTGAAGTTTGATAATATCAACGAGTTGTTCATCAAAAGAATAGACTGAGAAGTTTGGATAGCAGTCGAACCAGACATGGCCAATTGATAGAGGAGCGACCACACCACCTATCAAAGAATATGTGAATTTATTATGTGTAAGATCTCGAATTGTACATAGAACAAAAGTGTTCAAGCCTTTATGTGTTAAAGCACTAATGCCTACTCAAATATAGCCTAAATGAAGATACTTAGTGCCATGACGTTTAGCTTCAGCTTGAATTTCTTTTGGGTCTAGAAGTGCAATAGTTTGAGTAGTATCACAATTTTCTTGTACTTCAAAAATAGCTTCTTTTACTTTAACATGACTAACAGATTTGAGATGAAACATGTTTAAATCTGCATAGACTTGACTAGGGTTAACACTAGTTAGTTTCTAGGTAGCTTGGGGATCTTTCTCCAGAATTTCTAGATCAGAAGAATTTGAAGTTTTAGTAGAACTAGATTCAAACATATCTGACAAAGCAGAAGAAAGAGTGGATACTAGAGATTCAGCATGCTTAATATCTTTAAAAGACATAGATCTATCCACCGTACTAGGTAAATTTGATGAACCAGGCTCTGATACCAATTTTGAAGGTTTGATATCCCTTCACCAGTGACTTCCTTCACCACATAAATATCCTGCACACATGAGGCCTAAAAGCGCATTCTGAGTGAGCGTCTAGGCCTCTCAAGTGTAATGATGAAGGCTTTAGCCCAAAACTAGGTGCAACCATAGCCGATTCAAGGTCCTCAAACAAATTTTACCAAAATTATTTGACAACCCTCGAAATCAGAATTGACATCCAAATATTATATTACAGATAATTAAGAATTTGAATTTGATTTGATATCTGCTCAATATTTTGTTGTAGCAGTTATAATGTATTGAAATTTACATGTACGCAAAACTAGGCTTAAGATCAATTAATTCAAAAAAGTGGGCTACAAGAAAGCTCATTTTCAATCCATGTGCGAAGGCTAAGACTCGTTTTAGGGTGATTATGTACAGTGTTAGATACTGACAGCTTCTCATCCCATTCATATGGCCATCCATGCGATATGTCTTCTGGGGAAATATTTTTGGCAGGATTCTTGTCATCAATTTTCCATGCCAATGCGATTAGATCCATGGCTATTCGCCATAGCCATGCCATATGAATCTGAATTTGAATTTCACAATTCCATACAAATGTGCCATTTTAAATTTGAATTTCAGTTTCACAAGGCGAGGAAAATTTAAGCTTAGTAAAGAAAATTTGAATTTTATTTCAATTTCACAATTCTAGGCAAATTTAAATTTAATACCCAAAAGCTGAAATTTTAATAAGCACAAGCATGTGGCATGTATCTAAGAAATTGCAACAAATTATAAATCACTCGATGGAATGAGATCCACGGTGTTTAGTAGCAGGGATGACGGTCGTGGTGACAGAAACAAGAAGAAAGTGTTGGGATTTATTAGTTTTGGTATTCACTGTTGTCTAAGGCAGTTTCCATAGATGATGACTCACGCAGCCTTGGAGATATTGCTCTACAAAGAACATGTGGAGTGTCCTTTCTATCCTTAACTACCTTCTTGGACGGATACATTTTTCAAACGGACAAGGTGATTCCAATGTGGAAATAAGAGGACTCCAGTTTTCTTGGTGCGGCTTCATAACCAACTGCTTCCAAACCACTAAGATTCAATTCGCCCTAAAGTCCCAGGGCCATGTTAAAGAAAATGATAGAGGACAGAAACACTATGGGGTATTGATACCCTTGACAATTGGATATCCTTCTCAATATTAAGCAGTAGTATTTATAAGACTACATAACAACGAAACTGTAGTATTTATAAGACTACATAACAACAAAACCGTAGGTAAATACCATTGGTCATCAAATACCATGGCTCAGTAATTATACATAATGTGACCAACTCAACTAGTCAACTAACTAACTAATTAATGCACTATTGATAGTGTTCCGTTGAGATTACAATTCTTAATACACCCCCTTAATCTCAACTAAGACAATACTTTCAATACTATCAATGCAAAAAGATACTTGCTGGTCTATGTCTCAGCTAGGTTTACATTTCATTCAAACAATTCAGCTTCACTTTCTTCCTTGAAGTGCACTTGGACTTCTTTTTTTTGTCTTCTGGATCTTTATGCTATGTAGTTGTTCTTTTTTGGCTTCTAGAACCTAGTGCAAGTATTCTTCTTCTATTTCAAAATGATTTTTCTGGTTGTCATTTTTACCTGCACACTAAAATTTTTTGCCTAAAAGAATATGAATATATTTAATCTTTTCTTGGAGAGCATTCACATCTTGGTGTTGCTCATCAATGGAAACTACTTCATCATTCTCATTGAGCTCTTCATTTGTAGGTACCCATTGTGCATCCTTCATTACTTCTTAAGAAATTGTGGGATGAGGACAAAACAGAGCATACTGTAGATGCTCATCACTAATAGGAGTCCGCTCATATATCTCCCTTAAACTTTTCTTTTTCTGGTTTTGGGGTGGTCTGTCTGTTGCTATTTCTTTGGTGTTGTTATCAGTTGGTTGTTGCTAATTCTCAGAAACTGTTGCAGCTTCTATGTTACTATCAAATATCCCTACACAGAGAGACTATCACTCACATCATTGGGTACTACTATATTAACACGTTTAGTGCCATCAGCTAAAACAACTGGATCAACAACCTTTATTGGCATTAGATGTTCACTTACTATCTCATAAACAAATTCTTCTCAACTTCCTTTCACTTCACTGCGGGATTCTTGGTGCTTTGCATGACTTGTAAAGTCACTTTCTTCTACAATCGGTTGTTCACTAAATACTTCTTTCAGTATATTCCATTCTCTTTTTGGAGTATTAGCTTCTACAATATAATGAAATAGTGAATAGTCTATACTGTCTTGTATGATACATAAAGAAGTATGAGACATAAGGCAACAACTTGCCTTCTTTCTTTTTAAAACTCAGTCAAAGCCTTAAATGAATTTGGATCTCTCAGATCTTCTTCAACTATGAAATGCCACAAATCTTGTAATTTTAACAAGTTACTTACTTTGACTTCCCATACATCATAGTTATCTCCATGAAAGGTATTCCATAAGCCTTCTGGTGTTAAGAGATTTGTTACCTCTTCAATCTCTTCTAGTAGTACTTCTAGTAGCTCCATCTTCAAGAATTGATCTTCTTTGATTTTCTTTGATCTTCTACAATATTCTTGTCTTGATCACAACCTCCAATAAGATTGGATCTACATGTGTGTGTGATTTCCACTTTGTGAAAAGGATCTGATACCATGTTCAAGATCAGAAGAAATAGTGAAAGAAGGGGAAAACACAATCGGCATATTCATTTCCTTCTCATTATTGAATAACATAATAATAGAACTACATCATCAAAATACTATGGGTGAATACCATAGATCAGAGAATACTATGGGCCACTAATTATGCATAATGTGACCAACTCAACTACTCAACTAACTAATTAGTTAATGCATTGTTGATAGTGGTCAGTTGAGATTACAATTCTTAACAGGCCATTCCCTACCGAACATATTTCACCAGAGCAGGTGAGCGAATAACAAGCATATTTAACCCGAGCATGTTAGCAAACAATGGGCCTTCTTTGCCAACACCAAATTCAAATAATAAATCTACCAAGGGAAATAAACTAAAAAGAGAATCTAAAGACAAAGTTCCCACTACGCTCTATAGTATGTGGAATTAGCTTGGGTTTGTTCATTAAAATTATAAGAAATGTTATTGGTATGATGTCTCCTAAGGTTTTACATTTGAGATGGATCTAGAGAAATTGCTAGTGAGTGTGGGAAACTCGTACTCACACACACACACACACATATATATTGGATTTGGAATCATAAATTACCATTTACCATTGATAATCTGAGATAGTTATAAATTATAGAATTACCATCTACCATTTATCTATTGCTCTAGATCATTAAAGTGGCATATGTGGACTATCTAAAACTCAATGGTTGATGATTGACAATGTCTTGTAATGTGTATATCGAGATTCATTACATTTTTTGTATATGAGCGTCATCTCTTTATAGTATGTGGATAAAACTGTTATAAATATTAATTAATTGTAGATCCGTACCAGATTTCAACCGAATTTGCCAGAGTCCATATTAGTTCATTCTATGTCAAATAGTCTGACAAGATAAAGAGTTCACACCTGTCGTATTTAAACCAGTCAAATTAATTTCTGAAGATAATTTTTTAAGTAGATAGTTATTATAGTCTTTAATGCAGATTCATGAAGAAGCATATTTTTTTTCGTTTAAATAGAAGAAGAAGATAGTAAATCAAAGAGAGAATTCTTAGAGAACTCTGAGAAGAGAGTGAAGAGGGTGAAGAGATTAGTGTCAAAGCTCAAGCTTCTGTGTGTCTAAAAATGTCAAGAGTCGAAGCTCTGTAAAAGGTGAAATATCTCTATAAATTTCTAAGTTTGTGTTTACGACATATAGTTCTATGTTATGTCCCGACAAGTTATATAAATCAAGTAGTTTATGGTTGAATACATGTTTATTTAGGCACACATTCTTTCCAGAATTACTTGAGTAAATGTTTTTTACGTTTACAGTTTGAGTGAAAGATCAAAGAATCCACAAACATTTCACCCAATAAAATTTCGAGGTTTTAGACAGAGTTGTCGACACAAGTCTACTTAATGTTTGGTTATATGATTATGGTGAATTATTGTTGTGTCAAGTTTTACTTCATGTTACCATCCGGTGAAAAATATTTGTAATTTATTAAGTCCTTAGGATAAGAAATATCCCTTGTAAAATTTGACTAAAAGCAAATTGGTCGAAGTCAGTTGGTCGAAACTAAAACAGTCGAAGTAAATTAGTCGAAGTAAAACGGTCGAAGTAAACCTGTTGAGTAAGTCAGTTGAAGTAAGTTGATCAAAGTCAATCGGGAAAAGTAAAACTTGTTGAATTCAAGTAAGCTGGTAAAATCAACAAGTAAGAACTTGTCAAGGTAAAAACATTCGGGTTGAAAAGTCCGACAAAATTTAGTCTTTAAAAATCTTGTTGAAATATTTTTGGTAGACTTGTCTAGTCGGAGTTACATAAGTTTTACCCAACCATAAAAGGAAGAAGTCGAAGGAAAAGTGAAAATTTTATAACTGAGCAGTAACTCATGTCTTTTCAACTCAATTTTTGTTAACTCGTATTAGAGCTAGGTTCAGGAAAGAAATCTTGTCTTAAAAAGGGAAAAGTAATTTTCTAAGGAAAATTAAAAATTAAAAATGGCTTCCATTTCACAAACATGTCGAGTTTGCAAACTCTAATTTTTACATGAAATAATTATGAATATTGGTCTCTAATAAGGAAATCTTTGTTCGTAGGTCAATATGTTTGAGAAATTTTCCAGAATGGTTATGCAGAACCAGTAGATCAAATGTAACATAACAATTTCACGCAAGTTGAGAAAGATTCCATGAGGGAACATAGGAAGAAAGATAGGAACATTAGAGGAAATTGGAATTCTAAAATGGGCCTCCTAAGGAAAATAATAAAATAATATTTATTAATTTTGGAGGAAGAAAGAAAAAATTACTTTTTTGTTCGTATTTTCAACATATCTCCCTGTGTTTTTACTCAAAATTCGAGCAGGAGGGCTCATTGGATGCAGACTTTAATTTCACATATAATGAGTACCCGCACTACATACTTTTGATGGACCCTGCTACCCCAAAAACAATAAAATCCTGAAAATACATCATCATTGTGTTTTGTCAGTTATTTCTTGTTTTCGGGGTAGGAGGGTTTGTCAAAAGTATGCAGTGCGGGTACTCGTTAGATGCGGAATTAAATTCATGTTTTTTAGGTATTTATTGTTTTTTTTGTAGTGGGGTCTGTCAAAAGTATGTAGTGCAGTTGCTCATTAGATGCAAAATTAAATACTGCATCCAACGAGCCCTCCCACTCGAAATTTGAGTAAAAATGCAGGGAGATATGTTGAAAATACAAACATAAAAGTATTTTTTTTATGACAAATATGTCAATTCAACCATTATGGTTGATTCATTTTATTGAAATTCTATTGGTTCTTTAATTCCAACTTATAATAATTTAGTGTTGGCTCATTTTCTTATAAGGCCCATTTTAGACCCCAAATTTGCTCTATTGAGATTTTTTTATATACATCAGGCTATGCATGAAAGCATACTCCCAAGAATGGCAACAACAATTAATGCTAAGAAGGCATGGGACACATTGGAGACCGCATATCAAGGCTTTGACAAGGAAAATACTTCTAATTGCAGATTCTTAGAAAAGATTTTGAATCTCTGTCATTGAAAGATACAGATTCAGTAGACTCATTCTACACCAGAGTTGTTGGTTTGATAAATCAACTTAAATCTCATGGAGAAACCATAGCAGACCAAAGGGTGGTTGAAAAAAATCTCAGAAGTCTTCCCTCAAGATTTGAATCCTTGGTTGTGACCTTACAAGAAAACAAAGATATGTTGATGTTTACCATTAATGAGCTGCAAGCTTCACTCATCAATCATGAACACAATATTAGCAGAATAAATACATCATTGGAAGGTGCATTCGCAACACAATCATCTATAAGTCGCGGTAGATGCATGGGGGAAAACAACTCCAATGATGGAGGAAGAAGTTCTTTCAGAGGAGGACATGGCAGAAGTCCTGTAAATGTCACTGGTAGAGGAGAGAATCAGAATCCAAGTTAGCCAAGTGGTCAAAGGTTTGATAAATAAAAAAATTCAATGTCATTATTGTAAGAAATTTGGTCATTATGCATATGAATGAAGGAAGAAACAATATGACCAAGGAAGGCAAAGCCAAAATCAATCGACCAACACCAGTACTCCATTGAGCATAATGTTAATGGAATAGGCATCTCCAATTGAATGCAATGTTGTTCAAGAAATTCCACACGACATATAATACTTAGATTCAGGCTGCATCAATCAGATGACTGGTAATTTAATTTTGTTTTCGAATCTAGATATTTCAGTTCAAACTGTTGTTACACTTGGAAATAATGTCCAAGTCACTGTTTTGGGAAAAGGTATTGTTGGTATTCTAACCAAACAAGGGGAGAGTAATTTTATTCTTGATGTCTATCATGTGGAAGGTATGAAACAAAATTTTTTGAGCATTAAGTTTATTCTTGATGTCTATCATGTGGAAGGTATGAAACACAATTTTTTGAGCATTGGAAAGTTAATACAGCAATGTTACATAGTCTACATAGAAGATGATCACTGTGTGATTAAGGACAAGTGTCCAAGCAACCAACTGATAGAAAAAGTGCCAATGACAAGCAATTTATTGTTTCCATTTAGGATAGTTCCAGACATGCAATGAAAGACAAATGTAGGGGCTGCATTCAAGGAAAAAAGTAAAAAAGCAGTCGATCACTTCAACAAGAAAGAAAATGACAGCTCTGAATTTCAAGTAGTGTTTCAAATAGAAGTTTAGGATGAATCCTGGTTGTGGAATTTCAAATTTGGACATCTGGATTTTGGTGGGATGAATCTATTGCACACAAATAATATGGTGAAATGATTTCCATGGATTGACAAACAAGAAAGAGTTTGTGAAGGATTCGTTTTTGGCAAGCAACATAGAGATACTTTTCTAGTCGAAAAGACATATAGAGCACACACAACACTTGAAATTGCGCACTCTGATATTTGTGGTCCAATGCATCATTCATTGGTGGCTGCAATTATTTTCTTACTTTCATTGATGACTACTCAAGAACAACATGGGTATATTTTCTGAAACATAAATCTGATGCATTTAGTTATTTTCAGAAGTTCAAGGCAGTCGTGGAGAACCAGAGTGGAAACCACATCAAAATATTAAGGACCGACAAAGGAGATGAATATGTTTCAAATGAATTTTTAAATTTTTGTAAGACCCATGGCATACAAAAGCAACTCACTGCACAGTATACACCTCAACAAAACGGTGTTGCTGAAAGAAAGAATAGAACCATTATGGAGATGGCGTGCAGCATGATGGAAGCCAAGCATTTGTCAAATGAATATTGGGCTGAAGTAGTTGCAAGTACTGTATATATTATGAACCGATGTCCAACAAAGAGTGTGAAGAATAAATTTTCTCAAGAAGCATGCACATGTATGAGTCACAGTGTTTCTCATTTAAAAATCTTTGGTTGTGTCGCATATGCTCATGTTCTCGATGAGCTAATAAAGAAGATAGACAACACAGGACATAAATGTATTTTTGTTGGCTATTTTGAAGACACAAAATCTTACAAGTTGTATGATCCTATCGCAAGGAAAGTGATCACCAGTCAAGATGTTCAATTTGTTGTGAATGAATCATGGGATGGAATTGTCTACATAAATTTCAAGATTGTGTCGAATGTCGACAATTATAACATGATAGAGGAAGTGGTTCAAACACCACATGTAAGTCAACCGGTCGCAACACCATCGAATCCCATGACACCATGACATGCTTTAGCATAAGGAATATCAGTGGAAGTTGTGGCTTAAGCTATGTCGACAAGCACACCAAGAGGACATCATAATCCATCAAGAATTCCATCAAGGTTGACATTGACACAACTAGTGAAGACAAGAAGTCTGCGTAAAACATATGAAGTTGGTACACCGAATTCATTCTCTCTCTTTGCATTATTTTCTCCTCTATATGTTTGACTAAAATTTGAGGAAGTTATCGAAGAAGAAGTATGGGCACAAGCCATGGATGAAGAAATAGAATGCATTGAGAAGAATAAAACATGGGAGCTGGTAGATGTACCAAAAGATAAATATGTAATCAGTTTCAAATGGATTTACAAGACCAAGCAAGATGCTGATAGGAATGTGTTAGAACAGTAATCCGCCACTTAGTACATTAGTCTAAATCCTTAGTCATTTTTATTTGCATTTTTATATGCTATGGTTTGGACTTGGGGAAGTTAATCCAACATAATAACCAAATATTTTGATGCTTTAACACCTAAATGATCTATCCACCTCATTGAAACTCCACATGTGCCCCCCATCTATGGCAGGTGCTCTCCCATTCCTTGTTTTGAGGAATTGTGGTTGACTAGGAGCGCTAGGGGTGATTCTAGCCCATTTTTTACTTTTGGGGAATTAATTGCCCACCTTGAGCCTCCCACTCATCTGTGCATGCAAAGGAGTCTTCATTGTTACAACACACTTCAGCAACATCCACACAACCATTTGTGACCATTTGGGTTGAGTTGGAGCTTGTTTTATTAAATTGAGCACATAGATCTGTGGAAAAACACACAACTCACATGATAGATCACACAATTTACTAAGTTATTGAAGAATGAAACAGTGCAAAAATGGCTTGCAGCTGTGAATGCTTTTCATTAATCAAAGAGTAATTAGATAGATAATTACAATGAAGTACAATGGCTTTACTAGCCACAAGCAATTCGAATACACATGAGGAAGTTCGAATTGATTAGACTCTACTTGACTGTAGGTAACCAAGACCTTGTCTAAATCACTATCGGAGGACTCAACAGTTAACTGACCTTGTCTAAACCATAACTTGAGTTCATCGAAGATCTAAAACAGAACTCAAGTGTTACATTCAATGTTGACTAAGGTTAACTGATAGTGGTAGGTGAGAAATGCGCCCCACATGAGTGCATTCAAGTAAACCTAGCGCTAACTGAATGTAGAGGACTATAATTGAATGTAACTGACTCCTAACTTATCTTGACTAGTCATCAACTGAAGTGAATTGATCTTGGTTGGTTTCGGCACTCCCATTGGCTTCCTAAATTGTAGTAATTGCTTTAGGAGGCTCCTAAATTGATGCAATCAAGTGCAATCAGTGGCAGTGAGCCTCAGTTAGTGTTATCCACACTTTGGTAATTGAAACATGTGCCCCAATTAGGCGAAGTGGACCTAATGGTGTTAATGACTATAAATAGACTGGATGGACTCCCGATTTAGACATATGACCAAATTTGGACAAGGGAGGATTAATAATCCTAAAACCCCCCAGAATGCTAACTTGGACAATGTATGTGCCCTGGTAACTAAGACCATAGGTCACCCATTACATCAATTAAAGTAAAGTAATTGCTCAAAAACAAGGTGCTGGGGAAAAACCACATGGGAAAAATTCCCCCCCTCTAATTAAGTAGGTAGAATTAGGATCAATCTAGTTCTTCTATGCACAGGTATCCTAGGGCCTAGCATGTGAACCTATCCATCATTATGTCTGGAGGAATCTTTCTCTTTGGAAGAAGAATGGCATGCTCAACTAAATCAGAAATATAGACAACCACCAGATGAAGACTGGACCCATGTAGAGCAACTGAAGTCAACTGAAAAGTGAGAAAAGGTTCTTGAGAATTTAGAGAATGTAAAGAAAACTCAATAAAACGATATGTTGTGTCCATGAACAGAGAACCATGAGTGTTAATAACAGCCCCAAGTGTTAGAAGCAGGTGTCCAGGCGGATGTAGAAAATCTTCCTCTTTACTAGTTTTGTGAGGAGATGAGCATGTGATCAATGATAGAGAAGCACTGGGAACTGTTGAGAGTGAATGCTTGAGCTCCAAGTATGATATAGATTCTGAAATATATACTGAATTGCATAATAAAATATCAGCAACCTCATATGAGGAAACTAACACCAAATCCCCATCAGCAGTTTTGAAGAGAAAGTGTTGTAATTGATTTTTCACACCGGAATTGTTGAGAGCAGCTACAAGCATGACTGAAGGATTTTGGATTTTAAAATATGAACCAAATTATATCAGATCATAAATTAAATCAGATCTTAAGAGGTTCAAAATATATTCAAAACTGTGAAATGGAATCAAATCCCCAGCAGCAGTTTTGTAGGAGACTTGCGGTACTTGTTTCTTCACACCGTTGATGAGAAAAGCTACAAGCGGTACTAAAAGATTATGAATTTGATATATTAAACCAAGAAATATGAGATCAGATCTAAATAAGATCATATCAGATGCAATAAGGTTAATATCAGGTTCAAATAAATGGTTAACCGAGACGGTGGATGCACAGCTTTCTTCTTCTTCAAAATTCTGAATTTTGGTGCATGCAATCCTGCAGGAATTTGCTGGAAAATATAGATAATGGGGAGCGAATGTATCTCTGGTAATCTGATATTTCTTCCAAAATATCCAATTTATCACATATTTTCACACCAGCAGCAACATTAGAGGGAGAAAAATCAAATTTCTCTTCACTTTCGGAAGCAATTACTGGTAAATTTTGCACAAAATTTAAACGAAAATCACCAGTGAATGTTTGCATGGAAGTGCAGTAGAATTTTTATTTAATATCAGAGATTCAAATGTATTCTTCTATTTTAGTAGTATGAGAAGATGAGATATCAGAGATCTCATGAACTTCCGGAGCATCAGGAGAAGGAGTCACCACATGGAGAATGTCTTCAATTTGAATTGAGTGTGTAGAAGTTTCTGCTTCTTCTTCATCTTGAACAACTTCATCAGAGAGAGTGGAGACCGAGATTTTTGGATAAAGGATGCTTATGGTGCTGTATTTTCTCTCCAAAGTCCTATTATGATCCTCATCAATCATTCCAAAGGTTCTGTCCAATATTGTATAGAGTTCCTGTGGATATTTAATAGATCTACTGAGGTAGCGCAAGCTAGGAGAAAGAGCCAATTTCATTATTTCAAAAGTTGCATCCTTTTCATTTAGCCAGTCATTTTCACTCTCAAAAGACTTTCTACCGAGTCCATTAGACACCGAAAGGAGATCTTGTCTTTTCAGAAATATAATTATCTTCACATTCCATTCATAATAGTCTGAGGATCGGGTCAGAAGAGGAACTGATGAATCCATTCGAAGTTGTACCTGCAAAACAAAAAAAAGGGCATCATAAGGTCAGACAACCTACACTTTTGGAATTTTCTTCAACCCATCTTATTTAATCAAGAAAGCTTGATCAACAATTCCTTTGCTTTGGGTATTAAGTGGTAAATTCTCCACTTCTGGTGCAGTGCAATAAGGAGCAATGTTGCTCAAAAAATGATCTAGTAGGAGATATGAGGAGGAGAACTGCCTTGTCTGCCGAGGCTCTGATAACATATTAAATTGAGCACATAGATTTGTGGACAAACACACAACTCACATGATAGATCACATAATTTACTCAGTTATTGAGGAATGAAACAGTGCAAAAATGGCTTGCAGCTGTGAATGCTTTTCATTAATCAAAGATTAATTAGATAGATAATTACAATGAAGTACAATGGCTTTAATAGCCACAAGCAATTCGAATCCACATGAGCAAGTTCGAATTGATTAGAATCTACTTCACTGTAGGTAACCAAGACCTTGTCTAAATCACTATCGGAGGACTCAATGCTTAACTGACCTTGTCTAAACCATAACCGGAGTTCGTCGGAGCTCTAAAACACAACTCAAGTGTTACATTGAGTGTTGACTAAGGTTAACTGATAGTGGTAGGTGAGAAATGCGCCCCACATGAGTGCAATCAAGTAAACCTAGCGATAACTGAATGTAGAGGACTAGAACTGAATGTAACTGACTCCTAACTTAGCTTGACTAGTCATCAACTGAAGTGAACTGACCTTGGTTGGTTTTGGCACTCCCAGTGGCTTCCTAAATTGTAAGAGTTGGTCTAGGAGGCTCCTAAACTGATGCAATCAAGTGCAATCAGTGGCAGTGACCCTCAATTAGTGTTCCCCACACTTTAGTAACTGAAACATGTGCCCCAATTAGGCCAAGTGGACCCAATGGTCTTAATGAATATAAATAGACTGGAAGGACTCCCGATTTAGACATGACTCTCGATTAAGACATATGACCAAATTTGGACAAGGGAGGATTAATAATTATAACATGTTTGGCCCACCTAGGGGGCATTGAGGCCAATTTGGCCATTTTCACATATACACTCAGATTTGTCTTCCAAATCCTCCTGAAGTGAACCAGATGTAATATAAAGTTGTTCTAAATGTAATCAGATGTTAGACAGTCAAATAATATCTGGTTTTTGTTCTCAATGTGTATGTAAAATTGTTCCTCCTTCATGCATTTTTGCTGGTTTTTGCAAGTAATTTGATTTGTGAGAGTCTCTTGGGCTCCTAGATCATGTTATAATTAAAATTATCACATGGTATCAAAGCTGACTGGATTTCCAGGTCAATATTGAGTGTTTGAGATGCATTTTTGAGATATTTTGTAGACAAAATTGAGTGTTTTTGCGGGAACCTTCAGCAAAATGTCACCACTAGTGCAAGCAGAGAAGGAGCAAAACCACATCTTTCTCACTCCCTTCAATTTCTTCGAATGGAAGGTAGAAATGGTAATCCAATTTAGATCTAAGGGTCTCTACAGGGTTACCATGGGTACAGAAGTGGAGCCAAACTCTGCAGTGGAGAAGTCTAAGTACTTCAATAGACTTGATGAATCCTTTGGACTACTATGCCTGAGTATTTCAATAAAACTCTTCTTTCATATGGACATATTAACAATCCCAAATGAAGTATGGGTTAGACTAGAATCTCTCTTTGGGAAAACTATTGAATTGAGGGGACATCAACTTGAAAACGAGCTCATTAGCCTCAAGCCGACGAATTTTGAAACCATCCAGGAGTTCTTCATGAAGTTCAACTTTCTCGTACTTCAACTAAAGCAATATGGAATTAAGAATAAACAGGATCAATGAATACTGTCCATCCTTTCAAAGTTAGGCCTAGAATTTTCAATGTTTGCAAGCACCTTCCATTCTGGAAAACTGACCTATCGAAATTGGAAAATGTCAACACTAGCCAGCTTCATGGAATTCTTTTCCTAGGAGTATGACAAACTACCTCAAACGGGCACCATCAAAGCTAGCAAACATCAAGATTTGGCCATGGGTGTTTTGAATGCCTCCAAAGGAAAGCCGAAGGAAAATAATTCAAAGCATTCAGAGAAGAAGAAGCCAGATAAACCAAAAACTGTTGATGGGCGTTCAAATCCTCTTGAGGATATGGACAAGAAAGGGAAGGATAAAACCAAATGCACATATTTATATAAGGGATGGTATCTAGAGAGCTCCTGCATGAAGAAAACCATTGATCAGATGGCATTGTTGCTGGAGAAAAAAAACATCCGTGTTCTAGATACCGTAAGGAAGAAAGATGGCACCTCAAGTTTAGACAACAAGGAGAAATGCCATGCCTTGGTAGAAGGTTCTTCTAATTCCTCCACCTTCATTATTGATTCATGGGAATATAGACATATGGATTCCGCTAGAGAGCTCTTCTCCTCTATGCATTCGAATAGTGGCCTAGTTGTTCAAATGGGAGATGACTTTGATATCCAGACCAAAGGAGTTGGTAGGATCATCTTGGAGCATGGATACTTCAATGGTGTTCTTCATGTACCAGATTTGATAGAAAATTTGTTGTCAGTATACCAAATGAACCATACAGGAGAAGACAAGAGAGTAATATTTACTACTAAATTGGTAGAGATAGTAGAAAATATCCTCCAACCAAATTGTGGCAACTGCGTATGCAGACTACCAAGAAAGAATGTACAAGTTCACAAGTTTTCTTCCTAATTCCAGAGGGAAAGCACTTCTCTCTCATGCCAATGAGACCTCCAAGCTATGGCATGAACTATTTGGACACATGAACTACAAGTATCTTCAAGAATTAAACAAGGATGAGATGGCAGAAGGGCTTCCTTCAATCAAATCTTTCAATGGAGTTTGCATTGGATCTGTAGTTGGGAAGCATACAGAGCACAACTATGAGAAGGGGAAGACAAGGAAATCCACACAACCACTTGTATTGGTACATTCATACCTCATTGATCCTCTTCTCACTCCCTCTTATGAATGATCAAGGTATGTACTCACCTTCATTGATGACTACTCAAGAATCTATTTGGCATACTTCCTAAAATTGAAATCTGAAATCTTTGAGACATTGAAGATTTGGAAGGATATAGTGGAGAACCAAAGTGGGAATAGGATAAAAATAATTAGGGCTGAAAATGGTAAATAATATGTCAATAAAAATCTACAGTATATTTGTGTGGAATGTGGCATTCAAATGCAACATTCAGTCCCTTACACACAACAACAAAGTAGTGTGGCAGAGAGGAAAAATAGGGCTCTCAAAGAGATGGCCACATGCATGATTAAGGAAAGGGATCTAAGTCCCAAGATGTGGAATGAGGATGTCAATTGCACTTCATATATTCAAAACAGGTCATTTCATAAATAATTTAAAGGAAAAATCTTCTATGAGGCACAGTTTGGCCATAAACCAAATGTCTCACATTTCAGAATTTTTGGATCAAGAGCATGGGCTCAAATTCCATAAGAAAAGAGGAAGGATTTGCAGCCACAGAGAAAGGAATCATATCATGGTTTGCTATGGTGAGAATATAAAGGGTTATAATATATTTTACATGTCCACACTCAATACTTTTATTGAGAGTAGTGTGCAATTAGAAGAGGAGATCATACCAGATTTTGAGCTTGCACTGAGGGAATGCTCTTCTCCCCAACACCATGATGAAGTAAGTAATGATTAAAGCTATGATTTTTTTGATAATTATGATAATGACATGGATAAATATTACATTTATATACATTAGTCACATTCAAGGCCTAAATGGTTTGATAAAATCATACAAGCTTGAGGGGAATTGGCAGGCAATCCCCTAGAGCCTAGGAAGACAAGATCCCAAATTCACAATGCTTCATATGCAAGTGAATTTTATCTTAACGAGCACTTTTATATGATGATTGGATAATATCCACATCAATTGTAGGAATATTTTCATGATCCAATGTGGAAATCATCCATGCAAGATTATTTCAATTCTCTCCAAGAGAATGAAACATGGGAATTGGTTCCCCTTCCTCCCAAGAGGAAGCTTGTGCAATGCAAGTGGATGTTTCGAACCAAAATTGTTGTAGATGGATATTATGTTAAGTACAAGGCCATATTGTTTGCTAAGTTCTAATATTAAGTCCAATTTTTGGACTACACCAAAACCTTTGCACCGATTGCAAAGATGGATTCAATTAGACTAGTTCTAGCAATTATAGGTAGTAAAGGTTGGAAAGTGAACCATATGGATGTCAAGAGTGAATTATTACATGGTTAAATATATGAGTATATATACATGGAGAAACCTAAAGGTTTTCAAGAGTACTTTCAATTGTTTTAAGGTTGAAGAAATCACTTTATGGGCTCAAGCAAGCCCCCATGGCTTGGTATTCAAAAATGGATAGTTTCTTGCTCTCAATTGGTTTCATTCGACGAAAATCTGATCCAAAGGTGTAATTGCATAAAATGTGATGTTGTATTGTAGGTTATTGTATTATATGTAGATGATCTCCTAATTACAAGGATCTGCAAACAAAAAATTGGATCAAACAAGGCATCCCTACACAGTGAGTTTTTAATGACAGATCTAGGATTGCTAAAACAATTTCTAGGATTTGAAATTGAGAAATATGAAAGATGAATCATGTTGAGCCAACCTAAGTATGATTTATACCTTCTAATTAATTTTAATATGGATTATTTTAAGGAAACCAACTTTTATTTTCTTTCTGGCATAAAACTAGGTGAATTTGGTGATTCACCTTTGGTAGATTGTTCACTGTACAGACAACTAGTTGGTACTTTGTTGTACCTTACACATACCAGACCTTATTTGTATTATGTTGTTAGTGTTGTAGCAATGTATATGCAACAAACACATCAGATCCATTTGAATAAATCCAAAAATATCCTCTAATATGTCCAAGGAACAAAGAGTTTTGGGGTACACTATGCAGTTAGTTCTTCACTTGAATTAGTTGGATTTTCTAATTCATATTGGGCTAGATATTCAACTAACAGAAATTCCACTTCAGGTTTTGTTTTCATGCTTTCTAAAGTTCCTAGTTTCTGTTCCAATAAGAAACAACACACAATTTATCTTTCTTTAGCAGAGGCCGAATACATGGGAGTAGTGAATGCAGCCACACAATGTGCATGGTTGCAAGGAATTATTCAAGAGTTTGGTGTTGCATTTGATTCTCCTGCTAACATTTAGGTGGATAATCAAAGTTCCATAATTATATCTAATGATATAGTTTATAGGAGGAGAAATAATCGCATAGCGATCCATATGCACTACATCGTGGGCTTAATGCATGTCATAGTGATTTGCTTGCAGTATTGCCCATCCATTGAGAAAACTATTGACGTATTCACCAAGAGTTTTCCTAAGAAGATCTTAACTCACTTGAGATATTTTCTTGGAGTGAGTCATGGATGTTGATTGGTACTATTTTTTTTGCAGGTTTTCAACCCCATGTCCATTTTAGATGGGAGGTTTTGTCCCATGAGGTTTTCCTCTTTTCCTCATTTTACATGGACAAATAAAATTTCTGTTTGTATTGAGGTGGCTTGAGCCTTTGTTTCCAAGGCCTCCAATAATATTTGGATGAGTTGTACTAATTTATGGTTAAGAGGAGGTGTTATAATGGTAACCCACCACTTAGTACCTTATTCTAAAGCCTTAATCATTTTTAGTTGCATTTATGCAGTAATATGTTATGGTTTAGACTTAGGGAAGTTAATTCAACATAATAACTAGATATTTTGATGATTTTACACATTGAGGAGCAATCCATATCATTCAAACTCCACATTTGCACCCTCATTTATGACAAGTGTTCTTCCATTGATTTTTTGAGGAATTGTGGTTGACTAGGAGCACTAGGGGTGATCCTATCCCATTTTTTGACCATTGGAGCATTAATTGTCCACCTTGATCCTCCCACTCACTTCTACATGATAACCCACATATGATAAGGAGTCATCATTGCTCCATGACACTTCATCCATGTCCACACTACCATTCGTGACCATTTGGGCTGAGTTGGATCTTGTTTGGCCCACCCATGGGGGATTGAGGCCAGTTTTTCCATTTTCACATGTACACTCAAATTTGGATTCCAACACCTCTCTAATTGAACCATATGTAATATAAACCTGTTCTAAACATATTCACAGGTTAGGCAGTCAAATAATATCCAGTTTCTATTCACACTGTCTGTGTAAAATTGTTCCTCCTTAATTCTTTTTTGTTGGTTTCTGCAAGTAATTTGATTTGTGAGAGTCTCTTGGGATCCTAGATCATGCTGTAATCAAAATTCTCACAGAATGTGTAGAAGCACTTTTGGTGAAAATATTAAACAATTTTATAACATATATCCAACGATTTAATTGTCAACCCGGAGAGAGCGTAAACTTGTGAGGTACAGACAAAATATATGCAGGGTAAGGGAAGGTTATAGATAAATTAATCTACTATTTTAAGTGACTAAAATAAAAAATACATGCAATTGAAATTTAATTAAACTTCAAAAAGCAGGAAATGACATGAAAATAAATCTAATATAGAAAAGCAGGAAATTGCTCGAAATAAATATAACCTAAGAAATCATAAGATTGCATAAAATAAACTGATATAAAGCAATCAACATTAACTTTTGGGCTCACATAAATTCAATACTACCAATTCATAAGAAAAACATAACTGAAAGTCTACACTAACAATTCATACAGAAGAAACTCAAACTAATATAACAGAGTCAAAGGATGTGCATTAAGCATCATGTCCATTACATAACAATCAAGAATATATTCTATCACTAACTCTGAACTATTCTCTACATCCAAACCACTAGAGAGGCCTCTAACCAAAATGAGGAGAGCGCCCTCCTATTTATACATGAATTTAATATAAGTAATCATAATTACAGATCCACTATTCTCTCAACTTATCGCTCAAAATCCTCAACAAATCCACTTTTCTCTCAACATATCCATTCAAATCCTCCAACAAATATTGGATGAGATATTCTCTCCATATTTCCATAATCTTCTCCTTGAAATTATCCCACATATTGAATCTAAAATTCAAATAAGAGGCTAGGTGGTGACTTTTGAGCTTGTTAAAGTCTTCAAATACACCTATAAGCATCATCAAACTCATCCAACTTTAATGTATAATGAAAATGTGTTATTTTTCTCAATAATTAACCACAAATTCACTCAAAATACTAAAAAATAAATGATTTGGAAAATGGTAATATAAACCCATATTTATTATGAAAGTGGTGAATATTAATGGTTTTATGGAAGGATAAAATAGAAATAATGTGACAAATGGTATGCGAAAGATGAATAAAATGTGGTGTTTTTGCGGCTCAACATTCCCCCCAACTTGACTGGTTTCATGTCCTCATACAACTATGCATTGATTCTCCTTAAAACTTTTGTCTTTTGTGGCTGGGCTTTACATATTGATGGTATATAACAATAAATCATTCCATGATTTGAAATGCATGAGTGGCAGCAATTTTCCTTATGGTCGGTTCTTGTGTTAACAACATCCATTCCTTTTACTTGTATTTTTGCTGCAATAAATAATATTTATGCATTAGAAATGATGAACCATCAATGTATAATAGAAATCTTTTTCTTCATATTATGAATCATGCCAATATATATATAGCATAGTTTGAGAAAGACATGTTGATTAAGGGTAAATGAGATGATGAATATGTAAAATGCATTAGAGAGAATTTGAGGTAAAAAATGAGCCTCCTAAGAAATGTACTACAAAAATATAAGATATATTAAAATATTACGGGTTAGGGGTTTTATGGGGTAGGTATATATGACAACTCACCTCCTACACCATTTTTTATGCACAATATAAATAACCATGGTTGAGTTACTTTTCTAAATTGACTATAAATAAAATTAATAAAATAACTCTACAATGATGTGACTAAGATTCACTGTAAATTCCCATAAATTTATTGTCCTTTAGCATTTATTTGTCTTGAACTTGTAAATAAAATTAAACAAAAATGAATTTAATTTATATGCATAACTAACATATTTTTTTCATATAAATATCATTCATGAATTTAATTTATTTTAGAAGTACAAGATTATATATATATATATATATATATTAGTTTGACATTATGATATTAAATACAATGAGTGGATATATAATTTAAAATTAAAAAAACATGAAAATGACAATATATTATTTTATAAAAAATGTGAAAAGACATTTTTATGAATTATGAGTACTTTACTTGAAAATGACAATAATATTATTTTATGGGAAAGTGAATTATGAGTACTTTACTTGAAAATAACAATAATATTATTTTATGAGAAAGTGTGAAATGACTTTTATTGTGAGTACTTCACTTTATGACTTAAAAGTACTTGTACCACTACCTTGGTTAACTATGGGTTTTCATCCACCATAGAAAATGTGACAAATAAGAATTCTTAACTCATGAAATGCCACCTCAACCATGGGGGATGACGTAATCTACTAGAATGTAATTGGTTGATTTTTATAGTACATTTTGCTCATTTTAAGGCCCATTTTTTACCTCAAATTCTCTCTAATGGGTAATGAATAGTCCCCGCCCCCAACTTAAGGTGTATTAGGTTTATGAAAAGGACAAAGGGAATTTAGTGAGGGAATTTTGTAAATTCATTCATTTTCTAACATTTAAGGAATTACATGGTTAAAGATTAGAAAACAACATACGTGCACTTACCCAAAAATTTGATGAACTATACAATTATTGTGTATCACATACATGTTCAACTTGATTTTATCATAGTAGTGATACCCTTGAGAGTGCTTATAACTACCATTAGTGTTATATCTTAGCACTAGACATTATAACACATTGGAAAGATAAGAAGTCCACCGGTGACCAATCGTGCTTCGCAGAAGACTTATCAAACTTCGTAGGATAGAATGCCGCTGCTACTACTAAATAATAGAATGTGAAGTGAAGGAACTAAACTGTTGCTTGGTTGGATGAAGTAAAAGATGAGATATTAAAATAGAACTCTCATACTCTCATATGGCTAAATTATGCTACTATAACATTGCTGATAGAGTCATGCAAAGTATATAGTCTTCACTTGCTACAAAACCCGATGGTACAATTCTTACCATGAGAATAAATGTGTTGATGTCAAACATGAAAATAAATCATTAGATTACCAACCATTGATGAATGTCGTTAACCAATGCGGGGAAATCTCACCATTGATGTCAATGAGTGCTAAGGTAGCTAAGTACATCATGCAAAGTGAGAATAAAGGAGTTGATGTCAAGCCACTTTCAATATCTAACAATCAAGGGACATTGATGTACTCCCGTGATTGTTAGCAAGAGAACTTTCCATTAAGGCATGCAAGCCTCAAGGTACTAAAAATGAACTCTAGTATCTATCCCAAATAAGGTGTTGAGGTCGATGGGGCAAGACTTGTTGAAAGGTGGGCCTTAAGGAATCCCACATCAGTCAACACGAGTTGTACATAATGAGTGGTAGGACTATAGATGAAAGATCTCATGGTCAAATGGTTTTTATGGTAGGGATAATAAAGCAATGTATTCATGGAAAGGAAGTTGAATGGTTTCATTCATAAGGAAAAACCTAAACTGAAAATGAGGAAAAATTTGTGTGACTCAAAAGGTGGACATGCAGGAATTTATGATGTAGAAGGCAAAAAAAATAGACTCTAGCATGGATGACAAATAAGCTTGGAAGGAAAAAGGATAAATAATCATGGCATGTCATAATGGGTTTCTAAAAGGCTTCTTTGTCGCAGAAAATGTCATGACATACACAAAGGAAACTCAACTCCTTCAAGCTTTAACTAGAACATTTTTCTGAAAAGTTTCTGCGGTTCTAGAAATCTCTTCTGCATGCCATACGTTCGTCTTTAAATCTGGAAAAGAAGGTTAGAATTTTTCTGCAACAAACTTGTGAGAGCATTGAAAATACATAAAATTATGTGCTTAATGAAAAGTTAAAATAAAAAAAAATGCTCTTATACCTTAAATTAGCAATGCATATTAAGTAGCCCTTCTTGTAAAAACCTGTTTCTCAGTGACTTACGAAAACAAGTTAGCGCAAGAATCATAAAATTTGAGAATATTTCAAATTCATTTATGATTTTAGTTGTTACCTAATACTTTTTATTTATTTATATGTTTTTAGTTTTTAATTTTATTTTTGTATTTTTATCATAATTCTTTTATTGTTATTTCTGAAGTTGTTTTTTGTTTATATATTTTTAAATTCGATTTATTTACAAAAAAAATAATTATGTGCTTATTTTAATTTTATAAGTTTATGTATATAGATATGAATATGAATCTTTATTTAATGATTGTGCAATAGGGAGAGAGGTTCAACCATTTCAATGGTCGACCCCTCTAAAAGAAAACTATCTTAATGATCTGAAATCGAAAATAGTGTGCAACAAGCGACAGGTTTGGCAGTTTTTAACAAACACCTAATATGAAAGAAATGCATCTTGATATATAACTTTTTATTGCATAATAATTTGGAGGTATGGTTTATTTTGAAACAAACACCTACCTTCCCCCAAACCAAAGATGTGCCAAGTCTCACTATGCAAAAATAAAAGTAAGAAGAAGGCTTAGCTGGGATAGCAGCTGCCTTCAATTTCAAAGAAAAATGAAACAGTCTTTGATTTAGATTTTTTGTATCAAGATTCCAGATTGTCTAATTTTGTTCAATTGATGGAGTATTATCAATTCGATGAGATTGTGTGTGTGAAGTAATATATTTAAATTTGGCCATAAACACTATGTTCTATGGGGTAAGGGGAGTAAAAAATCTATGGATAGAGTTTGTAGTTAACCCTACGCATTATCCATGTCTACATTGCAAATACAAATGAAAACTGCGTAAAGAGATTATAGTATGTGTGTATGTAGGCATGTATATTCACTTGACATACATTAATTTTTAATACCATGATCTTACATAGCATTTCAAATGATATATATATATATATATATATATATATATATATATATATATTCCTCTCACTTTCAATTATCATTAATATAATTTCCATATTCTCTAAATTTCAATCCCCTCACCATAAAAATTATTTAATCATAAAATATGCACTTTATTGACTCCCATATCATAAGAATTCTTATTTTCGTAGAAAATATATATTCCATAAATCTTCATACCATACCATAACATAACCTTATTTCACTTGTAATTATATATACGCTATAATCCCATCCTATAATGTATAAGCCTTCATTTAACTAGTCATATATATATTTTCACCATAACCATCTTTCAAATATAAATATTAATCTATTAATCTCCTAATACATATAAGTTATATAGCGCAGAAAATTTCTTTATTTTTATTATTTCCAATGAATACATTGCTTGCATACAGTTCCCAAGGTTAGCTTAGATCCTTCAACTTCTCCATTCCACATGAATTGCTATTCAAATTCATGCATTCTTCAAATTCACTCATTGTGTGACACTTGTTCCTGGTTTCTTGTTGTATATAATCTTCAAATAAATTCATTCTACAACTTTGTTGCATGCAACCCACTTGTTTCTCAATCAATTTTGGAATAGAAATTCACATAACGAGAAAACATAGATTTTTGAGACATTTTTATATTGTTTTGTATCTTTTTCCTTCCCTCTCTCAAAAGATAGTAGTCGAAAAAGGCCACATGATATGCCAAGTGAATCACAATCTTATCATTTGGCTGATGTGTATCATTTAGAATTTCATTTTTTTGATAGAGTGACCATGGTTGGCAACATAGGCACCGTCATATTTTGAATTTGTGAGAATAGGGATGTTAATTGGCCATTTCCATGCTTTTCATTTGCAGGAAATTAGTATATATTAGTTTATATTTTGGGTATGCATAGGGGCTCAGGTGAAATCCTCTCACTATGGTATAAACCTAAACAACCCAATGAGAAAAATTTTCTATCTACACTGGTGCCTACAAGTTTAGGGTATGTCAACCATATGTGAAATTTTATTCTGAAATGGTAGTTTTTAGTGCTAGATAAAGCTATAATGTTTTATTCACAAACTCCATATGTAATGCCATATACACCTCTCAACACAATTTTATTTTTTACAAGAGTTTCCTAAAGGAGTTTACAATAAAATTGGCTTGATGTGGGACTTGAGGACAATTTTTATTTATTTATTAATACAGGTATCACATTTAGAACATAACATATTTGTTTTGAAAATAAGTTATTTTTGCAGTGCTGGAGATAAAGTCAAATGATTCTAGGGAAGATGCAATATATTGTGAATACTTGAATAATCATGACTACTCTACCGTTGATGGCTTTCTCATAGCGTATCTGGATCCATGTGAGGTTATGTACATCAAACTCAAAGAATGCCTGCTGTGATCGATGTTTTGGCCTCTTACTCTGTCTTCAATACTAATGAATATATTGCTCAACTGCCTTCACTACTAAATCTTTCACTACGTATTGCTCCAGTTAGTGGTTTAATTCCCTGATCATTCCATATTGTCTAGTTAAGTTGCTAGAGCATTGGGCTTTTACCTGTATGGTCATGTGTTAGTACCATGGTGGGATGCATTTTGCAAACCAAGAATGCAGCAGTTTTCAAGTGTCTGAAAAGCACTGCAACTAATATTTTAATCTATAAATCAAGTTACTACAAAATTATAAACATCTACAATATATAATTGTGGAAATCAAGTCTGTAAATTCTGAATTTTAAAAATGTCTATAAATTTGTTCTATGATATTTACCCCTATCATTGTGTATTTAAGGATCTAACAACGAGGGAGACGATTAATGGAGCACGTGAGGAGGCCTATATCTTGAGTTCCATGGAGTTGTAGTTTTGAATAGGAGTTATGAGTTGGGGAGCTGTTCAAAATGGCTACTATCAATATAAAAACTGCTTATACTATGAAAAGAGAAATTTATACTAAGAACGGGAACTCTAGGCATAACAACAATGATTTTTGCATTAAAAACACCAAAAGCACCCTCCAAATAGAAAAGTGTTGATACCCGTATACATGTTTTTTTTCTTCCGGGTAGAAAATAGAGCCATTTCCTAAACATCCCATATTGTTGTTTACAAAAACTTTAAAATCAACCCCTAAATTGGAAAATGATGTGTTTTGTCAAGAGATAAATTACAATTTTTTTTGAAACTTGCATATTAAACAAAAAAAACATTTCATCAATAATTTGACCACTCTAACCATATAAAATCAATGAAATTATGATGTGATTCATAATGAAATCATATATTATACCATACAAGAACAAATGATTCATATAAATATTCAAAAACTCCTTTAGAGTTTCAATTACAAACATCATACTAATAAACAACATCCAAAATGTTTCATGAGAAATTATTCAAATTCATCCATGGATTCTAACTCTCCATCATAATCTATATTTTTTGCAGAGGAAGGACTAGATATATTAAAAATAAATATAAATAAAAAAACCACTAATGCCCTAAACCTCCTACAACATTACATTAATCTCACAATTAAGCTTAATCCATTTGCAACAAAATCGCTTCTCATTCACAATATCAAAATTTATAGTATGTCTTATTTATAATATTACTATGTATGCATGTTTATGGAATTTTGAGTCATGGAAAATAATTCTATGTACAAAAATACAAGGAATTGAAAATATATTTGGCAATAATCCTATTGTTTACGAAAAGAATTGAAGAATGTTTATTTAGTGTTTACAATGTAATTACATATTTCTTTTGATTCCATGATAACTATGCCTTGGGTTATGTTGTAGAAGTACTAAACTCTAGCTGGTTTGAGTAATATTTCAATCTTTAATTGATGACGTTAAAGCATTTAGACACTTGACATTCTCTATTAATGATATGTCATGTAGAGTTGCTTCCTTAACTACATTACGTATCCAGTAACCTTCATAAACATACATTTGATCATCTCAACTATAAGTGGATAATTTGGAATATGAAAAGAAGAAACATCATAGCTATATATATAAAAACAAATGCTACTTTATAGATATAAATAATAGTTATCACATTTATTTAGTGACTTAATAAGTGAGCCTAAGAATAGCCTTAGGTTTAGACGATTAAAGCCTAATTTAAAGCGGTATAATGCTTCCATTGCAGTACAACCTATACCATTTGAGCACTATGTGTTTCTTTGCATTCGTAGGCAACCCCATTCACCCAAACTTGATTCCAATGAGTTTTTCCCTATCCAAAATTATTTTCTAGTTGTGTAAAGTGGGTTGCATGAAAATGAGTAGTTTAAATTTATGATTATTTTAATTTTTATTATTTTGTGCCAAATTTAAAATTAATTCTTTGCTAGTTGGGTGAAGTGGGTTGCATGAAAATGAAAATGAGTAATAACCTTAAATCTATGATTATTTTAATTTTTTTTTATGCCAAATTTAAAATTAAGATAACTTGTGTTACCAAATCGTCTTTTTTTCTATGTATCACTAGTACATAGATCTTCTACATATTGGATTCACACATTAATAACATACATATTTTTAATGATTAATATTCTAAATCGTATTAATAACATAAGAAAATTTTCTTGATAATGTATTAAAACTTCATTATAGTTTCATTGTTTTAAAAATTTTCATGTAAATCCTTACCATAATGGAATTCCACTTAAAGGGTGGTCAAGGATTTTAATAAAAACCATTAATAACACTCATTCATAATATGTTATCATATAAATATAGATATTATAATATAGGCCGTTTCAACTTACAAAATGACTACTTCGGAATTTTTTGAAAAAACCTACACCAATCCACATCACCGCAGAAACTTACAAATTGAAAAAGCAACCTTCATTAGAGCACACATCCTTAAATCGGAGTATACATCCCTAAACTGGTGGAAATTTGATTCCTTCATTCTAGATGATCTATTTTCTTATTATAGGAGGGAAGAAGGATGGAGCGGAGCTCCGCTCGCTTGGGTGCCAAAGTTGCCCCCTCACTGGTGGCGCAATTCTGAGAATCACACCGCCAGTGAGGGGGAAACTTTGGCACCCAAGCGAGTGGAGCTCTGCTCCCTCCTCCCTCTCTCCCTCTCGTAATAAGAAAATATATCATCTAGAAGGAAGGAATCGAATCTCCACCAGCAAAGCAACCTTAACTTAACTTGTGAGCTCACATAAAATTAATACTATAGGACTCTAAATCTATGATTATTTTAATTTTTGTTATTTTATGCCAAATTTAAAATTAAGATAACTTGTGTTACCAAATTGTCTTTTTTTTCTATGTATTATTAGTACATGCATCTTCTACATATTGGATTCACACATTAATAACATACATATTTTTAATGATTAATATTCTAAATCGTATTAATAACATAAGAAAATTTGCTTGATAATGTATTAATACTTCATTATAGTTTCATTGTTTTAAAATTTTTCATGTAAATCCATACCATAATGGAATTCCACTTAAAGGGTGGCCAAGGTTTAATAAAAACCATTAATAACACTCATTCATAAGATGTTCTCATACAAATATAGATATTCTAATATAAGACGTTTTGACTTACAAAATGACTACTGCGGAATTTTCAGAAAAAACCTACACTAATCCACCTCACCATAGAAACTTACAAACTGAAAAAGCAACCTTCATCAGAGCACACATCCTTAAATTGAAGGATACATCCTTATCCCGGCGGACATTCAATTCCTTCCTTCTAGATGATCTATTTTCTTATTATAGGAGCGAGGGAGGAGGGAGCAGAGCTCCGCTCGCTTGGGTGCCAAAGTCACCCCCTCACTGGCAGTGTGATTCTCAGAATCATTCCACCAATGAGGGGCCGACTTTGGCACCCAAGCGAGGAGAGCTATTCTTACTCCTCCTTACCTCCCTCCTATAATAAGCAAATAGATCAGCCAAAAGGAAGGAATCGAATCTCCACTAGCAAATCAACGTTTACCTAACTTGTGAGCTCACATAAAATCAATAGTATATATTATTTTATATTTTGGACATGCATAGGGGCTCAAGTGAAATCCTCTCACTATGGTATAAACCTAAACAACCCAATGAGAGAAATGTTCTATCTACACTGGTGTCTACAAGTTCAGGGTATGTCAACCATATGTGAAAGTTTATTTTGAAATGGTAGTTTTTAGTGCCGAATAAAGCTATAATATTTTATTAACAAACTGCATATGTAATGCCATATACACCATTCAACACAATTTTATTTTTTACCAGTGTTTCCTGAAGGAGTTTAGAATAAAATTCGCTTGATGTGGGACCTGAGTACAATTTTTATTTATTTATTAATACAGGTATCACATTTCAAACAGAACATATTTGTTTTGAAAATAAATTATTTTTGCAGTGCTGGAGATAAAGTCAAATTATTCTAGGGAAGATGCAATATATTGCGAATACTAAATAATCATGACTACGCTATCGTTGCTGTATTTTTCATAGGGTATATGGATCCATGCGAGGGTATGTATATCAAAATCAAAGAATGCGTGCTATTCTCTATGTTTTGGCCTCTTACTTTGCCTTCGCTACTAATGAATATATCGCTCAGCTGCCTTCACTACTAAATCTTTCACTACGTATTGTTCCAGTTAGTGGTTTAATTCCCTGAGTGTTCCATATTGTCTAGTTAAGTTGCTAGAGCATTGGGATTTTACCTTTGTGGTCATGTGTTAGCACCTTGGTGGGATGCACTTTGCAAATCAAGAATGCAGCAATTTTCAAGTGTCTGAAAAGCACTGCAACTAATATTCTAATGTATAAATCAAGTTACTACAAAATTAAAAACATCTGGAATATATAATTGTGGAAATCAAGTCTGTAAATTCTAAAAGTTAAAAATGTCTATAAATTTGTTCTCTGATATTTACCCCTATCACTGTGTATTTAAGGATCTAACAACGAGGGGGACGATTGATGGAGGACGTGAGGAGGACTATTTCTTGAGTTCCATGGAGCTATAGTTTTGAATAGGAGTTATGAGTTGGGGAGCTGTTCAAAATGGCTACTATCAATTTAGAAACCACTTATACTATGAAACTAGAAATTCATACTAAAAAGGAGAAATCTAGGCATAACAACAATGATTTTTACATTAAAAACACCAAAAACACCCTCCAAATAGAAAAGTGTTGATACCAATATACGCATTTTTTTTCGGGGTAAAAAATAGAGCCATGGCCTAAACATTCCATATTGTTGTTTACAAAAACTTTAAAACCGACCCCTAAATTGGAAAATGATGTTTTTCGTCAAAAGATAAATTACAACTCTTTTTTAAACTTGTATATTAAACAAAAAAAAACATTTCATCAATAATTTGACCACTCTAACCATATAAAATCAATGAAATTATGATGCAATTCATAATGAAATCATATATTATACCATACAACAACAAATGATTCATATAAATATTCAAAAACTCCTTTAAACTTTCAATTACAAACATCATACTAATAAAAAACATCTAAAATGTTTCATGTGAAATTATTCAAATTCATCCATGGATTCTAACCCTCCATCATAATCTATATTTTTTGTAGAGGAAGGACTCGATATATTAAAAATAAATACAAATAAAAAAACCAGTAATCCCCTAAACCTCCTACAACATTACATTAATCTCACAATTAAACTCAATCCATTTGCAACAAAATCACTTCTCATTCACAATATCGAAATTTAGAGTATGTCTTTTTTATAATTTTACTATGTATGCATGTTTATGGACTTTTGAGACCTGGAAAAGAATTCTATGTACACAAATACAGGGAATTGAAAATATATTTTGTAATAGTCCTATTGTTTACGAAAAGAATTGAAGAATGTTTATTGAGTGTTTAAAATGTAATTACATATTTATTTTGATTCCATGATAACTATGCCTTGGGTTATGTAGTACTAAACTCTAGCTGGTTTGAGTAATTGTTCATTCATTAATTGATGATGTTAAAGCATTTAGACACTTGACATTATCTATTAATGAGTTTTCAGGTAGAGTTGCTTCCTTAGCCTCATTATGTATCCAATAACCTTCATAAACATACATTTGATCATCTCAACTCTAAGTGCATAATTTGGAATATGAAAAGAAGAAACACCATAGCTATATATATAAAAATAAATGCTACTTTCTAGATCTAAATAATAGTTATCAGATTTATTTAGTGACTTAATAAGTGAGCCTAAAAATAGCCTTAGGTATAGAAGATTAAAGCCTAATTTAAAGCAGTATAATGCTTCCATTGCAATACAACCTATACCATTTGAGCGCTATATGTTTCTTTGCATTTGTAGGTAACCCCATTCACCCAAACTTGATTCCTACGAGTTTTTCCCTATCGAAAATTCTTTGCTAGTTGCGTAAAGTGGGTTGCATGAAAATGAGTAATTTAAATTTATGATCATTTTAATTTTTATTATTTTGTGCCAAATTTAAAATTAATTCTTTGCTAGTTGGGTGAAGTGTGTTGCATGAAAATGAAAATGAGTAATAATGTTAAATCTATGATTATTTTAATTTTTATTATTTATGCCAAATTTAAAATTAAGATAACTTGTGTCCCCAAATCATCTTTTTTCTATGTATTATTAGTACATACATCTTCTACAGATTGGATGGACACATTAATAACATACATATTTTTAATGATTAATATTCTAAATCGTATTAATAACATAAGAAAATTTGCTTGATAATGTATTAATACTTCATTATAGTTTCATTGTTTTAAATATTTTCATATAAATCCATACCATAATGGAATTCCACTTAAAGGGTGGTCAAGGATTTTAATAAAAACCATTAATAACACTCATTCATAAGATGTTCTCATATCAATCTAGATATTATAATATAGGACGTTTCGACTTACAAAATGACTACTGCGAAATTTTCGGAAAAAAACCTACACTAATTCACCTCACCACAGAAACTAACAAACTAAAAAAGCAACCTTCATTAGAGCACGCATCCTTAAATTAGAGCATACATCTTTAACCTGGTGGGCATTCAATTTCTTCCTTCTAGATGATCTATTTGCTTATTATAGGAGGGAGGGAGGAGGGAGCAGAGCTCCACTCGCTTAGCTGCCAAAGTCGCCCCCTCACTCATGGTGCAATTCTTAGAATCACGCTGCTAGTGAGCGGGCGACTTTGGCACCCAAGAGAGCGGAGCTCCGCTCCCTCCTCCCTCCCTCCTTCCGGTAATAAGAAAATAGATCATCTAGAAGGAAGGAATCGAATCTCCACCAGCAACGCAACCATAACTTAACTTGTGAGCTCACATAAAATCAATACTATAGGACGTTAAATCTATTATTATTTTAATTTTTATTATTTTATGCCAAATTTAAAATTAAGATAACTTGTGTTACCAAATGGTCTTATTTTCTATGTATTATTAGTACATAGATCTTCTACATATTGGATTCACACATTAATAACATACATATTTTTAATTATTAATATTCTAAATCGTATAAATAACATAAGAAAAATTGCTTGATAATGTATTAATACTTCATTATAGTTTCATTGTTTTAAAATTTTTCATGTAAATTCATGCCATAATGGAATTCCACTTAAAGGGTGGTCAAGGATTTTAATAAAAACCATTAATAACACTCATTCATAAGATGTTCTCATATAAATATAGATATTATAATATAGGACGTTTCGACTTACAAAATGACTACTACGGAATTTCTGGAAAAAACCTACACTTATCCATCTCACCGCAGAAACTTACTAACTGAAAAAGAAACCTTCATCAGAGCACACATCCTTAAATTGGAGCACACATCCTTAACTTGGTGGACATTTGATTCCTTCCTTCTAGATGATCTATTTTCTTATTACAGGAGGGAGGGAGGAGGGAGCGGAGCTCCGCTCCCTCATCCCTCCCTCCCTCCTCTAATAAGCAAATATATCATTTAGAAGAAAGGAATCGAATTTCCACCAGCAAAGCAACGTTAACTTAACTTGTGAGCTCACATGAAATCAATACTATATATTAGTTTATATTTTGGGCATGGATAGGGGCTCAAGTGAAATCCTCTCACTATGGTATAAACCGAAACAACCCAATGAGAAAAATTTTATATCTACACTGGTGCCTACAAGTTCAGGGCATGTTAACCATATGTGAAATTTTATCCTGAAATGGTAGTTTTTAGTGCCGAATAAAGCTATAATGTTTTATTCAAAAACTCCATATGTAATGCCATATACACCTCTCAACGCAATTTTATTTTTTACAAGAGTTTCCTAAAGGAGTTTAGAATAAAATTGGCTTGATGTGGGACCTGAGTACAATTTTTAATTATATATTAATACAGGAATCACATTTCAAAAATAACATATTTGTTTTGAAAATAAGTTATTTTTGCAGTGTTGGAGATAAAGTCAAATGATTCTAGGGAAAATGCAATATATTGCGAATACTAAATAATCGTGACTACGCTAGCATCGATGGCTTTCTCATAGGGTATATGGATGCGTGCGAGGTTATGTATATCAAACTCAAAGAATGCCTGCTATTCTCGATGTTTTGGCCTCTTACTCTGCCTTCGATACTAATGAATATATCGCTCAACTGCCTTCACTACTGAATCTTTCACTACGTATTGTTCCAATTAGTGGTTTAATTCCCTGAGCATTCCATATTGTCTAGTTAAGTTACTAGAGCATTGGGCTTTTCCATTTGTGGTCATGTGTTAGTACCTTGGTGGGATGCATTTTGCAAATCAAGAATGCAGCAATTTTCAAGTGTCTAAAATGCACTCCAACTAATATTTTAATGCATAAATCATGTTACTACAAAATTAAAAACATCTGCAATATATAATTGTGGAAATAAAGTCTCTAAATTCTAAGTGTTAAAAATGTCTATAAATTTGTTCTACGATATTTAGCCCTATCACTGTGTACTTAAGGATCTAACAACGAGGGAGATGATTAATGGAGGATGTGAGGAGGTCTATTTATTGAGTTCCATGGAGTTGTAGTTTTGAATAGGAGTTATGAGTTGGGGAGCTATTCAAAATGGCTACTATCGATATAAAAACCACTTATACTATGAAACGATAAATTTATACTAAGAACGAGAACTCTAGGCATAACAACAATGTTTTTTGCATAAAAAACACCGAAAACACCCTCCAAATAGAAAAGTGTTGATACCAGTATACACATTTTTTTTTCGGGGTAAAAAATAAAGCCATGGCGTAAACATCCCATATTGTTGTTTACAAAAATTTTAAAATCAACCCCTACATTGGAAAATGGTGTTTTCATCAAAAGATAAATTACAACTTTTTTTTAACTTGTATATTAAACAAAAAAAGCATTTCATCAATAATTTGACCACTCTATTCATATAAAATCAATGAAATTATGAAGCGATTCATAATGAAATCATATATTATACCATACAAGAACAAATGATTCATATAAATATTCAAAAACTCCTTTAGAGTTTCAATTACAAACATCATACTAATAAAAAACATCTAAAATGTTTCATGTGAAATTATTCAAATCCATCCATGGATTCTAACACTTTATCTTTTTTGCAGAGGAAGGACTCGATATATTAAAAATAAATATAAATAAAAAAACCACTAATCACCTAAACCACCTACAACATTACATTAATCTCACAATTACGCTCAATCCATTCGCAACAAAATCACTTCTCTATCACAATATCAAAATTTAGAGTATGTCTTATTTATAATTTTACTATGTATGCATGTTTATGGACTCTTGAGTCATGGAAAAGAATTCTATGTACAAAATTACAAGGAATTGAAAATATATTTCATAATAATCCTATTGTTTATGAAAAGAATGGAAGAATGTTTATTGAGTGTTTACAATGTAATTACATATTTCTTTTGATTCCATGATAACTATGCCTTGGGTTATGTTGTAGAAGTACTAAAGTCTAGCTGGTTTGAGTAATATTTCAATCATTAATTGACGATGTTAAAGCATTTAGACACTTGACATTCTCTATTAATGAGTTGTCATGTAGAGTTGCTTCCTTAGCCACATTACGTATCCAATAACCTTCATAAACATACATTTGATCATCTCAACTCTAAGTGGATAATTTGGAATATGAAAAGAAGAAAAACCATAGCTATATATATAAAAATAAATGCTACTTTCTAGATATAGATAATAGTTATCAAATTTATTTAGTGACTTAATAAGTGAGCCTAAAAATAGCCTTAGGTTTAGAACATTAAAGCCTAATTTAAAGTGGTATAATGCTTCCATTGCAATACAACCTATACCATTTGAGCACTATATGTTTCTTTGCATTCGTAGGTAACCCCATTCACCCAAACTTGATTCCTACGAGTTTTTCCCTATTCAAAATTCTTTGCTAGTTGCGTAAAGTGGGTTGCATGAAAATGAGTAATTTAAATTTATGATTATTTAAATTTTTATTATTTTGTGCCAAATTTAAAATTAATTCTTTTCTAGTTGGGTGAAGTGGGTTGCATGAAAATGAAAATGAGTAATAACATTAAATCTATGATTATTTTAATTTTTATTATTTTTTGCCAAATTTAAATTTAAGATAACTTGTGTTACCAAATCGTCTTTTTTTCTATGTATTATTAGTACATACATCTTCTACATATTGGACTCACACATTAATAACATACATATTTTTAATGATTAATATTCTAAATCATATTAATAACATAAAAATTTGCTTGATAATGTATTAATACTTCATTATAGTTTCATTGTTTTAAAAAATTTCATGTAAATCCATACCATAATGGGATTCCACTTAAAGGGTGGTCAAGGATTTTAATAAAAACCATTAATAAAACTCATTCATAAGATGTTCTCATATAAATCTAGATATTATAATATAGGAGTTTTCGACTTACAAAATGATTACTCTAGAATTTTCGGGTAAAAACCTAAACTAATCCACCTCACTGTAGAAACTTACAAATTGGAAAAGCAACCTTCATCAAAGCAGACATCCTTAAATAGGAGCATACATCCTTAACCTAGTGGACATTCAATCCCTTCCTTCTAGATGATCTATTTGCTTATTACAGGAGGGAGGGAGGGAGGAGGGAACGGAGTTCTGCTCGCTTGGGTGCCAAATTCGCCCCCTCACTGGCAGCACAATTCTGCTTATTACAGGAGGGAGGGAGGAGGGAGCAGAGCTCCGATCGTTTGGGTGCCAATGTCACCCCCTCACTGGTGCATGATTCTGAGAATCTCACCGCCAATGAGGGGGCGACTTTGGCACCCAAGCGAGCAGAGCTCCGCTCCCTCCTCCCTCCCTCCTGTAATAAGCAAATAGATCATCTAGAAGGAAGGAATCGAATCTCCACAAGCAAAGAAACCTTCATCGAGGTACACATCCTTAACCTGGTGGAGATTCGATTCCTTCCTTCTAGATGATCTATTTGCTTGTTTCAAGAGGGAGGAGGGAGTGGAGCTTCCTTTCCCTCCTCCATTCCCTTGACCCTCCTCCACCATTGAGCTCTCCACAGACTTTTGATCCAATCCTGCAAAGTCCATTGAAGAAAAATCATAGCCATGCCTTCTGTCTCATCGCTAATTCACTTAGTTGGAATTATCAATCAAAAGAGGATCAATTTCACTCGAAAATAGCGATGTTCCCTTGTAACATGTAAAAACATGGATTAGCATCTTCGCTCTTTCTCGCATAGGAACTTTAAGCAATTGATTCAGTAGTTTAAAATCAATATCTCGTAGATCCAGTGGTTTCACCCCTAAAAGTGGCATCTCTTCCAGATCGATAGCCAGTTTACATCCCTGGAACCATCACTTCACCGAGGATCCCTTTCAAATCGAGACGTTCCATGGGTCATTAGGATAAATTGCTTGGATAACTAGTGAAAACTTGTTAAGGATGGTTGCAATGGGTGGGCTATTTCATGAGGTGACAAGGTTGAGGAGGGAGAATCAATCGGTTCTAAAGTCACAATGGGGAACACCATAGTTGTATGTCATGCATCCATTTGCTCACGGTATATCGACTAATCCAAGCCTTGAGAATCCCCATACCAATTCTAAAGCAGGCCACCTACATCTCAGGCATTATAATGACCAAAGCTAGGGAAATAAACAAACAGGCTAGTCGAATATGGTTGCATAGCTATATGGATGGGGCAGAATTGTTTGCTCGTCTCGTTGCTCTATAGCCGATGGGGGAGAGGGTGCAGAACTTCCAAACAGTCGAAAACGGGTGGGAAGGAATGACCATATCTAACGAAACTAGAGACTTTCTTTATTAAGTGAATAAAAAGGAGCCCCTCCAGAATTATGAGGAAAAAGAGTTTATTGTGCATTGCTCTAGTGAGGCCCTTTTAAAGGGTTGGAATAAGTCGGTGATCAATCAACTAAGCGCTTTCCTAATAGAATGATCTAGGCTAGGTCAGACAGAATAGGAAGATGTTATGAATGATACAAGTTTTCCCTTTTAGCACCATGTAGAGGTTACTATCCACTGCAGGATTTACTCCTTTCTTTCTTCCACGCTAGTTTAGGAAGTGTCAATTCTTTCCTTAAAGATGGAGTTGAACGAATGATAACCGCTCTCTCCGTCCAACACAATGAAAAAAACCTTAACGACAATCGCTAGAAAGAAGCATAACCCCTCTCAATAAAGCTCCATAATCAATATATTCCTCTCCAAGAAAGAACGTGTCTCTTTTTCAAAGTCATTTCAACATTATAATAATCACATCAAATCTATTCGTTTGCCTCTTATTTTATATAAATTATTTAAGTTATATAACAAACCATTGTGAAGGTAAGTTTAAGGGATGTTGAGTTAACAACTAAGTCTCGTATCACTATTTGTTTCTAATTTATTTAAATAATACAAAGTCATTAATACAAAAATGGCTTCCCATTTAACATTATATGAATTTAACATTATATGAGAAAGTTTTTCTTTTTCAAAAAGGTAATAATTTATTTTATTTTATATATATAGATGACTCTCATACATACATGTACATTTTAATAATCCATAATATAATTTACACATTTATTCATGCATATATAATTTACTATTTGTAACACTTTTTTTTTTTCTTTCATCTAGCAATTCCATTGTTGATACACAACTTCTTATTGTAAACTCTAAAGATTTCTTTGAGTGACATTCATGCATTGTATGGAAGCTAATTCCATCATTACTTAATTAAATATTAAAGAAAACATGTAAAATAGTCTTCGATTGGAGATTAAAAGCTCTAAATTTGGCTAGAGTTCTTTATGAGCCTATTTATTTTATAATTTGATTTCTTTAAAGTCATCAATGTTATAGATCCCTGGTAAGAACTTCGTAGGAATAGAATCCTTACCGTTAAACCACGCTAGAACATACAAGAAATGCCCTTAGATTGCGCTAACCTAATTATGTGGATCTTCGGTCTAAGAAGACATGGGATTTTTCGGCGAAAGTATTTATTATTCGATAATATTGCCGTACCTAATGAATATTTTTGTGAAAAACTGAAATTTTAAATGCAATTTTTTTGTGTTAAAAATTGAAATTTTAAATGGATATTGAACCATTAACCATTAGTATTAACTTATTACAATGTTAAAAATAAAAGAGGATTCATCTATTTTTAGTTTTTTATTTACCATTAAATTGGATGGTTATAATTATGTATCCTATTAACTTGTTTTTATACCAAGTTAATACCATTCCAAGAACACTTGTTTTAATAGTTATTGTCACATTTTTTGTATGTTTATTTTGCACATATTCGCAAATGCTAGTGTAAATATTCTAAATGGCGAAGCTTTGTTTATTAATAGAATATAAAACCTAAACAATAAACAAATTTGATTCCATCCCATATAGTTAATATCGAGGCCTTAAAGCTCGAGGATAACGTAAAGGGATAATACTCCTTACTTATATTTATCACTAGCTTCTTAAATCATGATGTTTCTAGTTTCTCTTGTCACTATCATCACTAGCTTCTTTAATTGCAATGTTTCTGGTTGCTCTTATCACTATCATCACTAACTTCTTCAATTGTAGTGTTTCTAGTTACTTTTATGTAGTTCATAGCTATATATTTATTCAATTTTTTTATTTCTCCATCATGCTAACATAAACCTACTTAGTGTTTAATTAAATAGGGTTGGTTGATATTGATTTAAAAGATGTTAAAAGATTTTTATATGTGCATAACTCTCTTATGTTTTAATTTTGGGTGAAATGTGAATTAAAAATATGGTAGTTTTGATTTCATGATCATAAGTATATATTAAATTTAATATTGGTTGTTTTATTTACACATTAATGGTAAATGTTTTGAAAATGAGATATTTATGTGTTGGTACGCTTGAAAAATAAAATGCTTTTGATCTTAAAATTGCAAACTATATTCTCGCAATGGTGTGAAAATCTTAAACTACATTATCTTGTCTCCTCTATTAAAATAATGTAAAAAAATTATTTACAACAAAGCATATGCATTCATCATGGATGTGTTTAGATTGGTGACTATGATTCTGAGAATAGCACTGCTTGAGTTAAAAAAAAACGAAATGTCCAAATCATTTTTTTGAATCTATAAATGGATTCAGCATCCTCAAATACCCCAAGGGAACCAAGATTGTGCAAGTTTAACAACTATAATATCATATAGTTTTCCAGGAATTAATCTTAAATTTCTACCATATTATATGAAAAACAAGCCTATAAAAAAAAGAAAAATTCTAATATTTCTAATGTTATTTACAAATATATGGTATAGTTTTTCTTGAATTTATGTGAATCGTCACTTTTTGGAAAATACTATGAAATAGTATCATTTTTATAAAAAACAACTCTTGAAATCCTTTCAAAATGGTTTTAAATATCTTTATTTTCTGGATTTTTTTACAATTTTGTCAATAAAATTGTCTTATTTTGTCCATAAAATGTCTTATTTTAAAGAAAAAAAGGCTAAATGTATATGGTTTCCATTATAACTTGCTTCTAAATGTATGTTATTTTGTTAAATTTCTTAAAAACGCACTTGTAAATAGAAATTAAAAATATTTTACCATAAAGACGATTCAAGGGCCCTAAAAAATGCCTCAAAATTAAAATGTATGATACTGGTATCAACCCTTTTTGAAAAGAAGGTAATAATAGCTACTAAAATTAGGAGAGATAAAAATGAGAACAATGTCAAGTTCTCATTTCATAGTATAAGTGGTTTAAAACCAAATGAATAGAATCGATCTAGCGTAACTAGCTCAAAAACTCATGAAAATTGTCTTCATGGAATCCTTTTTTCTAACAATAGGCTATTCCATCATTTTGTAGAGCTTACATACCATGAATACATTGTCCCTGAGGTGACTTGCATTTTCCATATTGATAACTGACGCCACCAATGGCCGCAAGACCTTCCTTATGTGCGCAATGTACCTATCTTTGGTTGGGGTTCTTACATCCTTGAGAACATTCTGGTTGAGAGAAAATGGGAGCTAGACAAACCAATCATATCCGGAGTGGTCCAATTCTACTAATAGGGCGATCTTTTCATTGGGAATTTAAGATCAATCCAATTATATTTTTTTTCATTGTGGCATAATAAACCCACCCTTATGACGCGATCAACGAACAATTAATACTATAGGACTTTTCGTTCTACATAGTTTCAATCGAAGAAAGAATTATGGCGCCTTCTAGCCTAGCTCTGCCTATTTTTTAGGGGAATAAATCCATTTGGGACCTTGGTATGGCTCTTCTTGGGTTACCTGGAATCTTTGTAAGTATTCTCCATCCCTACACACCACACTCCATAAATCCTACTCCACTACTACTTTACTTTCACCCACTTCAGTCGTTTGGGGCATAAAGGATTGGTGGCTTGGCATTTGTCCGCTGAATCAGAGTTATTGTAAAGACCCGGATTTATAAGGACACTTACCTGGACCTCTCTAGACCTGGCAATATACAATATAGAATGAATTCAAAGAATCAATGTTTGCAACATTCAAGGATCCACGAGATCCATTGTGGCTTTTTCTCTTTGCAGAAAGCACTGACACAGAGCAAAAATGCATGCAAAGTCAATGATATGCAGAAGAACATGGCTTACCTATGGGTGTGTGCAAGAAGTTGAGGGTCTCTTTTGGCACGTTAGATGCAATACAAAACTGAAAAAACAGGCATCCATCAACTTGGATGTATATTTTGAGACACTTACACAATGAATCTTGTGATCAGTAAAAAACAAGAAATGTAGGAAATTGAATGAACTTTCCAAATATATATATTTTTTCTATTGAAAATGTTGTTAACTATATAAATTTAGATAAATTTTAACGGGCACTTTTTATTTTTTGGACAAATTATAAGGTATATGTTTTTGTGGGTGCAGCGTCTGAGTGTCTAAATGATGGAATCAACTTACGAAAACCGGTATACATATAGAGAACATATAGGACTAGTGCACGACTATTTTTCCAAGAATAAAAATAATATTTTTAAATTTTTTTTAATTGTCTAAGACATCAAACCTCAAAAACGGTACGTCAATTGTGGGTGCAGCATTTGAATGTCTAAATGGAATTATTTGGAAATGGGTTTTTTATAGCATGTAGATATTGGTGTTCTTTAGTGCACCATACAATTTGTTTTTAAATGGTTGAGAAACGAAAGAGATATGGACGAAACACTACTAGTGTGTTTTCTGAGTTGAGGAGTGATGACAGAAGATAAATAAGAAAAAAATAGAAAAAATTATGTATTCTTGTTAAAATTTACATATTTAGAATCTGCAAAAAAAACCATATCTGTTTCTAAAATCTCATAAAAAAATGGAGGTGTGCAGCACAATCAGACGAACCGCTAAACATGAGCATATTGAAAATATGGATATAATGGTTAATTTGCCATGGTTTATCATACTCCAAGGCACAGGCATGTTGAATCCGAAGTAAAGTACAAAGTAGACACATAGGCATAGGAATTCCATGAAAGCATGGGTGGAGGCTTGGCCTCATCATTTGGAGGGAATAAAATTTTGAATTTAACAATACGCGAGCCCGATTTAACTCTACAAAATGCGTGCATGTTATATAGAAACAAAACGCGAGCGCGTTATGTGCATATAAATCATGTGCGCGTTATATAAAACCAAAAATAGCGTTCATCATCATTTTCATCTTCTTCATCATCTTCAACTTCATCATCATTATCATCATTAACATGATCATCATCTTCAACTTCATGATCATCAACATCATGAACATCATCATCACCATCAACATCATGAACATGATCATCGCCATCATCATCATCAACATCATCATCATCACCTTCCTCATCGTCTTCATCATCATCATCAACATGATCATCATCTTCATTACCTTCATATTCATCTTCATCATCATCATCATCACCACCATCGCCATCATCATTATCCTCATCATCATTATCACCATCCTCATCCTCATTGTCATCATCAGCTTCATCATCACCATCATCATCATCATCATCATCAACATGATCATCATCATCACCATCAACATCATGAACATCATCATCACCATCGTCGTCATCATCATCATGAACATCATCGTCATCACCATCGTTGTCATCATCATCATCATCATCATCCTCGTCATCATCATCACCTTCCTCATCATTAACATCACCATCACCATCATTACCATCATCAACATCGCCATGATCATCATTATCAAATTCATCATGTCCATCTTCATCATCATCATCTTCACCATCATCACCTTCATCATCACCACCGTCATCATCATCATCATCACCATTGCCATCATTTCCATCATCATCATCATGATCAACAACATTACCACCATTGTCGTCATTGTCATCATCATCACCATCATCATCGCCTTCATCATCCTTATCATAATCATCACCATCAACATCATGAACATGATCATCATCATCCTCATCATCATCATCATCATCATCATCATCACCATCATCTTCATCATCATCATCATCATCACCATCATCATCACCATCGTCATCATCATCATCATCACCATCATCACCATTGTTATCATTGCCATCATCATCATCATCATAATCATCATCACCATCAACATCATGAACATCGTCATCATCATCATCACCATCATCCTCATCATCATCACCATCAACATCATGAACATCGTCATCATCATCATCACCATCATCCTCATCATCATCACCATCAACATCATGAACATCATCATCATTCATCATCATCATCATCACCACCACCTTCATCATCATCATCATCATTCATCATCATTCATCATCACCATCAACATCGTGAACATCATCATAATCATCCTCATCATCATCACCATCACCATCAACATCAACATCATCATCATCATCATCATCATCATCATCATCATCCTCATCATCGACATCATGAACATCATGAACAACATCATCATCATCACCTTCATCATCATCATCATCATCATCACCGTCAACATCATGAACATCATCATCCTCATCCTCATCTTCATCCTTGTCCTCATCCTCATCATCATTCATCATGATCCTCATCATCACCTTCATCATCGTCATCATCATCATCATCATCATTCATCATCACCATCAACATCGTGAACATCATCATCGTCATCTTCATCATCATCATCATACTCATCATCATCACCATCAACATCATCCTCATCATCAACATCATGAACATCATGAACATCATCATCATCCTCATCACCATCACCATCATGAAAATCATCATCATCATCCTCATCATCATCATCACCTTCATCATCATAATCATCATCCTCATCATCATCATCATCACCATCAACGTCATGAACATCATCATCACCTTCCTCATCGTCATCCTCATCCTCATCATCATCATCACCTTGAACATCATCATCATCATCCTCACCATCACCATCGACATCAACATCATGAACATCATCATCAGCATCCTCCTCGTCATCATCACCATCAACATCATGAACATCATCACCATCAACATCATGAACATCATCATCATCCTCACCATGAACATCATCATCATCCTCATTGCCATCATCATCATCATTCATCACCATCAACATCATGAACAACATCATCATCATCCTTACTATCAACATCATGAACATCATCATCATTCATCATCATCATCATCCTCATCATCATCATCATCCGCACCATCAATTTCATGAACATCATCATCATCATCCTCATCATCATCATCATCCGCACCATCAATTTCATGAACATCATCATCATCACCTTCATCATCATGAACATCCTCATCATCATCATCACCGTCATCATCATGAACATCATCATCATCATCCTCATCATCATCATCACCTTCATCATCATCATCATCATCATCATCATCATCACCGTCAACACCATGAACATCATCATCATCATCCTCATCCTCATCCTCATCCTCATCATCATCATCATTCATCATCATCATCATCATCACCTTCATCATCGTCATCGTCATCATCATCATTCATCATCACCATCAACATCGTGAACTTCATCATCATCATCCTCATCATCATCACCATCAACATCATCATCATCATCATCATCATCCTCATCATGAACATCATGAACATCATCATCATCCTCATCATCATCATCATCACCATCATCATCATGAACATCATCATCATGAACATCATCATCATCATCCTCATCATCATCATCACCTTCATCATCCTCATCATCATCATCATCATCATCACCGTCAACATCATGAACATCATCATGATCATCCTCATCATCATCCTCCTCATCATCATTCATCATCATCCATCATCACCATCAACATCGTGAACATCATCATCATCATCACCGCCAACATCATCATCATCATCCTCATCATCAACATCATCAACATCATCAACATCCTCATCATCCTCCTCACCATCAACATCATCCTCCTCATTATCATCATCCTCATCATCCTCATCGTCATCAGTCATCATGCCCATCAACATCGTGAACATCATCATCATCATCCTCATCATCATCACCATCAACATCATCATCATCATCCTCATCATCATCACCATCAACATCATCATCATCATCCTCATCATCAACATCATCAACATCATGAACATCATCATCATCCTCATCACCATCCTCATCCTCATCATCACCTTCATCATCATCCTCATCCTCATCATCATCATCATCACCATCAACATCATGAACATGATCATCACCTTCCTCATCGTCATCCTCATCCTCATCATCATCATCACCTTGAACATCATCATCATCATCATCAACATGATCATCATCATCACCATCAACATTGTGAACATCATCATCATCGCCATCAACATCATGAACATCATCATCATCCTCCTCCTCATCATCAACATCAACATCATGAACATCATCATCATCATCATCCTCATCATCATCACCATCAACATCACCATCATCATCACCATCATCATCATCATCATCCTCCTCATCATCATCATCGCACCATCAATTTCTTGAACATCATCATCATCATCACCTTCATCGTCGTGAACATCATCATCATCCTCATCACCATCATCCTCATCAACATCATCATCATCATCCGCATCCTCCTCCTCATCATCAGCATCATGAACATCATCATCATCCTCACCATCGTCATCACCATCAACATCATGAACATCATCATCATCATCCTCATCTTCATCATCCTCCTCATCATCATCATCCTCATCATCCTCATCATCCTCATCATCATCACCTTCAACATCATCATCATTATCATCATCTTCATCTTCATGAACATCATCATCATTCATCATCATCATCCTCATAATCATCATCATCATCCTCATCCTTATCATCATCATCACCTTCATCCTCATCACCATCATCAACATGATCATCATCATCACCATCAACATCATCAACATCATCATCATCATCGTCATCATCCTCAACATCATGAACATCATCCTCATCATCATCATCACCATCAACATCATGAACATCATCATCATCATCCTTATCATCATCATCACCTTCATCATCATCATCATGAACATCATGAACATCATCATCATCATCATCATCATAACCATCATGAACATCATCCTCATCAATCATCGTCACCATTAACATCATGAACATCATCATCATTATCCTCATCATCACGATCACCTTCATCATCCTCATCATCCTCATCATCAACATCATGAACATCATGAACATCATCATCATCCTCATCATCATCCTCATCATCAACATCATCAACATCATGAACATGATTATCATCCTCATCATCATCAACATCATGAACATCATCCTCATCATCATCATCACCATCAACATCATGAACATCATCATCATCATCCTCATCATCATCATCACCATCAACATCATGAACATCATCATCATCATCCTCATCATCATCATCACCTTCATCATCCTCATCCTCATCATAATCAACATCATGAACATCATGAACATCATCATCATCCTCATCATCATCCTCATCATCAACATCATTAACATCATGAACATCATGAACATCATCATCATCATCCTCATCGTCATCATCACCTTCATCATCATCATCATGAATATCATGAACATCATCATCATCCTCATCATCATGAACATCATGAACATCATCCTCATCATCATCATCACCATCAACATCATGAACATCATCATCATCATCCTCATCATCATCAACATCATGAACATCATCCTCATCATCATCATCACCATCAACATCATGAACATCATCATCATCATCCTCATCATCATCATCACCTTCATCATCATCACCTTCATCATCCTCATCATCCTCATCATCAACATCATGAAAATAATGAGCATCATCCTCATCCTCATCATCATCCTCATCATCAACATCATGAACATCATGAACATCATCATCATCCTCATCATCATGAACATCATCATCATCATCCTCATCATCATGAACATCATCCTCATCATCATCATCACCATCAACATCATGAACATCATCATCATCATCCTCATCATCCTCATCACCTTCATCATCATCATCATGAACATCATGAACATCATCGTCATCCTCATCATCATCAACATCATGAACATCATCCTCATCCTCATCATCACCATCAACATCATGAACATCATCATCATCATCCTCATCATCCTCATCACCTTCATCATCATCATCATGAACATCGTCATCATCCTCATCATCATCAACATCATCAACATCATCCTCATCCTCATCATCACCATCAACATCATGAACATCATCATCATCATCCTCATCATCATCATCACCATCAACATCATGAACATCATCATCATCCTCATCATCATCAACATCATGAACATCATCCTCATCCTCATCATCACCATCAACATCATGAACATCATCATCATCATCCTCATCATCATCATCACCTTCATCATCCTCATCATCATCATCATCAACACCATCAACATCATGAACATCATCATCATCCTCATCATCATCCTCATCATCAACATCATGAACATCATGAACATCATCATCATCATCCTCATCATCATCATCACCTTCATCATCCTCGTCATCATCATCATCAACATCATGAACATCATGAACATCATCATCATCCTCATCATCATCCTCATCATCATCAACATCATGAACATCATCCTCATCATCATCATCACCATCAACATCATGAACATCATCATCATTATCCTCATCATCATCATCACCTTCATCATAATCATCATCATCATCATCAACATCATGAACATCATGAAGATCATCATCATCATCAACATCATGAACATCATCCTCATCATCATCATCACCATCAACATCATGAACATCATCATCATCCTCATCATCATGAACATCATGAACATCATGCTCATCATCATCATCCTCATCATCATCATCACCTTCATCATCCTCATCATCATCATCATGAACATCATAATCATCATCATCATCCCCATCATCATCATCACCATCAACATCATCAACATCATCATCATTCATCATCATCATCCTCATAATCATCATCATCATCCTCATCCTCATCCTCATCATCACCTTCATCATCATCAGCATCATCACCATCATCACCTTCATCATCACCATCGTTGTCATCATCATCATCACCATTTCCATCATTGCCATCATCATCATCATCATCATCACCACCACCACCACCATCAGCATCATGAACATCATCATCCTCATCCTCATCCTCATCACCATCAACATCATGAACATCATCATCATCATCATCATCATCATCACCATTAACATCATCATCATTCATCATCATCATCGTCATAATCATCATCACCATCAACATAATGAACATCATCATCATCCTCCTCATCATCATCACCTTCATCATCATCATCATCATCATCCTCATCATCATCATCTCCAACAACATCATGAACATCATCATCATCATCCTCATCATCATCCTCATCCTCATCCTCATCCTCATCATCACCATCACCATCACCGTCAACATCATCTTCATCATCTTCATCATCATCATCTTCATCACCTTCATCGCCATCATCATCATCACCACCACCTTCATCATCATCATCATCATCACCATTTCCATCATCATTATCATCATCATCATCATCATCATCATCACCATCAATATCATCAACATCATCAACATCATCCTCATCATCATCACCATCAACATCATGAACATCATCATCATCATCATCATCATCATCATCACCATCACCATCACCATCAACGTCATCAACATCATCATCATTCATCATCATCATCCTCATAATCATCATCATCATCCTCATCCTCATCATCATCATCACCTTCATCATCATCATCATCACCTTCGTCATCATCATCATCACCATCATCACCATCATCACCTTCATCATCACCATCATCATCATCATCATCATCACCATCAACATCATGAACATCATCATCCTCATCGTCATCATCATCACCATCAACATCATGAACATCATCATCATCACTATCAACATCATCAACATCATCATCATTCATCATCATCATCCTCATCCTCATCCTCATCATCCTCATCACCTTCATCATCATCATCACCATCATCAGCTTCATAATCACCATCGTCATCATCATCATCCTCACCATTGCCATCATTGCCATCATCATCATCATCACCGCCATCAACATCATGAACATCATCATCCTCATCGTCATCATCATCACCATCAACATCATGAACATCATCATCATCACCTTCATCATCATCATCATCACCTTCATCATCATCATCATCATCACCATCATCACCTTCATCATCACCATCGTCATCATCATCATCACCATCATCATCATCACCATCAACATCATGAACATCATCATCCTCATCCTCATCATCATCACCATCAACATCATGAACATCATCATCATCACCATCAACATCATCAACATCATCAACATCATCATCATTCATCGTCATCATCCTCATAATCATCATCATCATCCTCATCCTCATCATCATCATCACCTTCATCATCATCATTATCATCACCATCATCACCTTCATCATCACCATCGTCATCATCATCATCATCACCATTGCCATCATTTCCATCATCATCATCATCATCATCATCACGAC
>LPNX010333865.1:0-31364 GCA_001517045.1 Pseudotsuga menziesii | reverse complement strand
TGTCCTCTCAACCAATTGACCTCTCTTATATAACTTTAGGTAAAGCATAAAACCTAATTTCACTTTCACTTAAAGTCAATAATCATTTTAATTATTTTCTAAAGTAAACTTAGGAAAAATAATTAAATACAACTGGTTTCTTTTTCTAGAGTCTTCTGCATGCAAGGACACTTGCATGTAGGAAGACCTTCCTTGTTGTTGCTAATATAACACTCCCTCTCAACAAGGAAGGGATTCGGTAGCAACCCCAACTTATCCCCGAACTTCACAAAACTCTGTCTGCAAAGTGCCTTGGTGGAATTGTCTTCCACCTGCTCATCTGTTTGTATGTACTCCAATCGAATGGTTCCCCTCTGAACACAATCTCTCAAGAAGTGTTACTTGATGTCTATGTGTTTTCTTCGGTCATGGAACACTGGATTCTCAGATAGCCTGATGCCACTCTGATTTTCATAGTGAACTACTATAGCCTCTAGCTCACACTCGAACAACCCTACAAGTAACTTCCTCAGCAACATACCCTCACAAGAATCCATGTACTCATCCTCTACTGAGCTCAATGCAACTAACTTCAACTTCCTGTTGAACCAAGAGACAACCCCTGATCATCCAATGCTGAAACAACAACTAAAGTACTCTTCTGGTCCTTTACACATCCTTCCTAGTCAGCATCTATGAAACTTGCTAACTGTACACTCCCCCTACACTCATAAACTAATCCATGCTCCAATGTACCTCTGATGTAGCGAAGTATGTGCTTCACAATCGTCCAATTCACTCTCTGAGGGTCCACCATGAACTGACTCAAAGAGTTCACTACAAAGCTGATGTTTGGTCAAGTGTTGACCAGATACATAAGCGATCCGATAAGCTGACGATACAAGGTAGGATCAAATCCGTCTGATCTTGATGCAGCAATCTTCCTCCAATTGGAAACTAGAGGTATGGCCATAGGCTTGCAGCCCTCCATCCTGAATCTCTTTAGGATATCTACTGCATACTTCCCCTATTCAATGAAGAAGCATCCATCTCTCTGCCAACCCTCCAAGCCCAGAAAGTAATGCATCAGCCCAAGGTCCTTCATCTCAAATTCCACTGTAAGGTTGGACTTGTAGTCTCCAATTAGCCTCTCATATCTTGTCAAAAAGATATCATCCACATACAGGACCAGTATGAGAGGCACCTCACATATCAAGAAGTACATGTTGTGGTCAACCTCACTCCACTGAAATACCATCTCCTGTAGATAACTGTCAATCCTCGAGTACCATGCTCGAGGAGCCTGCTTGAGCCCATAGAGATATTGATGCAGTATGCAAACATGTGTCTCCCTATTCTCCACATCAAGCCCCTCTGCTTGCTTAATATACACCTCCTCCTCTATCACTTCGTTGAGGAAGGAGTCTTGACGTCCATCTGATGGACTCACCAACCCATCTCAGCTGTTAGTGATATAATGGTCCGAATTGAAAAAAATCTGGCAATAGGGGCGAAGGTTTTCTCATAATCAATACCCTCCTTCTATGAAAATCCCTTTTCCATGAAGCACGCCTTGTACTTCTCCACGCTTTCGTCTGCTGCAGGCTTCACCTTATAGATCCATCTAGATCCCACCACCTTTTTCCCTTGTGGCCTCGACACAACTTCCCATACCTGGTTTTTCATAATGGAGGCATACTCCTCAACATAGCCTCCTGCCACACATCATGTTGTGCAGCCTCCTCGAAGCTAGAAGGTTAAGAGTTAATCAACTATGTCATTAATGCCATATAACTAAGCCTCTCTGGTGGTACACTCTGTCTGAAAGATCTCTGTAGAGGATCAACCTTCCTGGAATCATATACTATGGACCTAAACCACTTAGGCCTTGGCCTAGTGTCAACCTGCTACCATTGTTGGATGTCCATCTCCTGCTGTAGCTCATCCTCCAAGTCAATGACTGTAGGATCCTGTCCACCTGACTCCCTCTGACCCCTAGAACCTGTGCTCTGTGTCTGTAAATGTAGCTATACATCTGGCTCCTCCAACTTGACCCCTGACTCCTGTGCTAGCTGCTGCTCTTCTGGTAAGCCCAAAGATCTTCGTAAGGCCCTGTCCTCATCGGACTAGATATCCCTGCTCATAATGATCCTCCTACGAGTAAAAATGTAAACTCTATATGCCTTCCAAATGTCATTGTAACCAACAAGTAACCCCTTCTCTCAAGAAGGGTCCAACTTCTTCTTATTGTCAGCATGAACATGACAATAGCAGACAATGTCGAATATGCGAATGTGACTCACATCTGGCCTGGTGCATGTGAAGACCTCCCTTGGTTTCTTCCTCCCCAAAGCTGTGTGGGGACACTTGTTTTGAATGTATACCGTAGTCTTGTATGCCTCGACCCAGAGGAATAGTGGTAATCCTTGATCAAATAGCATGGCCTTGGCTGCTCCAACCATAGTCCTGTTCTTTCACTCTACAACTCAATTATTGTGTGGGGTATGGGGCATAGTGTGCTCCTTCTTGATCCCCTCAGCCAAACAATAATCCATGAACTCATTGGAAGTGTACTCACCCCCGCTGTCTGTCCTCAACACCCGAATATTCTTTCCTATTTGGTTCTCCACGAGAGTCTTGAACTCTCGCAACCTCTCAAAGACCTCTGACTTGGTCTTCAGGAAATAGATCTAGATCTTCTTGGAATAGTCATTAATGAAGGTTATGCAGTAACTATAACCACTGAATGAATGTACGCTCATAGGTCCACATAGATCAGAATGCACTAAGTCTAAGGACCCCTTAGACTTGTGCTTAGTGCTCACTCTATGGGAAAGGCTTCTTGATGTTCTTCCCCAAAGCACAACCCTTGCAGTGGTTATTCTTTTCCTCCTGTACCTGAGGAACTCCAATGATTGCCAGTCTCAAATGCTTCAGTGCTCCATGGTGTAACTGTGCCATCCTCCTATGCCACAACTCACCCTAACTGTCGTTGTTGCTGCTAATTAGAGCCTTTGCAGGCTCAAAGTGTAGTTTGTAAACTTTACCGCTCCTCCTTCAAATCACCCGATCCAAGCTCCTATCTAACCCCTTGGGCCTAATATATACTCTATGGTCATATAAATTCACTTGATATCCCTTGTCCTCCAGAGTGGAGACCGATATAAGGTTCTAGGTCAGTCTTGGAACATACAAGACATCAATAAAACTGAGGGGTTTTCTAGACTCCCTGCGCCTGATACCACGCATCATCACCTAGCTCAACGTGGATCCTTGTTCCACCCTCCTGCAAGTCTCTAAAGAATATATTATGCATTCATGTGACTAGATGCTCCACTGTCGATGTACCATATGCTGCTCCATGTGGTGCTTTCCATGCACTGGATATCAAGTAGAACTCCTCATCGAAGTTCCTGTTGAACTCATCCACCTCTGCAGATCCAACCATCTGAGTGTTGCTCTTCTTTTTCCTGTCTAGACACCGAGAAGCAAAGTGTCCCTACTTGTGGAAGATAAAACACTTGACCTTTGATACGTCAAGGTTCTTCTTACCATCCTTCTTCCTCTTTGCCTTATTGCTCTTCTCTGTAAGGTCTAGAGCCTCCTCATCCACAATCTATGGGGAACTGGAATTTCGGATGATCCAAGGAGAATCCGGTCTGATTTCCAAAGAGCAGGTATTGTGCTCTCTTTTCCTAATTATTTGTTGTCCGAATCTTGTTATTTGATGATAATTTCAGACCCAAAGTCCTACTACTATTCTCGTAAGGATCCGAGATGGCAAGTTTCCATGGATGAAGAGATGAATTCTCTTTAAAAAAAACACTTCTTGGGAGCTAGTTTATCTTCCTCCAAGGAGGAAATTGGTTCAATGCAAGTGAGTGTTTTGGACTAAGGTTGCTGCAAATGGCAGCACCTACAAATATAAGGTAAATATAAGGTAAATATAAGGTATAATCACTTTCATGATTTTTTGATGAGGCACTTTCTTGATGTAAATTTTTATTATGTTATTATGTACTTTGTTGATATATATATTATGTATTCATGATGTTTGGAAGAATGCATACAAGAAAATGGAATCCTGGAATTCTCTTTCCTAATGGTATGGGTTGGAGAGGACTCTTAATTGTTGGAGTGCAATACAAAAAATGGGACAATATATCGATGGATTTCATCACCGGTTTGCCCAAATCTTTGGGAAAGGATTGCATATGTGTTGTAGTGATAGATTGACTACGTTTGCTCATTTCTTTGTTGTTACATCCTCTTTTAGTGTTGCACAAGTGGCTGACCTTTTTTTCAAAGAAATCTTCAAATTGCATGGGCTCCCCAAGAGCATTGTGAGTGATAGAGATGGTAGATTCATGAGTGCTTTTTGGAAAGAACTTTTCAGATTGGTTCACACTCAGTTGACTCCAAGAACAAGCTACCATCCCCAACCTGATGGACAAACAGAGAGGGTGAATAAATGTTTAGAAGGGTACCTCTGAAACTATGTGGGAGAACAACAAAAAGCTTGGACAAAATGGCTACATTTTGGTGATTTTTGCTACAACACCACCTTTCACATGCCAATAGGGATGTCTGCTTTCAAAGCATTATATGGTTATGATGCACTTACATTTATTGATATGATATTTCGTGATAGTAGAGCTCCAAAAGCTAAATATTGGGTGGAAGAAAGCCAAGAAATTTTAAGTCTTTTAAAAGACAATTTGCAGGTTGCCCAAAATCAACAAAAACAATATGCAGATAAACATAGAGAGGAAAGGACCTTTCAGGTTGATGATTTAGTGTATTTGAGGTTGCATCCATACAAACAAACATCTATCAAAAGGAATGGAGCAGAAAAACTAAAGCCAAGATACTATGGGCCCTACAAGGTAATCCAAACGATTGGAGAAGTAGCATATGAGTTGGAACTTTCGGAAGGGAGTAAAATTCATAATGTATTTCATGTTTCTTGTCTCAAGAAATCTATTGGTCAACAAATTGTCATTGCAGATACACTTCCTCCTTTGGATGATGAAGGAAAACTCACACATTTTGAAAAAGGTTTTGAAGACAAGGGAGAGAAGATTGAGGAGCAGAACAATCAAAGAATACTTGGTTCAATGGAAGGATCTACCAAGTGAATATGCCACATGGTAAGAGGAGAATATTCTGCAGAATCCAAATTTGAAATTGCTTGAGGACAAGCAATATTGGTGGGGGGTACTGTAAGTTCCCATTCAAATAATTGCATAGTAGGAAAATTCCATCAATCCTATTGGTTCCCTAGGTTGGTTGGAAACATTGGAAAGTTAATAAGAGAACTAATAAATGGTGTTTAGACATTAGAAGGAATAAATATTTATTTAATGGAGTTAATTAAATTAATGCAAGTGAAAAATGAAATGGCTATGGAGAATGGAGACACATGGAGACTATGGGTCCCACTCAAGCTAGAATTCCTATGTTAAATGGCATCCTCCTCTTGCAATCTTGAATCTATGGGAGCCTAATGTTTTTGGATGGATTATAAGGTTGATATACTTGTCCATATAATTCATAGGTCTAATTTGGGATGAATTGTAACTTACATGGGGAGAGAAAGAGCCAAATGGGAGTTTCATGGACACCTAGCTAGATTCCCCTTACATTTAAGACATCTATGACACCAACGATGGAGATAATATGACAGTTATGACACAAGTCAGATATGAAGGCTGACATCTGACATTTAAGGCTTGAATAGATCATCTTAGAGGGTGCTCATGGGAGTTGGAGACAGCTAAGAGGCTCCTACTCAAATTTGGGAGAAGAGGGAAGGTGAAGAGAGAGGCCACATGGCATAGCATGAGTAGCCACACCAATTCGACTTGGATTTGGTTTATGGATGGATTTGGAACCTTATAAGACCAATAATATTTATAAAATTAATGTATTATCCATGAGAATTCCATTTTTATCATTTGTGAAAATTGTTATTGTGAAGAGAGAGAGCTAGTGGATGACTAGTTCATGCCTTAGCCAATTTTGAGGGTGAAAGATTCCCATCCTAATTGGTGTTTGGATAGGCCACTCAGGTATTTCAAGGAGATACAATGGAGTCATAAGTTAAATGTGCAATATACAACAACTCATGGACATATCAAGTTTAGCTTGTTCTTCCTTTCTTCTCAAGTTTTCTCACCATATTTCAGCTCTATGGAGTGAGGCGCACTTGATGGGATATTCATATCTTTGAGGAAGATTCTCTTGCTCCAGTAATTTTTATTCTGATGTAAATTCTCTCATATTTAATTTCAAAAATCTCTCATTTCTAAATTCCAATAAATCTCATGTATTATTTCTCAATAATGAAGAAACAGTGCCATTTCCCCACTACCTTGTTGTAAACTCTTGTAATCTTGATGGATTCAAATGGATGTATAAAATATTGATGATTTATGAATGAATGGAATATAATTAAAGTATATTATGGGTTTCATGTTAAGTTACTGAGAATTTGTGGCCATTGGGTCGAATTTCATAGCAATTGGAGCAAACTACACCTCATTTCCCCAAGGGTCCAAAACTAGTTTTTTATATCTGATTGAAAGAAGGGATAACAGCCATGGGAGGTTGATTGGTTATGAATATGAGTATTTGATAATGTCTTATACACATGACCTACTTCAATTTAATAATTCAATGGGTTTTATGCACATTTGGGAATCCATTTCTACCACTTACCTTGAGGGGGATTTGAGCCCAAAATTGCCAATAAAATCATCTGTCTTGTTTAGAATTTAGTATAGACTTTCAGAATGGATTGGAGGGCCATAATACATCCATGAACATAATAATTAAGTTATTATATCATTCATACACCTTCTATAAATATTTGGGAGCAATTGGGCTGATTTGGAGACCAAGACACTAAAAGTAGTCAAGAGCCAAAATTGTGAAAAAATTGGAAAATTGGGCATTTTGGTAAAAATTCAAAAAAGGGAAATTATAGTGGTATCAGAGCATGATATTTGCACCTGATGTGGTCTGATATTTATTATGACAATAATTAAGGGACCAGCATCATATATTGAAATCCAAAAGTGCTTTTGTTGAAGAGGAAACAATGACTAGGGATAAAAGGGGAACCTCATATGATGGTGAGGAGCTTATAAAAATTATGGAACCTATGTTTGAAGACATGACCAAGAATATTATGGAAGGATTCAAATTGTCGGATGCCCAAATTTGGACTAAATATATTGATTTTAAGAAAACCAAGGGGAAAAATGAATCAGCTTGCTTGAAGGAGCAAAAGGAGGACCCATGAACCACCTAGTTCTGAAATGGGTGAAGTAGAAGAAGTAGTACATGAAGAGGATTGAAACTCACTCCCAAGTGAATCTGAAAAAGATGAAGAGACATCACATGAGTATGAAGAAGTTTCTATTGAAAACACTGAAGATAATTTCGAGACACATTCTACCTTGGAAATGAAACAAAGAGAATCTAATGATGGATGCTTGAACTATGAAGGAGTACCTACTGATGGGTGCTCACACCTCTATGTTGGTGACATAGAGATCAAATTTAAAAATGTTTCTGCAAGCCAAATTTCTAGTAAAAATCAAAATGAAGACCTTGTAGAAGTTGAATAAGAAACAAGATCAACTTCCCCATCACCACTTGAGCTTCATGAAGTTGGTCCAAGCAAGAAGGAATAAGATGAGGAGGTTCATTTGCAAGAGCCTCATTTTCTTGAAGTGTCCTTAAATATGAATGAAAATAAGATCCAAGAGGCCCTTAGAATACTACATGACACTATAGCATTGGTGTCAAATTCTTGTTGGAAAATTTCTTCATTGGAGGACCCATCCTTCCTTGAAGACATGGAGAAGATTCAAAGACCAATGTGCAACATTGAAGGTAATTTCATGTCTTTGATTTTATGATAGAAAAAATTTGGTTGAGCTTAATGAATTTTTACATGATGCATACTTAAAGAATAATGACGATAATCATAAGCTCACAATTCAAAATGAGAGACTTCTTAAACGTTGCAAGACACTTGTTTTTCCTCCTATGTTTCAAATTGTCAAATGCTAGATTGTTTGGAGGATTCTCATGACATAGTGGATAATGAGAAATGTGGAAATTTGAATGTGCTTGATGTGTTTGAATATGAACTTGAAGAGATCCAAACACTTGATGTGGTGGAAGAGGAACTTGAATTGTCTCTTGATGAAGGTTATGCAATTTTTAAAGAAGAGCATGATTCCTCTACATTGGAACCAATCTATGACAAAGGTTTCACACTTTTGAAGGAGTTGCATGATACTACCCATATGGATCCTTCCCATGATGAAACTTCTGCACTTTTTGATAATTTGGGTGAGTTAGTTCATTCTCATACATCCTACAATTCCATGTTTTGCAACATTAGTCTCAATGAAGTATGGGTGAAAGGGTTATTTTTTATGGTGCCACATGAGGAGTATGAAACTCCTAGATTTACTTTTTATGATGACATGGTTGGAGCACACTCTTATTCACATTTGCAGCAGCATCATTTTTTACTTTATGATGATGCACATCTACATGGATGCAACTATGATATGCATTTGTGTCACTTGAAGACTCATGGTTTTTCTTGCTCAACACTTGGTTCATTTGATGTTGGAGGAACTTCATCCAACACTAGGGTGAATAGATTTGATTGGAGAACATTTTTGTTTACAGCCACATACTTTGTTATATATTTCTGATTCTCTCAGTCATGGATGTATGGGTGAGATTTCTTTGAGTCATTTGAAGTCTCCTTGTTTCTCTTGCTCATTATTTGGTTCATATTTAGTGGAGATTCTTCATTCACTTCTTGGATGAAAGAATACATGGCTGAATATTTTTATTCATATCACATCCTTTTGGAGCAGCATTATAGGACATGGGATCCTCACCTATGTCATTGGAGCAGATTTGATTGGTCACTTGAATCTTGTATGCACTTGGCAAATGGTGGTCTACTTAGTGGGAGGTATAAGCACTTTCATGATTTTTTGATGAGGCACTTCCTTGATGTACATTTTTATTATGTTATTATGTACTTTGATGATATCTATTATGTACTAATGATGTTTGGAAGAATGCATACAAGCAAATGGGATCCTGGAATTCTCTTTCCTAATGGTATGGGTTGGAGAGCACTCTTAATTGTTGGAGTGCAATACAAAAAATGGGATAGTATATCGATGGATTTCATCATCGGTTTGCCCAAATCTTTGGGAAAGGATTGAATATATGTGGTAGTGGATATATTGACTATGTTTGCTCATTTCTTTGTTGTTACATCCCTCTTTTAGTGATGCAAAAGTGGCTGACCTTTGTTTCAAATAAATCTTCAAATTGCATGGGCTCCCCAAGAGTATTGTGAGTGATAGAGATGGTAGATTCATGAGTGATTTTGGAAAGAACTTTTTAGATTGGTTGGCACTCATTTGACTCCAAGTACAAGCTACCATCCCCAACCTAATGGACAAACATAGAGGGTGAATAAATGGTTGGAAGGGTACCTCGGAAACTATGTGGGAGAACAACAAAAAGCTTGGACAAAATGGCTACACTTGGGTGAGTTTTGCTACAACACCACCTTTCACATGTCAATAGGGATGTCTCCTTTCAGAGCATTATATGGTTATGATGCACTTACATTTATTGATATGATATTTGGTGATAGTAGAGCTCCAAAAGCTAAAGATTGGGTGGAAGAAAGCTAAGAAATTTTAAATCTTTTAAAAGGCAATTTGCAGGTTGCCCAAAATCAACAAAAACAATCTGCAGATAAACATAGAGAGAAAAGGGCCTTTCAGGTTGATGATTTAGTGTATTTGAGATTGCAGCCATACAAACAAACTTCTCTCAAAAGGAATGGAACAGAAAAGCTAAAGCCAAGATGCTGTGGGCCCTACAAGGTAATCCAGAAGATTGGAGAAGTAGAATATGAGTTGGAACTTCCGAAAGGGAGTAAAATTCATAATGCATTTCATGTTTATTGTCTCAAGAAATTTATTGGTCAAAAAATTGTCATTGCAGAGAAACTCCCTCCTTTGGATGATGAAGGAAAACTCACATATTTCGAAAAAGGTTTTGAAGAATAGGGAGAGAAGATTGAGGAGCAGAACAATCAAAGAATACTTGGTGCAGTGGAAGGATCTAGCAAGTGAATATGCCACATGGGAAGAGGAGAATATTTTGCAAAATCCAAATCTGAAATTGCTTGAGGACAAGCAATATTGGGGGGGGTGGCAGGGGACTGTAAGTCTCCATTCAAATAATTGCATAGCAGGAAAATTCCATCAATCCTACTAGTTCCCTAGGTTGGTTGGAAACATTGGAAAGTTAATAAGGGTGCTAATAAATGGTGTTTATACATTAGAAGGAATAAATATTTATTTAATGGATTTAATTAAATGAATGCAAGTGAAAAATGAAATGGCTATGGAGAATGGAGACACATGGAGACTATGGGTCCCACTCAAGCTAGAATTCCTATGTTAAATGGCATCCTCCTCTTGCAATCTTGAATCTATGGGAGCCTAATTTTTTTGGATGGATTATAAGGTTGATATACTTGTTCATATACTTCATAGGTCGAATTTGGGATGAATTGTAACTTACATGGGAAGAGAAAGAGCCAAATGGGAGTTTCATGGACACCTGGCTAGATTCCCCTTACATTTATGACATCTATGACACCAATGATAGAGATTATTGTTGATGTAATTGTAACTTCGGAATGTATTCATCTATGTATCTTATGTATTGTAACCCGATGTTTATTCCGGGATGTATCTATAATGTAATTGAGTCATGTTGTCATGCCTCGATGTTCTGATCGGGAGGATCAATAATATAAACAAGTCATGTCAAGTCATTGTGGGTAACCCTCCTATTGTCTAAAGGTTAAAGTACCCATAGTTCCGGGGCACTAGGGTTATTAGACTCTCCTAGTAGAGGTCGGACCTAGTAGGGTTTTAGTCATGTCAGGATTAGTATAAATAGAGAGTTGGACTCTCTATTTAACACACATCACTTACACACTCAAGTGTAGCGCATAGTTGAGGAAGGAGAAGACACCGGGGCTAGAGAAGAAGAAGGTTACTGCTGTTGGGAGTGCATCTTACTGTTTTGGGGTTTTACCTTTTGTGCTGATTCTACCTCTAAGGAAGTTGTGGGGTTTTCTCGATTTATGGTTTTCCCGAGGAAAACCACTATGTTCATTGTCTCTTGTGTTTGATTGTTGTGCTTGTTGTTCTCTCAGTTAAAGATCTATATAATGCTAGCTTAAATGTTGAAAAAATAACATGGTATTAGAGCTAACCTAAGAAGAAGACATTGTGCAGCTGTGGGAACTAGGGCTTCCTACTTTGTGGATCTCTCTCCACAGATTTTTAGCAAAAGTAAGGTGGAATAACTCTCCTCCTTAGGGCACATCTTTTTCTCAAAATATAATCCAATTCCGAGGTTTTTCAGTTTTGGACCTGTCACTACTGCCGGAAATTAGGGCTTTTCACAGAAGAGGAATTTTTCAGTGAGCCCAGGCTTGGATTGATATCCTCCCAAAAATAGAAGTTGGGGATAAATTTCAATGCATTTGGGTGGACAGAACTCCAGAAGAAAAAAAACCCTAATTTGCTCCTAAACCAGCTCTGCAAGATTTCAGCTCAAAATTCAGATCCGACATCTTGACCTGGCAAGATCTAAAATCTTTTGTATTTCCATTTGAGGTTCTTAGTTAAGATGTCTCATAATACCAAGTATGACGAAAAGATTGAGGGAGCTGATAACTTCCGAGCTTGGAAGTATAAGATCTCCATGGTCGTGGAAGAAAATGAGTTAGACTCCTACATCCATGAGGAGGTTCCAGTTCCAGAGGGAGATGAGGCTAAGGCCTTGCATAAGAAGAAGTTGGCTATGGTAAAAATGATCATTGCTGATTCTATCAAGGATCACCTTATCCCACAGGTGTCCTCTCTCAAGACACCTAAAGCTATGTTTGATGCCCTAACCAAATTGTTTGAAGGGAAGAACATAAACCGAAAGATGACTCTGAGAAACCAAATGAAGAATGTGAAGATTTAGAATGCAGAAACAATCCAATCTTACTTCACAAGAGTTTCTCATATCAAGGAAGAACTAGAAGCAGTAGATGAAGAAGTGGAAAATGCAGAGATTGTGATGACTACCTTGAATGGCCTTCCCAGGTCATGGGATTCTTTCATCCAAGGAATCTGTGTTAAAAAGAAGTTAGTCAAATTCAGCAGACTATGGGAAGAGTGCTCTCAAGAAGAAGCTTGGATAGCAGCTCGAGAAGAAAAGATGGGAAGTGAAGATCAAGCTCTCACAGTACACTCCAAGTCACACTCCAAGACAACCAAAAGAAGATCTCATCACTTCATTGGTAAGCACTTTCACAAAGATAACACTAGAAAATATTTATCTAGGATCATATGTTATACATGTGATGAAGCAGGACACTATGCAAGGAATTTTCCTAAGAAACAAAAGCTAACAAAGAGGAGCAACAAAAGAAGACATCATGCTCATGCTGTAGAGGATGATGAACCATCCTAGAAAAGAACCAGATATGAAAGTGAATATTCTTCAAGCGAGGATGAATATGTTTTGATCTCTGCTGTCACAGGTAACATTACTCATGGAAGTGATGATTGGCTTATAGATAGTGGGGCTTCCAAACATATGACTGGATTCAAGGAATCTTATGTAAGACTGTCAAAACATGAATCACCTCACAAGGTGAAGCTAGGAGATGACTACCAATATCCAATAAAAGGTAGTGGGGAATCTTCCTATAAGCTAGAATCTGGAAAGTCTCTATCAATGAAAGAAGTATTGTTTGTACCAGGACTCAATAAGAACCTCCTCTCCATATCGACATTAGATGCAAAAGGAATGCAGGTTGAATTCATAGATAGTCAAGTCATCATGTAGCCAAAGGGAAAGACTATCGATGATGCGGTAGTGATTGGAGAACAAGAAGGAGGATTGTACAAATTAAAGGGCCATCCAGAACAAGCCTTGGTCCATGACATAGTAGATCCAAGTGAACTTTGGCATAAAAGGCTTGCACATGTGCATTACAGAGCACTGCCTATTGCAAGAAAAGTTGTTGAAGGTCTTCCAGAAATCCAAGCAAAACATGATGGGGTCTGCAAAGAATGTGCAAAAGGAAAGAATACAAAGCATACATTTCCAAGCATTGAAAGCAAAGCAAAAGGAATCTTGGAAATCATCCACTCCGATGTATGCGGTCCTATGTCATCAAACTCACTAAGCGGGTATGCATATTATGTTTCTTTTATTGATGAATTTTCTAAGAAGACATGGGTTTACTTCATGAAGAACAAAGACGAAGTATTCAGCAAATTCAAGGAATTCAAAGCCTTGATTGAGAACCATACCGAAAAGAATATCAAGACCCTTCAATCAGATAATGTCGAAGAATTCACTTCAAATGAATTCAAAGAGCTATGCAAAGAATCAGGGATTAAGAGGGAGTTGTCCACTCCTTATAATCCACAACATAATGGGATTGCAGAGAGGAAGAATAGAACTATCATGGAAGCTGCAAGAGCAATGCTTCATGATCAAGACCTTCCTATGCATCTTTGGGCGGAAGCTACCAGAACAGCGGTGTATGTACAGAACCATACTCCACATAGAGTACTTGAGAACAAGACTCCTAAAGAAGTCTTCTCTGGCAAGAAACCAGAAGTTAGCCATCTCAGAATATTCGGTTGTCCAGTGTACATACACATTCCAAAAGAGAAGAGAACAAAATTAGATCCTTCAGGAAAGAAGGGTATATTTGTGGGATACTTTGAAAGCTCGAAGGCTTACAGAATATCTTTCCCAAGATACAAGAAGATTGACATCGGCAGGGATGTAACATTTAATGAAGATACAACTTACAACAAATCCAGAAAGAGACCTGCTGAAGAACCTGAAGAAGCAGAAGCACCCAGAATTCATGATACAACCATGAATGAAGAAACTCAAGAAGAAGATCTAGAATTTGAAGAACCACAAAGACCTGTAGATCCACCTCTGGAGAAGAATCCTCATAAGAGGAAACCTGCTTAGGTACGAGAACTTATCCAAGGTGCAGAAATATATGGGGCTCCAGAAGAGAATCACAGAGGACCAGATCCTACTCCGGGTATGTAGCATTACTATGTAATTTCATTGATAAAGAACCTTCCAGCTATGAAGAAGCAGCAGAACGAAAAGAATGGAAGGATGCTATGATCGAAAAATACCAATCGATCATGAAGAATGATGTTTGAGATGTTGTACCAAGACCAGACAGGAAGTTAGTTGTAACTTCCAAATGGATCTACAAGATCAAACATGCTGCAGATGGTAGCATTGAAAAATATAAGGCAAGATTTGTGGCTCGGGGGTTCTCTCAGAAAGAAGGAATAGATTATGAAGAAACCTTTGCACCTATGCCCAGATACACTTCCATCAGATCAATACTTGCTCTGGCTGCAGTGATGAAATGGAAGATACACCAGATGGATGTCAAGACTGCTTTCTTGAATGGTGTAGTGGAAGAGGAAGTGTATGTAGAACAACCACTCGTTTTTGAGACACGTGACAAGGAGTCTCATGTATGTAGATTGAAGAAAGCCCTGCACCGTTTGAAACAGGCACCCAGGACATGATACGGAAAAATCGATAGCTTTCTATCCAGTTTGGGCTTTACCAAGAGTAAAGCAGATTCCAACCTTTACTACAAGGTTGAAGATGGCAACCTAGTGATACTTCTACTATATGTAGATGATTTGTTTGTGACAAGTATGGATGGGTTGATTGCTGATACGAAGAGAAAGCTTGCTGTTGAGTTTGAAATGAAGGACTTGGGTATGATGCATTATTTTCTAGGTATGGAAGTGTGGCAGAGTGCGAATGGAATATTCCTTAGACAAGGGAAGTATGCACTAGAGATCCTAAAGAGGTTTGGGATGATGGATTGCAAGATTATGGCCACACCTATAGCATCGAACCTGAAGCTATTGAGCGATGCTTCATCAGAGTCAGTTGATGCTATGATGTATCATCAGATGATTGGGTCATTGATGTACCTAACGAACACAAGACCAGACATTTGCTTTGCTGTGAACACCTTGAGCCAGTTCTTGACAGATCCGAGAAATGTTCACTTGATTGCTGCCAAGCATATTCTGAGGTACCTGAGGGGTACAGTTGATTATGGGCTCAAGTACGATGCGAATCAGAAGATTAACCTGGAGGGTTATGTTGATTCATATTGGGCAGGCAGTGCCATCGATAGGAAGAGCACTTCAGGGTGTTGCTTCAGTATGGGATCGGGTGTGATCTCTTGGTTCAGCAGGAAGCAATCCTGTGTGGCACTGAGTACAGCTGAAGCAGAGTATGTTGCAGCTTGTTCAGCTAGTTGTGAGGCAGTATGGCGACGAAAGCTACTGTTTGATTTATTTGATCTCCAAATGGATGCTACTTGTATACATTGTGACAACCAGAGTTGTGTGAAGTTGTCATAAAATCCAGTGTTCCATGACAAGTTGAAGCATACCGAGATCAAGTATCACTATATCAGGGATATGGTGCAGAGGGGAGCAGTGAAGCTCCAGTATGTTGCGACGGAGGAACAAATAGTTTATGTGTTGATGAAGCCATTTTGCCAGAGTGAAGTTCGAGTACTTCAGGGAGAAGCTTGGTGTTCTCCATATCAAGGTTTCCTCCAAGGGAAAGTGATGAGTCCCATATGCATTCTGACGAGCAGGTCAGATATAAGGGCTGAGCCATTCTATCATAGTGAGAGGATTTGGTTTCTTCCATGTCAGATATGAGTGTTGATTGCCATTCTGGGAATGGCGGTACCTAGTCAGTTACCAGGAACACTCAGTCCAAGACTGAGAGAGCCATTCTGACGAGTAGGTCAGATATAAGGCCTGAACCATTCTATCATGGCTAAAGGATTAGGTTCCTCCCATGTCATATGTGAGTGTTGGCCATTCTGTCGAGTAGGACAGATGTAAGGGCAACTGCCACTCTCCGGGAGAGTGGAGGCACCTGTTCCGTTACCAGGTAGCTCAGTCTAGGACTGGGGGCCATTCTGGCGAGGGTGTAGGATTTGGTTCCTACCAGGTCAAATGTGAGTGCATGCCTTTTTTATGAGGGTGTAGGATTTGGTTCCTACCAGGTCAGATGTAAGTGCAGATCCCTTCCATCATTGTGAGCAGATGTGTTCCTACCTGGATGGATGTAAGTGTAGATCCCTTCCATAATTGTGAGCAGGATGTGTTCCCTCCTAGATGGATGTAAGTGAAGAGCCCTTCCATCATTGTGAGCAGGATGTGTTCCCTCCTAGATGGATGTAAGTGCAGAGCCCTTCCATCATTGTGAGTAGGATGTGTTCCAGCTTGGATGGAAGTGTGGAACTCTTTCATCATTGTGAGCAAGATGTATTCTTGGCCTGGATGGATATGAGTGCTGTGCCTTTATAACAAGTAGGTTAGATATAAGTGATGAAGAAGATCTACATGGAGGCTAGGCTTACAACCAGCATGGGAAAGGGCTGGCTCTGTAGAACTTCCTATGACGAGAAGAATCATGAGATAGCGCATGTGATGATGATCCAGATCGAGCTATGATCCAAATCTAGTTATGATGACTCTGAGAGATCCAGATCGAGTGATGATCCAGATCCAGCAATGATGATCCAGATCGAGTGATGATGATCCAGTGATGTTCCAGATCGAGTATGATCCAGTGACGATGATCTAGATCGAGTGATGATCCAAATCCAGTGATGATGATCTAGTGATGTTCCATATCGAGTATACCCCAGTGACGATGATCCAGATCTAGTGATGATTCTGATCCAGATGAAGATGACTTGAAGATGCAAATGACAAGAAGATCCAGAGAAGAAGACCAGTGATGAAAATTGTGTCGAGAGAATACCTTCCTAGTTAAGAGGGAGTGTTGATGTAATTGTAACTTTAGAATGTATTCATTTATGTATCTTATGTATTGTAACCCGATGTTTATTCCGAGATGTATGTATAATGTAATTGAGTCATGTTGTCATGCCCCAATGTTTCGATTGAGAGGATCAATAATATAAACAAGTCATGTCAAGTCATTTTGGGTAACCCTCCTATTGTCTAAGGGTTAAAGTCCCTGCAGTTCTGAGGCACTAGGGTTATTAGACTCTCCTAGTAGAGGTCAGCCCTAGTAGAGTTTTAGTCATGTTGGGATTAGTATAAATAGAGAGATGGACTCTCTATTTAACACACATCACTTACACACTCAAGTGTAGCGCATAGTTGAAGAAGGAGAAGACACTAGGGTTAGAGAAGAAGAAGTTACTGCTGTTGGGAGTGCATCTTACTGTTTTGGGGTTTTACCTTTTGTGCTGATTCTATCTCTGAGGAAGTTGCAGGGTTTTCTCCATTTGTGGTTTCCTCGAGGAAAAACACTGTGTTCATTGTCTCTTGTGTTTAATTGTTGTGCTTGTTGTTCTCTCATTTAAAGATCCATATAATGCTAGATTAAATGTTAAAAAACTAATAATTATACGACAGTTATGACACAAGTCATATCTGAAGGTTGACATCTGACATGTTACGCTTGAATATATCATCTTAGAGGGCACTCATGGGAGTTGGAGAAGGCCAAGAGGCTCCTACTCGAATTTGGGAGAAGAGAGAAGCTGAAGAGAGAGGCCACATGGCATGGCATGAGCAACCACACCATTTCGACTTGGATTTGGAACCTTAGAAGACCAATAATGTTTATAAAATGCAGGGATCAGCCATTAGAAGGCCATTTTGATAATTTGTGAAAATTGTTATTGTGAAGAGAGAGAGCTAGTGGATACTAGTTCATGCCTTAGCCAATTTCAAGGGTGAAAGATTCCCATCCTAGTTGGTGTTTGGAGAGGCCACTTGGGTATTTCAAGGAGATACAATGGAGTCATAAGTTAAAGGTGCAAGATACAACAACTCATGGACATATCAATTTCAGCTTGTTCTTCCTTTCATCTCAAGTTTTCTCACCATATTTCAGCTCTATGGAGTGAGGCACACTTGGTGGGATATTCATCTCTTTGAGGAAGCTTCTCTTGCTCTAGTATTTTGTATTCTGATGTAAATGCTCTACTCTTTAAGTTCAGAAATCTCTCAGGTCTAAAGGCCAAGAAATCTCATGTATTATTGCTCAATAATGAAGAAACAGTGCCATTTCCCCACTACCTTGTTGTAAACTCTTGCAATCTTGATGGATTCGAATGGATGTATAAACTATTGATGATTTTTGAATGAATGGACTGTAATTAAATTATATTATGGGTTTCATGTTCATGGCTATTAGGTCAAATTTCATAGCAATTGGAGCAAACTACACCTCATTTCCCCAAGGTTCCAAAACTAGTTTTTCATATCTGATTGAAAGAAGGGATAACAGCCATGGGAGGTCGATTGGTTATGCATATGAGTCTCTGATATTGTCTTCTACACATCTCCTACTTCAATTTAAGAATTCAAGGGGGGTTATGCACATTTGGGAAGCCATTTCTACCACTTACCTCGGGGGGCATTAGAGCCCAAAATTGCCAATAAAATCCTCTATCTTGTTCAAAATTTAGTACAGACTTTCAGAAGGGATTGGAGGGCCATAATACATCCTTGAACATAATAATTAAGTTATTATATCATTCATACACTTTCTCTGAAGATTTAGGAGCAATTGGGCTGATTTGGAGACCAAGACACTAAAACTAGTCAAGAGCCGAAAAAATTGGAAAATTGAGTATTTTGGTAAAAATTAAAAAAAAAGAACATTACACTATTTTCCTTCACAAACAGTAATAGCCGAGAAATGCAGGTTAAACGTCAAAGTGGAAATATTGAGCTTTAAGTATTCAGTAAAGTTGAAGTTGCAGGTATACTCAACACTAAATGAAGCTAAGAGTTGTTCCATGGAGGCCCAAGTGGGTTGAACGTTGGTAAAATTTAATAAAAAGTTTAATGCATGAATAAAACCCTAGAAATCTCAAGTTTTCGAAGTACGTACAAAAGCTAAGGCTATTATCCAACTGGAAAGAACTCACGTGTGAGTTGTTGGGACTAATAATTGTCAACCAATACGTCAATGGATGGATTAATAATTGTCAACCAATATGTCGATGGATGATAAATGTCAACCATAAAAGCAAAGCTTAAGCAAATCAGCGTTGACCCTCTCCTCGTTAGGTTACAAATTCTTGGAGTCAGGGATGGATTCTAACGGTTAAATTCCCGTCATGGGTTACTTTACTCGTCAAATACAGCTAAGATTTTACGGAAACCATCAAAATATAGCTTAAAATACAAAAAAAAACTTTGAGATTTTGATTATTACTAGCAATTTTGACGGGTGTCCGCCTTTTGAAATTCCTACCCTGCTTGGAGTATGTACTATTTTAACACCTAAAAATATGTATAAAATGTGTTAGCTCAAAGAACCAAATAAGCCAGTATTCTCACTTCTCTAACATTATCTTAGAAGCTTTAAGTTGTCCTCGTAATTCTTATCCTCTCACCAAATGTTAATCAATAAAAAAAACTTAAGATTTAAAGTTACTCTTTCAAGTCATACTAGAGAGGTAAGAAACAATACACAATTGTCATGGTGCAATAAGGACACCTAAACAAGGAAGCCTTTTAAAAATAAAAATAAAAATTATTATTATGGTAAAATCTTATGGAGATGAATTTAGGTGCGTTACAATATATCTCATTAGTGTGCAAATTACCCACAAAAGTTATTAAAGGTGCACCTTCTTTTCACTCGACTATAAAAGAGAAGGTGTTATATGATATTTTTATTCTTAATTTTTTTTTGAGAATTCATGGAAATAAGCAATATTTGATATTTTACATATTTTTATTTATTTTTAAGTGAATTCATGAAAATCAACAATATTTAATATTTTACATATTTTTTAAATTAAAGCTCTCAAAACTTATCTATGATGAATTTTAATATATAATTGAAAAAAAAAATTTGTTAGAAATTGTGTTTCCTTCTAACCATAAAAAAATCATAAGTGAGTTTTGTTCTTATTAGTTAATCTAATGTTCAATATTTAATTTCAAAAACAAAATACACAAAATGCAGTATATCTCTTTCTTTTTTAAGTATGTTTTTTTATTAATTTTTTAAAATAATTCAATATTTAAATCATGTTTTATATATTTCTAATTTTTTTTAAGAAATTAAATAAAATATAAAATATAAATTTGAATGTGTGAAAATGATATCACATTGGATAAAGGATTTGTTCATGAATCCACTAACCTTGACCATTCCACCTAAATGAATGAGGTGAAAGGTTTTAGCTGCATAAATCCTATAGTATAGGGATACAATTCATTATTTAAGTGTTTGGTCAAGTATTTTATTGGGTTGTAGAGCACCTTAAATTGAGTGTAGCAAGGTGCTCTACAAATTAGTATGGGGAGCTGTTGTCACATAAGGTAATCTAACCGTTAAGGTTATGTTACATTACAACTAACATAGATCACCCACACAGATCCAATTTCTTGTGGTGTGGATATTTTTTTCTTAATTTTTAACAAAAATTTACACCTAAAAAAATTTGATCCCTCTCTTGCTTTATAGAGTTGGGTTTAAGTTTTTTTTTTTAGGACAACATAGATCTTTTTTATTTAATTTAATTTTATGAGCAATATGGATTTTTGGGCCAAAATAAATGTCCGTCACAAAAAACGACGCAATATGGTTTAGAAGGACCTTGCAAATGGTTTTAAAACCATGTGCAAGGCCTCCTAAACAACCCATGGTTTTAAAAGGGCCTTGCACATGGTTTTAAAACCATGTGTGGGGAGATGTTGTAATGTGTGTTCCTAATAAAGTAAAAAATAATAAAAAATATTATATGTTGGACATAAATAATATTAAATATTAAGAATAAAAATATTATATGTCAACCATAAATAATATTAAATATTATATGTCGACCTTAAATATAAAGATGTGTCTTGGTTTGAATCAAATCAATAGTTCCTTGAGTGCAATATTTATTAAGAGATTTGATCCCCTATGATTTGGATCTATGCTGGTTTAATCACATTTTATTTTTGGTAATGTTATGTTACAACATCTTTCCCATATTGGGTTGTAGAGCACCTCCCTGGGTTGTAGAGCACTTCCCTTCAATGCAAAAAGTAAAAAATTTAGACTAGTTAAAAAAAACAAATAAGTAATTAAAAAACCCATGATAAACTTGAACTTGGAATTAAAAAGCACCAAAGGGATCAAATTTCTTGAGGTGTAAAATTTTTAATCATTTAAAAAAAATAAGATTAAAAAATTTTAAACCTCAAAAAATTGGATCCCTCTCAATGTTTGGTAGATCCCAGTTTAAAATAAATTTATACTAATTTTAATAAAATTAGCTTATTATTATGATAAATTTAATGATTACTATATCCAAACATAATTGTATCATTTTATTTACAATATTATGATAAATACTTTTATGTAATTTTTTACAAATTCATAAATTATTTTCTATGAATATAATTTTTTTTAAGCGAAAAAAACACGCTTGTATTATATCATAATACAACTATCATTTGATTAATTTATAACACTAAAAAAAAATTACAACCCATTTGATTAATTTATAGCACTATACAAAATATTTTTATGTCAATTTATACGGAAAGAAACAAAAAAAAAAATCATTTTTTTGCATATAAGAAAAGTAATATATGTTATCTATTCACAGCAGTTCAAAGTTTTGTGGGTATAGCATGAGTGGACCTAATGATTAAGAGTATGTGTTTCTTCTTAAGAGGTCACAAATTCAAATCCATTGTATATGTACACCTATTAATATAAATAAAAAACTATTTTCAAATTTTAATATAAATAAAAAATCATTGTGACCACCACTTTCTTATCTTATACATAGAGATAAAAACAATATTTACCAGCTTAGATGACCACTAATTCATAGAAATTATTTAGGAAATGACTACTGGTTAATAGAAATTATTTTAGAAAATTACAATTAAATTATTTGGAAAATCATTTTCAAAAGTATAAAAAACACACAATGAAAATTATTTTAGAAAATTACAATCAAATTATTTAGAAAACCATTTAAGTATAAAATACATACTAATTGCATGATAACACTCTAAGAAACACTGCAATCATGCCACCAATTAAAACATAAATTTGACAGCAATCATATATCAGCACAAACAGCAATCATATATCAAATAATTACAATATATATAAAAAGGTTTATATAATCCATATATGAATGAAAAGGTTTTTTTGGTTAGTAATCAATTCATCACTATAGCTTTTTTCCTCAGTAATCACTTCATCACTTGTTTCAATCATGCCACCAATTAAAACATAAATTTGCACAAACAGCAATCATATATCAAATGATTACAATATATATATATAAAGGTTTGTATAACCCATATATGAATGAAAAGGTTTTTTGGTAAGTAATCAGTTCATCACTATAGCTTTTTAACTCAGTAATCACTTCATCACTTAAAAGTTTTCTCTTCAAGGTTGAATTAAAAATACTTTGAACATTAATACTGAGCACTTCATTTAAGTTTTCTATTCAAGATTGAATTAAAAATACAGTTACCAAGCACTTCATTTAAGTTTCTATTCAAGATTGAATTAAAAATACATTCATTATCATTAGTGAGCACTTCATCACTTGATCAAGGATTGTTTGTCATCAATGCTGAACACTTCATCACTTAATCCAGGATTGTTTATGGCAGTCAAAAAAGGACTTAGTCACACAGATTACAAGAGTAATAGTCACTAAAGCCCAACTACATATGCAAAGAAAGCAACTGGAATTGATAAAGCCCAGCTCCTCAAAGTTCAGAAAATATCCGAGAGGCATTCAAAAAAATGTACTGAAATTGATCAATTAAGACCAATTCTTCAAAATCAGCCTCAAAAAATAGCAAAAGCTATGATAAACCCGAGCTGTATCAAAAATTACAGTACGAAACAAATACTGTTTCTCAAAGGGCAAACTACATCTGAAAATTATTTTTCTTATGACGAGCATCCAGAAAGCTTCAACCTGTAATAAAAATAAAAATCAAAGAGACAGCTCTGATTCTTCATCCAGGGACAAAATGCAAGACAGCCATATCTTAAAATATCTGAAACTTCTGAGCTCCAAATCTCCAAATATCTTCTTCCTGAAAACTCTTGCACTCTGATCTTCCAACCAAAACCAGAAGATTATCTGAACCGATCTAAGAAGCACCAGAAGAATGCACCATAGGAAAAACCCAGAAGCACCATGAAAAACATAAACTGTACTCTGACTCTCCACAGTTCCAAAAACAGCAGAGACGGAACAAAACCAATTAAAAGCCTTTGGCTGAGGCTTAAAACCAAGATAAAAAATTTATATTTGGAGGGTTTCAAAGATAAAAATTCTGAAACTGACCAAATAAGGAAATGCCCAAAACCCCAAAATGTTTCCAAATATCTTCTGCCTGAAAGCAAGTTAAAAACACTTTAAACAAACCCTTGTGCTCTGATCCTCCAATCAAAACCAGAAGATTATCTGAACCAATCTAAGCAGCATCAGGAGAATGCTCAGTAAGCATCACCAAGACCAGGCCCCAGAAATCCTGGAATTACCATTTCACAGGAAAACACCAGAAGCACCAGGAAAAACATAAACTGTACTCAGACTCTCCACAGTTCCAAAAATGCAGAGACGGAGCAAAACAACTTAAAATCCTCTGTCTGAAACTTGAAACATACTTCAAAGCTAAAAATTCTAAAACCCACCAAACAAGATAATGCAAAAAAACCCCAAAAGGCGCCCAGTAAGAGAAAAAAGAGCAGCAACTTCTTAGGTCCAAAGGCACGAATCTAACCATAATGCTCATACCTCAAATCTTCCACAATCTTTCCTTGATGGCTAACCTGCACATATATTTCACCTGGAATTTTTGTGTTGTCCATCTTATGTAACCTATCTACCTCCTGATTTGCTTCTCTGTAGATATGGGAAAAGGTTATTGAATAAAAAAGGCTCACGATTCCTTATTAAATCAAAAGCCAGATTCATTAAGTTGACAGTCATTTATAGAGATACGCTGATTCATCCAGTTTATAACCATCTGGGAGTCTCCATAAACTTGCGGGTCTGTTATGCACATCCGACAAAGCTTCTCTAATTATAGCACAAAATGCCAGTAGCTCAGCTTTATTATTGCTGCACTCCTGTACATTTCTCACCAACTGTATGAAATAATCATTCCTGAGATAGATTAAACCCCAATACCTCCTTTCTGCTCCTCCCTTTGGTAAACCCCGTCAAAAAAAACGCCCATGGAAACGATCCATTACCAGCTGGCCCTTACAAAATATAGGCATTCCCAAAAATCCTCCCTTTGATAAGCCCCGTCAAAAAAACGCCCATGGTTTCGAACGATCCATTACCAGCTGGCCCTTACAAAATACATACATTCCCCAAAAAAGCAAAGACTTGCTATTAATTATAATCAAGGTATACAATGAACTTTACAACAGATCCGACATAGTTCACAGGGCTCAATGACAGCCTAGAAAATCTAGCCAGTCTACAAAAAACCAGAAACTGAGGACCAAAAAACTGCCCAACCAAAACAAAAAGTAGACATCAACATCCATTCCAGCCTAAAACAGCTCTGGCCAAAGGACATGACACAGAATAAAGAACAAGGCTCAGGTCAGCCCCCATAGAACTGACCAAACATTAGCAATTATACAATGAACAACATCAGGATTTCATGTGGTAAAATTTAAGGGGAACATCCACTCAGGAAAAATAATGAAGCTCATTAATGAAGAAGAAGGCAAAGTATTGAAGCTCATTAATGAAGGAGGAGAGATTACAAGGTCTCAGCCTAACACATACAACTCATAACATTAAGTATCCCAATCATGCATTATATATTTCATGAAAGATGTTACATGAGTAAATTATATCCATTATAAAAAAACTCCACCTAAACACATGTAACAAGAAACCTCCCATAAATACATTAGTTTAGTTGTCATTTAACAACTATGAAATAAGAAAAAGCCATGAAACCTCTGAATACTACTTTGCCAAAATCTTCAAAGCCTTCTTTAAAAGGAATCAGCCAGCCAGAACATTGAATTCCCACAAGACATATATGAAAAGGCTGATTGATATGTTGAAGCACAAACAGGAACATGTACATAATAATGCTCTGAATTCTAAAATATAATCTTTGCCTTCAAATACTATGAAATTCCACCCTCAGAGGCCTCTATTAAGCATGCTTTCTACCCGCTTCATGGATAGCAACCTCTCCTTCTCCAACTTCTTCCTCTGTCTTGCAATGAAGTCTTCTGCCTCTGTGTCCACGCTTTCACTACCAACTGTCTCACCAGACGCTGGTTTAACACCATGACTTACTTTACCTGAATCTGCTACATGCTTTTCACCAACTTTAGCTGAGTGCTGCATGGTGGTCTGACCTTCAGAAGAATTCTCATTAATTTGGTCATGACTATCTTTAGATATGCATCCACCAAAAAGCCATGAAAGAAAGTTACAAAAACCGGAACTCTTATGTCGTTGCTCTCGATTATTGTGTTGCGCAGGACTTTCGGAGACTCGAACCCTGGGTGGCGTTGCCATAGCTGCGACAGAACTGTACAGTTTTTATTCAAACTGCAATATTGAGCTATACTTGGATCCTATTCGCTATACTTGCTCTGCGTCAAATATTGGATCTTTATAATCATAAGTAGCTTACGTCATACGTCATACGCACGTGAAATTAAATCACAGTTAAATTATTCGTGAAGTCCGTTGTACATTTAACAAACCCAACCTTCTTTTAATACTACGTAATTAGTTAAATAATCATATTGTCCACTGTACATAACTAGGAGACGATTTTGACATTTAATAAACCTACTCTTCTTTTAAGATTACGTAATTAATTAAATAATCAAATTATCATTTAAAAAATTAAAAAGAAAGAAATAATTCATAAAGAATTTAATTCAGAAAGTCCGGCACATAAGCAAATGTCAAAGCACTTTGTACATATGCACAAGTTTTTAATTAATTTTTTTTAAATTGTGTAGATGTTTCTTAGCAAAATATTAAATATCACACTTCTTATGGAAGCATTATACATGTTTTTTTCGGTTGCCTTGGTATGGATTTGTTTGGCTTATTTTTCTTTGCCGTTATTTATGTGTACAGCATTTAGCATATGCAGAATATGGTTCATGTCTTTAAGAAATAAAAAACTATAGATTATGATTTTTTTTAAACAAAATATTAAATATCATTTGTTTGTTAAGTATTTATATTATGTTATTAATATCTCAGGCATCCCTATCTAGATGCCAATTGGTGCTATTATCATTAAACTTATTTCAAATAGATGGAATAATCTACCCACCTATAATTGATCTTTGGTAAGAATCATAATAGCATAATTAGATGTATTTTTTTTTGGTAAGAATCATAATAGCATAACTAGATGTGTTGGTTTTTTGTGTGGTGAATTTCCAATAAATTAGATTTCGTTCAATATTGAATTTTGATTTTAAAAAGGCAAATTTTAATTATTCAAACACTATAACATAAATATCTTTCAATTTCATACTTTGTAATTCAATTTAATAGGAATAAAAATATGCCAAAAAAGATAAATATGTAAATATAATAGCAACACTAGATTTATTGGTTACCAAAACCACTTACATCCTTGCTCATTCAAGAGTCAAAATTAACCCTAACACAACTTAAACATTAATTAATTAATTTCAAAGTAGTGGTAAATATTATTTACTTTCTTTTGTCTTTTTTAAAGTAATTTTGGTTTTAAGAAATATTGTATATGTTTAACTGTATGTAAATGTTATATATATTGGTGTATATTTAATTAAAAATATTATATATAAGAAGTCTACTTCAGTATTTTATTAGTATTGGGTTTTTTCGTTACATATTTTTTTTTATCGAATCCTATTAATATCGTATTTGTACCCGAAATATGTTACTATAGTAAGAACCAAAGCTCATCAAACAAAGACTCCTTCCTAATAGGTGAAAGCTCACACTACGTGGACTATTAGCCTGGCCCACCTTACCTCGTTGTAAAACACATTGTAAAAGAGTCCCATAAAATTTGAGAAACTAATTGAAAACATCAAACACACTATTGGTGTTTTCTTTTAAGAACTCACTAAGTAGTAAAGTTGTAACAACTCCAAAATTCATATGTAAAAAAAAATATTGTTATGGAAAGTTTAGATCATATAAAGACCTAATCTGGTTTCTCATAAATAAAACTCGACTAAGTAATCTTGACTTCACCATAACTTTTAGGTAATTATTATAAACCCTAAGCTCCTATATCAAGATCTATAAAACTGATATGTAACAATGTGTAAAGTGTTACTCTATATAAGGCACTTGTGCTAGATTATGATTTTAATGTATTTGCTTCCAAAAAGTTGTTATGTCATACTATTGGTTACAACTTTGAGAACTATGATAATTTACTTGATTTCAAGGTAAATGTTGTTTTAAATGTTATTCTAAATGCTTGGTTTCGACTGTTGTGTAAGTTTTAGGGCTTTCGTTGTAAATTTTATCGGCGTTTTAAGGCGATAAGGACACTGCATTTTCATTTTATTAACTACTAGAACTGCTCTATATAAGGCGATAAAATTGTTATTTATCTATTATTACGTGAATGATAAGAACTTCTACTAGGTTATGATTACTGTGAAAGGAAAATCATTCTGGTTTTAAGAAATATTTAGGACCTCTTTTTCATGGCCTATATGGTTTAAAGGTTAAGACCTAGATTTATTGATGTTAAGTTCTAAAATTGGTAGTTTGGATGTAGTTTTTCAATTATTATAAAAAAATACTTGATAAACATTTGGCCTTACAGGCCTCGAATTTTTTACTTGTACTAACAGTTTTACAAAGGAAAGTCTGTTTATTTAAACAATTAAATATTGATTGCTTTGTTAATAAAGAGGGTTTACCCTAAGTCGTTTTCATAAAGAAGATAAGCCCTTTTGGTTGTAACAAAGTGATACTGGTAATTATTAAACTCTAAACCTTTCGATTGTGTGAAATAATGAACCTATTAAGACTTTTGGTTGTAAGTACTAAAATCTTCATATGTAACTATTAATACTACTTCGTTATTTATAGAAAAAAGAAATCAACATGCTTATATGAAGAATGATACTGAGTAAATATAGTAAATATCTAGCCTTTTGTCTGTGAGAGATTGATACAGGGTAACTATTAATATTTAGAGTTTATGCATTCTACCAAGAAAATTGTTAAAATAGTAAACGTCCATTTTCTTATACTGAACTTGTAAATTACAGGAATAAACTTTCTTATTTATATCGGAAAACAATAAATAATTTTGGAAACTTTTTCATTCCTAAATCTTTCAGAAATAACATATAAAAAAATAAGATAATAAATCCAGAACATTATAAAATCTATTAACTTTCGAAGGGGACAAACACCCAAAGAAGATCGTTCCTCCCAACTGTCTCTTGAAAGTAGCCAAGATTAATTGCTTTAGGACCCCGAGCATGTTGACTGAACCACCAGGATGGAGATACTATGTAAAAGCCTACTCAATAGTCTATGTAACTTAGCAGTCACACTTGCAGTCATAAACTCTTAGCAATTCACTCTAGCTTTCCCCTCATCCAATTCCTCCTGTGTACCTGACTTTTTAGTTTCCAACAAATCCACAAGTTTTAATCTCTAGAATGTAGTGAGCCTCCTGCTCATTCGACGGTATATATAAGTTTGCCTAGGTCTTTGGGTCACTTTTGCAATTAAATGAACCACCTGCTCAATTCCTCTTTTATTGGGAACAAGACCACAAATTATAGGGATGTTTCCTCCTGTAACAGCTAGAAAGTGAATGTTGTTGCTGCCATTTGGAATTTTGTCCTTCTACAACAAATCATTCCTCCAAGTGAGTCAATGAACTATCTTCGACAATCTTCTTTGGATAGGTGTCTCTTCTTTTAATTATTTAAAAATAAAATATTCAATTACAATCATCTTTGACCATCCTGGGTCAACAACATAAAACTTTACAATAACTTTTAAAGTAATGTCTTTTCATAAAAATAAAATGTTTTTAGTTTTAGGTGGGTTACAAAAGAGGTTCCTTTGTTGTATTTGGAGTGTATGTAACTCTTCTTAAATTCAAGGTGAGTTTGTCCTACTATCTTGAAAATTGGATATATATGAAGTTAAATCTAAGAATTTCGTTGGTTAGCAAGTTGTTTTTTCATTTAGTTATATGTTTATTTTATGAAGACGACTATATAGTTGATTGTAGAAGTGTGGATTGTTGTTTTTGACACTATTTTATTAAATCACTCTTCAGGAAATTGTTTTATCAAATCACTCTTCAATTGACAATATCAAGGATTAATGAAATCCATCTTCCCTATCCTTGACCAATTGCCTACTTTACTATTGTCAATTTATGAAAGGCAAAATGTGTTAAAATATTTATATTAAATGGAAACCCTCTAGAGATTCATAGGATTATAGTGTTGGGTTATGTGCTAATTAGAGAAAACATGCTAACATTATGCATTGATCTAAATAATGTTGAGAAACTTGCGCTAACTATACCACCAGTAACTCTAGTAGTGTATGATATTGACAATCAAGATTATCCAAAGTTCAAAGAACACTTTCTCCTCAAATATTCACTCAACAATTTTCATGCTTGGGTGGTTTCTAGTGTTGGAAGAAGGAAGACAACGAGGAAAAATGGTTTAAAAAACTAGTATACATGAAATACTAAAGTAGGGTTGTACATCATAATGCAAATGTTAGGTTGACATTAATATATAGTGGCTTGGAATTGAAAAGAAAAAATTGGAATGTGACATGGGGCAAAAGGCGTCTTGCCATTACTAACCAACTCTAGGTTCAATGAAGCCAAGAACTACATAGAAACAAAGTTGATGTTGTAGACCTAGCAAGAATGTATGAGACATAGAAACAAAGTTGCAATTTATGCCTAGACCATGTCATATAGACACCCTTGTAGACATTCCTTTTAAACCATCTACTTAAAGTCTTAGAGCTCTCCTGAAAGTTAGCAACACATTGCAAAGTGCTTGGATAACAAATTAATGGTATCAACGATATTAAGGGAGGCAATGAATTTTTTTTTATCATTAATCCTAGGTACAATGTTTGTGGATGGTATGGAAATGGTTACGAAATGTTAGCAAAGGTTGCGATTTGATAGCCTTCTAAGCACTATGATGTTGTTTTAGCTTATGTTCAAACTTAGTGGCACATATTATGTGGTAGGTGTACAACCATGTGTTGATGATATCTCTTATGTGCTTGGACATTGTGAAATCAACCATTAAAGTATAAAGAAGTTGGTGAAGGAATTCATGTGAGAGCTCATATCGTTAGTTATATATTTGAAGATGTATGTGTGCAATAATTAATTGTTGTGTCTCTCTAACCATTGCATATAGGACCATGTTCAATTGACCACAATGTGTAAATGTAATGCTCCTCTTAGTGATGATAGAGGAAAAGTGGTAGAGGAGCATCAAGTTTTCATCCGAGGGGTCCTTGTCCTCATCGTATTGTATCAAATATTCCAAGCTAATGGGGATGAAAAAATGGGACACTCCGAATATAAATCCATAAGCTTCTCATATAAAGTTCTCAATTTTTCTACTAGAGCACATTGAAATCAATCCTGGTATATTTTGTAGATGCAAGGGTCTCATAATAAAAGGTTTGAATATTAGGCACATAACTTATCAATTTGTAGCTTGGTATAACTAAGTGAATTACATAACTACATAATCTTGTGCATAATTAAACTAAGTTAACGGCAAGGTAGCACCTTTTCCAACTAGTTTATTAAGAGATGGCCTATTTGAAAAATTCAATCCATTGAGATCCAATGAATGTTAATATATTTTGGCATTAAGTGTTAGTTTAAGTGTAAGTTGTTTTAATGATCTTTTACTATATTTCTTTACTTAAATTATTAAATTATTCGATGGTTACAATTATGTCATATACATGATTGGTCTAATGATTGAACATCTCCTTAATTATATATATACAATTTTCTAGTAACTTGTTATTTAATTGGTTTAAGCTCTATGTAAAGAGCATGAATGATCATTTGTTGATGATCAATATGAGAGTTATTCTTATGTAAATCACTTCAAACATT
>LPNX010333860.1:32466-88591 GCA_001517045.1 Pseudotsuga menziesii | reverse complement strand
CCCACTATTTCCTAAGTTTTGAGTGATCTTTTATCACTCAGGTCAGAAAGCCCCAAAAATCAATTATTGATTATTTTAATTAATAAATTGATGAATAATGGAGCACATCCAAAATCAATAAATCAATGGATTCTCAACCGATTTGACTGAAATCAATCAGATCTGGAGCAGATTGACTGGATCTGACAAATCCTTGACTGAAGGAGGTGATCAAATCAGATCCAGAGTTGATCTTGAGCATCCTTTATGGGGAATTTCTCCCTCCCTCTCTCCTCAACACGTTTTTGGCTCAACTGGATGATTTTTTGTGGATTCTTCAGTCAACAGGTTGAGGTGTCAGTCAGATCAGCCCCCCGATTGACATTTGCACTCAGTGAGACTCAGATCTGGCTCAGCTAGACATAGATCAGGAATTCATGGACTCTCCATCACTTGATTTCACTTGATTCCATGAGTAATTGCGCCCCCCCTGGGCTAGATGGCCTGTAAATTGTATATATCTAGGCACAGCCTCCTCTTCCAAGCTAGTTAGAACTGGGGTTGAGGTGCTGTTGCTCTTGTACTGTATTTTTTTTTCATTCTGGAATAAAGAATCTTTGGAGGCAAGATCTATGGTGTAATGCTCTTCATGTGTGGATGTTGATTGTCAAATGCTTATGAGGTATAATCTGCTTTTGTTTATCATTGCTTTGCTGGTTAATTGTTGGCCTCGAAGGAGAGAGCTCCCTCCTGTTAGGGTAAGAGTTTATTCTAGTTTGATTTATTCTCTTACTGCTGCTTGTTCCAGATCTATTGGATTTGTATGTATTTTAAGTTTAATTGCATGCTTTCCAATCATCTTTTTCGGCAGCACCTATGTTTTAACCATCTGTTTGTGCAAGGATTTTTAAGTTGCAGATGATCTCACTGGTAGAAGAGGTTGAGCTGGTTTGAATATTCCTCAGCTTCAGTATCTTACGAATGACATAGTCCCTCGGTGTTCCACCAAAGAAGAATCCAAAGCCCAACATTTCCAGGCTTCAAACACTCTTTCTCTCTCTTCCTCCTTTAAAAATTATTAAACTTTCCTCAAACTGGTTACTTTAAGGTTTCTTTTTAAATCTGATCTATCTCATCAAGAAAAGCATACATAGATCTAATTATAAATATCCCTTCAAATTTCTAGATCTTAGTTTCATTTTGCACATAAAGTTCAAATTCAAGAGATCTAGCTAAAATTGCCTTAGTTTCGCAAGTATTTTAGTGAAAAATTAATAGCTTGCTGTTAAGGTAGTTTATTTTTCTGTACGACAAATTAAATATTCTGCAATATTAGTGCTTTTTAATTGGCTGCACAAACAGCAATTCAAGATCCCAAGGAAAACTCGCTTTCCTTGGTTCCTTTTTGTCAGTTTAGCTAGTTTAATTTCATTATTGTTTGAGATAAAGTAGGCTGACCCAAAGGTACTCTTAAAGTGCTTTTGGGAATTTTTTATTCTAACTTGCTCGCTTTCATTTAGCAGGTCTGACAGAGAAGAAAGGAAGCTGTAATGTCCCGGTTTTGACCCCGTTACATTAGATGTATATGATGTATATATTGTAATGATCATGGTGTGGAGCTAAAGGCCAAGGCCCCACCATTGATCGGTAATGCTATGTTTTGGATTCAAATTGTCACCGAAGGTATATCGGGGCATGCGGCATATATTATGATGGTCATCATGTAAAATATGCATCTACAATTAATTGAAATAAACACAACCAGCTACGGTCGCGGCAACTAAATTGAAAGGGGCATGATTTTCACAAGGATAAGGATATGGGGAAAAACCAAAATGTCTATGAGAAGACCCATCAAGCTGTCAACTACCTTTCTTGTCTTTTTCCCCAATCATTTATTTCTGCCAGAATGTGGTTGAGTTAGTTATTGCATGGAATGGGAAGAGTATGGGCAAAAATTCGAATTGGGCAGAGAACCATTTTTTTGAAAAACGTGTTCTGACTTCCTTGGCAAGGAAAATGCCCAAAAATGTATTCCATTCGACCATGCATCCACGTTTTCCATTTTTCCTCACCATTCTCCTTCACGTTGGGGCTTTTGAGAGCAGCTGGAGTTTTTCCTGTGTTTTTCATTCCACGTTTTTGGTGGTTGGCTTCATTTTTCCCATGGATGGGAGGTCGTTTTTGTAGTGCTGGGGATTGGGCTATTTTCCTCACGTTTTGGGAGCTGCTGGTGCACTTTCCATTCATGTTTTTGTAGCTTCATGTGTTTTTACCATGGATATGAAGGGCCATTCACGTTTTTGGCTGTCTCACCAACTATTGGTCTCACGCACAAACTATTTGGGGCATTTTTCCCTGCTGTGAGTTGTGCTCACTGATAAGATTCGGGACTGTGTGTTTTCCCCCATGTTGTGAGTCATTTTTGCTGTTACGTTTGGGGACTGTTGTAGATGGGTGGAAGTCGTTTTTCCCTGGTTTAAGTTGTAAGAGCTAAATTAATTGTCGAAGTGCAATGGTTGGCCTTCGGACTGTGAGAGGAGCAGAGATGTTGGCTTAGATTTTCTTGATAAACCTGGTGGCTGGAAACCACATAGATAGAGCTAGAGGGCTGGCCTTCTTCTCCATCACCCCTGAATAGCACTGGAAGGGAATGTAGGGCCTGAGGGAGTGTGTAGCAGAGAAGGGACTGATTCCTTGTGTTGGGTGTGGATGGGTGTCTTAGAGGTCAGGCTAGCTCTAGTGTAGGTGTTCTTGGCTCTGTAATGAGCTCACCAGCTTAGCAAATTTCCTTCATCAGCTCCTTAATGGCCTGATAAACCCAACTTTGTTGGCTTGGCTATGTGTTTTGTGTATCCTGGCTATGTGTAAGCCTGCTAGTTCCCTTATTCCTTGGAGAATCATGCCCAGCTCAGGGGTGGCAGCGCTGCTGAGAGATTAAGGAGCACGCTGGCCTATGGCTGGGTGGAATGTTGCAGCGACGTAGCTGGTTGCGGAAGAAGTTCTTCATAAGATAAGTGCTCTGTCCATTTTACTTCTGCAACTGTAAATTCTGTTAATGAAAATGAAATGAACATGTTGAAGGAATTCTTGTTGGAATGTACGATGTTTCCACTGTGTCTAATAGATAATTGCATCTGTGCATGATAATTTCTCATATGTGCATAATTAAGTTCAATGCATGCGTTTAAGCATTTTGTTTCCAGCAATTTTTAAGCCTATACATGTTCATGGGAGGTTAGCCCGGTCTGATAAATCTAGTAGTCATGTCCTCTATGCCGGTCAGAGGCATGGAGATGTGATAGAAGCTGCTGTCCAAAGTGGCTTTTGGAGCGCTCAAATCTCCCCAGGGGTCCCGCTTTTGTCATAAAATTTGCAAAACTTTTGTATAACTGTAAAGATCTTAGTTTCAGCCTGTATAAGGACCAAGAAGGTTTTGATTTATCATTCCTTTGATATTGTAACCTTTGTAATAAAATCACTCTTTTAATTGGCTCTTTCGAGCCCATTCCTCATCCCCCCTGGGGGGATTCGCGTCGGTGCCAATTTTCATCTTTTTTTGCTTATCTCTTTTCCACTAGAATTGATCTGACTTGCAGGGTAGTATACTTGATTTTGTTGTTAATTCCATATTCTATATATTATACTTTCAAAGTAATCATAATACTTACCCCACGATTTCCCAAGTGACCCGCAAGGGGAAATAGATTCATGGTAGGATTAATTAGAAAACTAGATTATGTAGTTGTTTTATTCTTCATCATTTGTTTATCAGCAACTTTAAAATTAACCCCTCCTCGATTCCTGATTGAGATCCACTTGGATCGAAAGAGGTTCTTGGAGGCTTTTCTTTTAAACAAGAACATACAGCTTAAAACTTATTAAAATTTACAAGACTCCAGTGTGTATGCTTTGCACTTGACTACGGTTCGTCCGATCAGTTAAGCTGTATCAAAAGCACTTGGGTGACTAGAAAAATTAGGACTCACCTTCCCCAATTGACAAACCATCAAGTGAAAATCCAACACCTCGATCAAACCTTTACGGTGGCAAAATACCCAAAGGAAGCGGGAACTTCTGAAAAGTGACCTCGGGGCACCGATCTCTGTCACACCCTAACGGGTGTGTTACGAACAATAGCCCCAAAGACTCCATTTCAGTCCACATATTCCTTGAGGGTAGCCGTGAAGGTTTGTTTTGGACATACTCCAAGTACTCTCGGGTATATCTGGAGTCCCCCCTTAGCCTAATTTAAACAATTCATACTTCAATTTTAATTTAAAACATACCAAGATGCAATCGCAAAACATTCATTCTGAGCACATGCAAGCACATTGATCTTTTTTTATTTGACTCCATTCTAAGGAACTGGTCTTTTTTGCTTTATATATATATATATATATATATTGTTTATCAGCTTTGTGCTTTCATGTGTTTATCTTCGTATCTTGTCATCTTTAATTTTTTATAGTTAAAATATTCAAAACTCCTAAATAACTGACTCAGTTTAATATCACCACACTAAGAAATCATCCTTATTAACTTAATAGGGTCTACCCCCCTTGGCTTCGTTAGGAGTTGAGCCTAAACGGAGGAGTCAATAACAAGGTGACAGCCTTGACTCGAGACTTGCCCCCAAGGACACACCGACTGGCTTGAAGATTTCTACCACATGACCCAGGTGTGTGAAAGGCGGCAACACAAAGAAGCCCTAAAAAGGAAAAGGAGTACAGATTTACAGTGTGCAGAATTGAAACTGACTGTCAAAAGCCTACAGCAACAGAACAAGGAACTTACAAGAAGGATGACAGATATGGAAGCTGAGCAACAGAAAGCTAGGAAAAAGGCCCAAGCCTTAGATGGGATAGCTTTATTGGCAGAAGCTGCTTAAGACCTTTGAACATTGTTAGCTAAAACAGTTACTTGTTATGTTATTGAGGAATACTTTATTTTGTAATTATTATTTTGACATTATCCTATCGATGAGTAGGCTAAAAACAGTTAGGGTTTAGATTCTAACTGAATTTTGAAAAACAGTATTTAGGAATGTCACAAATAGAAGAAAGAGTTCGACTTTTGGATGGCTTGAGGAGGTCTTTTTGACTTATTGATAAGCTAAGTACTTAACTCTCATGTGTATTTGATGAACAAAATTATGAAATATATGATCCTTTTTACCCTTCAGTCTGTGTTTTGGCTTCATTTTTAGCTTGTTAGCTACACAATTGATAATTTCATTGCTGGTTTATAGTCTTTATGCTTGTAGTGCCTGTCAGTTGTGAATGAAATTCAATGTTATGTTCTGTTGGATACCTGGTTATTATATTATGCATCTCTTTTCTTCTTTACTTGTGATTTAGTTCCTATTTGGCTTATGAATGTATTCCCTTTTGTCAACAAACTTTACAACCAGAAAAACCTTTCAAAAACCCTAAAACCTAGTTTTATTTGATTGAATATTTGAGATTGTGTTTGCTTGTTTCTTTGTAGTCTAGAAACAATTTCTGGCACAAACACCATCCATTCTGTAAGAAAATCCTTCACATTTTTTGTCATTCATGCACAAACCTTTACAGTTTTGCAATGTGATCTCAATTTGATAGCTTAGATCGTAGCCATAATAATCTGTATGTGAAAGATAAATAACCTTTGTATTGGATGCACTATGCCCAGTCAGGTTTGTATTGTGCTGGAAACCTTGGAACCAATCAATGGAATCTTTCCTCTAAAAAGAAGGGGGACAGATACAACTAGGCCCCGGAGTGTATATGCAGAGACCGTTGATACCACAGAATCCATGAACAGAACATTGATCAGGCATCGCCATCCAAAATAATGTCCCACAAAACTGTCTCTTCCACCAAGCTATATAGTCTCATGTTTCCATCAATGTCCAAAGTTAATCCTATCTTGAGGCCTTCACCATAATTTGACACCTTCAATGTAAAATAGTCACTTGAATGGAAATTACCGAAGCCATCCAATACCGCATGGTGGCTACTATTTTATGGGCTTCTTCCATCAAAGTTTTCCACTGAAGGATTAGGCCAGTAGTTGCTTGAGAGCTCTGATCCACAGTAAATTAGTCGAGTCGAAGGTTGTTGTCTCTATCGAAATAGAGACGATAGTGGCCTCGGTTGAACATGGAGCTTTCTAATCTGGATATCAACTTCATTGCATTATTATTGAGGGGTTGGAGAGGATGAATAGTATCTGTTGGATACTGGAAACTTTCCCACACAAGCTGATCACCTAAAGAGTCATTTAACACCAGATTTCCCATTTCTAGGAAATAGCGTCCTTTACATTCATGTTACTAGTGTTTGTATTCCATACAACACTACCATCTGCATCCCACAAAATGAGGTTTCTATCTTTCTCCAGATAAATATGGGAATATCTTTCGTTGACAGGTTGATCTATGTTGGCCACCCAGGAAACTGTTCGGTCGGGTGTGTGAGTATACCATATGGAAAAAGCATAAGCATTGTTTCCCACTCCATAAAATCCAGCAAAAAATGTGCCACTTGGATAAATCAAGCAAGTTGTGTTCTCTTCAAGAGTGAGTGAAGAACCAGGGCTCAACCGATTTGTTTAGTGATGCACTGATTGTTGGAATTAGGAATTCCAGAAACAATCCTGCAAGTGAAGAGAAACAAGAAGCATATGAGGTTAGTAGAGAACAAACACTAGCAGATTCCCTATAACAATTCCATTATGGGCAGGCTTCCAACTTTAAGCTATCAAGTGTGATGGTCCAAAATACAAACTAGATCTGCCTTTAGGACCCCTTCATATGTCACTTGAAAATGAGTCCAATTTAGAATATTATAAGGACCTTGAACATGTTTACACAATACTAAAACATGAAACACATCGTGCATACAATGAAGAGTACATGGCATAGTAAGATGATAAGACACCGATCCGATCTTTTCTAAGATCTCAAAAGGTCCCACAATTTGAGGAGATAGCTTGGATTTTTTCCCAAATCTAAGAGATATATTCTAAAGTTTGAATCAAAGGAAAACATATTCTCCTTCTTCATAAATACGATCCATTCTATGGATATCTCTTTTGTTTATCTTGTTCTTCCTTAAATATTTGTCTTATATAAGATATATTCTCTTCCATTCTCAAAGCATTTCAATTCCTACTGGAATTTTATCCTCCAACCTATCCCATCTTAGAGTTGTTCTACAAGGTATTCCATGAAACAACTCATAGGGTGTCATACTGAGAGAGCAATGATAACTATTGTTGTAAATAAATTCTGCTGGAAGAAGATATTCTTTCCATTTAGTTTGTTGACCCATCATATACATTCAAAGCATATATTATAATATTTGATTAACTCTTTTAGTTTGACCATCTATTTTCAAATGGTAGGCTATAATAAACTTTAATTGATTTTGAATACAGGATTTCACTCAATGAAGTTGTTACATAGCACAACCATTTGCAGGATATTAAAGAATATCCCTAATTTCACTAAATATAGGAAAATTCCTTTAAAATTGTATCATTGAACCCCCCCTTGCAATACACCTTTCCAATTAAGAAAACCCCTAGTTTCATCATATATTGTAGGTATCCAATTTTATCAACCCAATTTTATTTAATAAGAATGGTTATGGATTTTATTAAATAGCAGTGTTAAATCCACTGTAAAAGAGTCTACATCAAACCAAGTCTGTTGTCCAGTACATCATGGAGGAATCAGTACTGGACAACCTACACATTCTTCTACACCTTCCTCTACAGTATTATCATGGAGGAATTAGTATTATGCCTACAAATACTGGAGGTGTAGGTTTAGAAAATATGTACTGATTCCTCGGGACTACACCTTCTTCTATCAAAGTATTATTCCTATCATTTCTCTCTAGACATCATACTTTGGGGGGCATTCTGTTACACCTAAATATCATCATGATCATGTTATGAGATAGGTATTCCCTTGTCTGCTCCAATCCCTCAAAGTTTTCCCTAGAGAAATGAAGGTTCAATTTATCCCCTTGTAATTTTTCCTTGTTTTGAGCTGGTAACACTCCTCTCCCATTGACAAGAATCGTTACCTAAGTTAGAAATGCTCCTGATACATGAGAAAGAAGTGGTGCCATTGACTCTAGCCTTATTGCAAGAAGTGTTACCCCCTTAACACCACCTGTCTACTTCATTAGAGGACCGGTGCTCAAGTTTTCAAGGCAAAAAGAGAAGCTTCGAGAGGATTCACGAAGCTTTCCTTCGTGGAGCCTCATCCCTAAGGGTTTAGGAACTAGCTGGAGCTAGATTTCCTTCATTTTTAGATGTCCCTTCCACCTCACCCATGAGATCCTCAACCATACCTATCCTCCCATGCCTTCAAATACTGGCTCATCCCCCATGGGAGAAAGGAGGAGGAATTTTGTTGCATACTCAAAATCTACCAAAATAATTCTTGATTCTTTGGAGGCAAGGTGAAGTTAGGGGCAAGGAGACATTGGAAGGAACTTTCAACACTAAGGCATAAAGGTTGTAGTCTCTCCAATCATTTCTAATGAAAAATGTCTTTTCATTCCCAAATTTACTATCTCATTTGTATATATTGCTTGATTCCTTTGTCACAAGCATAGATCTAGTTGATTATATTGTATGTTATCATGTTTTCTTATTGTTATCCATCTTTTACAGGTTCTTCTATGAGGATAGTGAGGAAAAAATTTGAGAGAAGTATCATGGCATTTCATTCAAGTGATTAACCAGATCTAGGGGAAGTTTAACATTTGGTGTTTCTGGTTTGTTCTAGACCTAAGCCATTCACACCTAGGGAAACAACTCCTGTCCAGAGGAGGTGCATATTTTAGACTACCAATATGCACCCTCGTAGGGATATTTTGATCGTCCTCCTTTTTCAACTGATTAGTGGAGGGAAGTACCTTGAACAAAAATCCCTAGTTTTTCTGCAGTTTCTTTTACATAATTGACTGATGTTATTTCTTTTATAGCTCTAAAGTTTATTCTCCTCAAGGTCTAAAAATTCATCCTGCAGTATCATGGTCTATCTTCTTTCCAACGTCATAGTTCAGAGATGAATTGGTTTCACCAAGTGCGTCTTATGTGAAGTTTACAAATATGACGTATTTAAGGACTATTCAACATAGAGAACTTGTATGGAATTACACATGTCACTGTTTCACCTTCAGGGTCTGAAACTTTTAACACATAAACTATAGTCCATTCACTATCTTCAAAGTCTTGAGAAAATTCATTTGGACCTTCTTAGATTGAGATATAGAAATTATCCCTAGGTCACCTATTTAAGGATGAATTATCGGAGATGCAAGAACCATGAGTTGGATGGATCATATATCCTCAATTATAGAGAATCAGAGGATGAAACACTTACATAGGGTACATAAATATTTCATATTCTTCTCATCAAAGTTTCCTATCATGATCCCTCTCCAATATGAATTTATAGTGAAAGTCCCAACATGACTAGTTTTTGTCTTCTAGGGTTTTCAAGCATGAAACCCTAATCTTTAGTAGTTGTAGTTGTAGTAGTGTTTCAGCTGCACAAAGACTTCTTTCAAGGTGGATTTGATACCATGCTAACTTTTTAATGGTTATACAAGATCTAATAAGATCATAACATCATAAACATATACAAGAGGATCAATGAAAGAAATACAAGCACAACCACACAAAAGAACATAGAGATTTATCCTGGGAAACCCTCATGTCGAAGAAAATTGAGGAAAAATTCCTCTATATAGATTTTTAAAAAGTAAAAATACAAAACCCCAAATAGGTGCTCCTTCTCCTAGCATATATGTCTCTCTCTCTCCTATGCTCTATACACAATTGAGTGTGTGTGTGTTCAAATGAGGTGCCCACCTCTTCTATTTATACTCTTTCTTCCACTCGACTTTTTCCCTAACAAGTCGGCCCCAACAAAATTACTAGGATGACTTCACCTAGGAAGAGACAAAACATTATTATATTATATTAAGGAGGGTTCTATTGACCCGAATTACAACATAAGATTTACCTCATGAATCTATCATGAACAAATACAATAGTAACATCCCGACGGAGGAATAAAACATCTCCAATATTTTATATCAATAAAATACATTTAGAATATTCTTTGAAGTTACAATATTTCAAAACAACCACACATCCATTGGAAATAGCTCACATTGATATTTGTGGACCAATAAGAAATAAAATCTTTCAAGGAGAGTACTATTTCATGTTGCTCATATATTATTATACAAGGATGAATGGGGTTACCTTTCTCAAAGAAAAATAGAAGCTCTTGATAATTTTAAAGTTTTGAAAGAAAAAGTTGAAAATGAAACAAATCTGAAACTAAAATGTCTAAGGTCAGATAATGGAGGTGAATTCACTTCAAATGAATTCAATGAATTTTGTGAAACCCATGGAATTAAAAGACAATTTTCATCCCCAAAGATTCCTGAGCAAAATGGCATTTTGGAAAGAAAAAACAGGACAGTCCAAGAAGCTGTCGAGACTATGCTAAATGAAGCAAACCTTCCTGATATGTATTGGAAGGAAGAAGTATATACACCTATTTATATAGTAAATAGAGGACATATCATAGTTAATAATTACAAAACTCCTTACTAACCATGGTATGGAAGACCAGCCTCAATTAAATATTTCATTGTTTGGGAGTAAGTGTTACATAAAAATAAATGAAGATGATCTTAGTAGATTTGAGTCTAAAACCGATGAAGGAATATTTTAGGATATTCATCCACCAATAAGGATACACAAAATCATAGAAATTTCAGATGTAAGAATGGATGACATAAAACCAAGAAGAATAAAAATCCAGGATGAAGATATCACTACAACAAATCCTGGAATTAGCATCCCATTTAGCGTCCCTTTTTAGTGTAATTATTTTTACATTGAGTGGTCAAACTAGACACTAAATGGGATGCATCATGGACAAAACTTAAAGCATCCCCAAAAACATCTTTTTTTTTCTTCCTAAATAGCATCCTTTATGACGTCCAAAATAGCGTCTCTTTTTTCTTCTTCTAGAATAGCGTCCAACTTTGCTTCCTAAACAACGTCAAGGTTTTCTTCCAGAATAGCACCCAACTTTGTTTCCTAAACAACGTCAAGGTTTTCTTCCTAAATAACGTCCTTCTTTGCTTCCTAGCGAGTGTCCACTTTTGCTTCTTAAATGACACCCCCATTAGTGCCATATTTGCATCCTTAATAGCACCATGTTAGCATCGAAATTAGCATCCATTTTTGCTACAAATTTAGCATCCCATTTTGCACCATGTTTTACTCCCAAATATGTGCCAATTTTTGCTTCCAAATTTGCACCAATTTTTGCTTCCTTTTTTGCATCATGTTTTGCTACCAAAATGACGCCAAATATTTCTTCTATTGTTGCACCATATTTTGCTTCCTATGTAGCGCCATGTTTTGCATCCAAAGTAACATCTTATTTTGCTACCATATCAACGCCATGTTTGGCTTCATCATTAGCGCCATGTGTTGCATCCTTTTTAATGCCTATTTTTGCGTCTCTTATGTTTTGGTCATTAATTTAGTCATTTTTAGTATTTAACTGATATTATAATATCATTAGGGCATGGAGGAATCAAACCACCAACCTACTGCTTGTAAGGCAGGCGCTCTTCCATTGAGCTAGAACCCTTTAAGAATTTGAGAACCTAAATTACAAAGTCCTATATAATGGTAAAAAGGATCAATACACAACTTTGAGTATCTAATAATTGAACAAGGCAACCCAGAAAGAGGCTTTGTAATACCATAAAGGACACTCATCAGCATCAACAATGTTGCATGTATTAGAAGATGACAATGTAATAGTACCAATTTGGTTACCTAAAATCATGTAGCTTGGGCATTTTGGTTATATCGGGACCTGCTAAGACATGTGATTAGCAATACACATTAGTGCATGCGCATGACCAGAGAAAAAATCAATGTTCCACCAGTCTAGCTAACATCCAAATTATGACAGCCTGGTTACAAACATGTAATATCTTGCACCTTATTCTAGTAGACAAACAATTCTACTGTTGGTCCTAGATACATGTGATTACACACGATATAAGTTATAAAATATGTACCAACATGGTTACCTGCATAAGATCAGTTCTAACAAAGTGGGGAAACAAAAGTAAAAACAAAGAGAGTGTGCCTTGAAATAGATTTTATATCATTGCAATGAATTGTGAATTGTCGATTCAAGCATTTAAAAGCATGAGAATTGAGAATTAACTGCAGAAATGCATCTAGGAAATAGCATGAGTGCTATAAGGAAACTTAATGCCAATGTATTTAAAGATTTGTAAGGCGTAGCAGGAATAGACCACTCACTAAATATGTTGGGGGGTGGGGGTTGAAGGTATTACGGAAGGAATTTTTAGTGGAAATAGCATACACTAAGAATCTATAATATCTTCCTGGACATAAAAAAATGGCAAGTACAAAAGATTAATCTGGATGAACTACACCGAGTGGATAATGGTACTCATTATGATGAAGGGATCAAAGGGATCAAAAATAAAGTTTAGAGAAAAGCTTAGTACCATTTCTAAAATACTGACCATTCCAGGAACTCCCTAGGAATGGTTTGTTGGCGTCCATTTCTTGTCATTTTTTGGGAACTTTTCTAGGTTGTATCCTTCAGGAGATGGGTCATTCCCATAAAACAAATGCAGTAACAATAATTTCATCCTATAGAGCATATTTTATGCCCTCATTTGAATATAAAGGAAACAAGCGTAAAGTTTAAGAAAAACCAACAAGAAGCTTATGTTAGTCTCACCTAATATATTGCTAGTAAGCAAATACTTAACATAAGTCAACTATGATAATTCATCTAGTTATCAGTCAGAAGCTAAAGTTACCAGGATATAGATAGATATATGTACATATATGAGAACAAATTGGATACAATATGGTTGGATATGCATATATAAAAATACATGTAAAATATGTGTGAGCATGTAAAATACATGTATTTCCTAATATTTCCAAAGTTTTAACAAAGTATTTCCCTTGGCTTAATGTATTTCCTAATAAAATGCTCTACAAAATTAGCTATTGACTCATTTTCCATTTTTCATATGGCATAGAGTTCCTATTCAAAACATTGTTAAGCTCATAGCTTGGCCCAATAGAAGGGTGCTATCCTCAGTGGGTGTTATTGAATAGTTAAAAAATGTATAGCTGTGTTTTTTTCAAAATAAGGCCTAGATACGTACAACTGACAAAGGTTTTCATAATTTCATATAAACTAAATGTGTACCTCGTGAATATGACTTTGCTTTTGAAAAATCCTATCCTTTTATGTTCCAATAGCTTGAGTAAAATGCTCCACCTTGTCCAATATTACCTGCATGATAAAATGTTCCACATTTTAGTGTGATATCAGCTTAGCTGGAAATGCTACTTGTATCCAAACCAGTTAATACCCTTTCATTTGATGTTCAGTAATTTTAGACACAGGAGACGTCCTATAGCATTTATAAAAATCCATGTGCATTTGAAATTTCAGAAAGAGAAAACATTATACAGCTCTAATGCCAGCAATTGGATAAAGCTGGTCAAGATGACCTTGGTATCATTTCCATCAATCTGGGGACATGAGATCTTGCGATTCAAGTGATAATTAAAATTTCAAAGGTCACACAACTTTAGATTGCAAGATTTAGAAGACCAAAGTGAAAATATCACAATATCTAGTAACATATAGTGAAGTCCTTCGGTAAACATAATATTTTCCAACAAAAATGATATAATAAATGTAATCAGTGTCATAATACCTCGCTTGCATCTGTCAAATAGCCACCCATTGCACTGAATTCTTTCTTGTATACAACCATGAGCAAATTAATTGAACCCTGTAAAATAGAAAATAGCCACCAACAAATTATCTTCCTGAAGAATATTGTCACAGAACCAAAATAGAGAATGCGAGCTGTAAAAATAGATCTAAAATAAACTGTCTACAGACTAGAGATAATCATGCTTAGAAGTTAGAACAACAATCAACTTGGACGTAAAAATATTCCAAGCATTTCAACTGAAATGAATTTCAGAACAGGATGCGAATTTAGATAACATTTATTCAGCAACTATTTAAGGAATTCAAATAGAATATTGGAGGTGTAACATCTCTACATACAAACCTCACAAATTTCCAATGTAGGAATGTGTGGAAGGAAATCATTGCCAACAAAGAAACAAATGAAGACAAAATCATCCACAACCCGTTCAAAATCAATCTATATTGGAGGTTTCAGAATCTTCATATCATACTCTAAATATTCACGTAAAACCCATATATTGACGAACTGCCAAATATTTGAGATATCAAAAACAAGTTAGATGTAAAAATAATAGTAAAACATCCACATGATGTATAATAATCTTGAAACTTGCTTTAATTATCATGACCTAAATGGGACCGTTATTAGTATTAATGCAACCGTACAAGATTAACAAAAAGAAAAAACCTCCAAGCATGCATAACGAAAATCCTAACATTAAAAATTATACATATATTTGACTTACCTGATAAAAAATTTTAGGACTAACATTTAGTTCACCACCTTTCTCGTCAAAATCTCCTTGCTTTCTTTTTGGCTGTCCTTCACATGCATTTGCAAAATGACCAACCTAACCACAAAGGAAGAATTTGTCTTGTTGTCCAGGCGTAACCACAATATGCACAAATACATATATAAGGAAAGAGGCAATGTTATCATATTCCTCTCACTATTTTTAAAGACTATAGTAAAAGAGATGAAAATGCGATCTGAATGCATTTCAGTCATAGAAACCTATCAAGCAATTTAAAAATTTCATCTTGAACAAAGGATGAGCATTAATTTCTGTTTTTCATAAAGGACAAACTGTTAAAAGAGAGTCTCTACTTTTGTGGGGATGATTTTGTCACTGAACATGCTTGGATATGGTGCATGTGTAGCATTTCTAAGCATAAATCCTACCCTCAATGGTTTTTGGTATTTGTCTTCTCGTAACACTCAAGAGTAAAGCCTAGAAATGGGGTTAAGTATTGAAATTTGAACATAGATGAGTATAACAGTTCAGGAGTTTATTGGGTTAACGTTCAAATGTTTATTGGGTTTGGTGAACGTCATCAACATATAAAACATATCTAGAGATCAATAAGAGTGATATAAATTTGAAAGTACTTCCCATGAGTTCGAAGATAGGACTACCAGAACCTCTTCCCAATACAAAGATGCAATAATTATTTCTAAGAGTTTGACAATGTATGAACCATTGCCACTTCAAGGAAACATGATCTAAGAGAATGTGTGGATGTTACAATATGTAATGCACAAAAGTGCAATAAAAAAATCAGATAGCGATAGAAATGTACTCATTAAATCCTTAAAAGTAAAACCTAGTGGCTGCTTGTGCATGTCAATGCATCATGACCCACATCAAATTAAAATAAGGACCTTGATCTTGATTCTAAGCAAATAATCATGATATTGAACTACTACACAGCAGTGAAGAATACCAATACTTCTATTACACTCCGTTCTCTATAAATCAGGAGCACTAACCTCTCTCAAAATTGAGAAGTGAACCTCATGAGTCGAGAATGCTAACATGATTAGATCAGCATCCTGCAACCATTGGGACAAAGGCATTTACCAACAACCATTTGGGACAAAGGAATTTACCAACATGAATATGTCATTTACCACCATTTTATGCCTGCAACATGCATCACCATCTGAATATGATGCCAAACAAGATTTTTCCAGGGAACATTCTGAGACATGGATGTTACAATCTATTTTGATGCTAATTTCCCTTGAGATTTTAGGCCTGTCAACCCTATGCCTCACTGGCCATTCTTTTTAAATGAAACAAAAATATAAGTCACAATATTTGAACACTGGATCAACCCAACAAATTTGAATATCGGGAATATCATTTGGATTCAATTAAACTAGCAAAAATTCTAAAATGAAACAGATACAAATAGAAAAAGCTAAAAAAATGCTATTTTTTTTACCAAAACAGGAAATTTTTTGTAGACTATGGAAGTTTCTAGTATGGACTCATCAAGTTTCTGGTATGGAATTGCCATCTTCATTTATACTAACTGAATAATTGTCAAATCTTGGAAACCCTCCCCATTGTTTACTGAGTATGGTTAGCTCATTTCAACAGTAAGCTTGATTCAGTGAGTGTTTTGACTCCTCACCGAGTCTGTAATAATATTAGAACAACTACAACAACTTTCAAGAATGCAACATTAATCTACAAAAATGGTTTTGATCCCCACTAAGATCTTCAATAATATTAATGCAACTACAACAACCTCCAAGGATGCAACATTTATCTACAAAAATGGTTTTTGACCTTTGGGCCTGATACTACAGGTATACAGATCTTCCTTCCTTAGCTGCTTCAAATTGCTACAATAGCCAAATAGCTGTCGTTTATTTACCACTATTAATACCCTAGCTTGACCCAATCAGGGCAAAAAATGTCAGATCATTTTTCCCAAGTTTTGGCAAGAGTGGTTATCTAATAAATTAAGCATATTTAAAAAGAATAATTGGCATATTAATAATGTGTGGTATTTATATGACTTCAATCCTAATATTAAAAATGGCCTTTGGATATCTGAGTGAGTATATAACTAACATGGCAGAATAGATGCCAAAGATATTATTGCAGAACAACTTTTCGACAATGAGAGTCATGAATCCAATGGTGATCATGATTCTAGTGGTTTCACTCCCCCTAGTGATCTTGATGATATAGAGCTTTTTGATGTAACAAGTAGGCCACGAGAACAACAAGAATAAAACTTGTGTTCTTGGTCTATTCTCTAGACTTCTAGTTTCTTTTTGGGATGCTATTTTGCTAAATAGTTGCTAGGATAAATATTGATGACACTTTATATTATGTTTTATCACTTTATGAACATGTTTTTAAATTTCAATGAAGATGTACACTCTAATGTTTTCAAAATATATGTTTAATAATGATTCATTTCTGATGCCATATTTTTATTTATATGATTCAATGACTATCGTGTTAAAAGTTCAAACTTCATTCAATGTTGTCATGTTCATTATTTCTATGATTCTATGAATATCATGTTCATTGTTGATGTGTTTAATGTTCATAGTTTAATGAAAATAATGATTTTTATTGAAAATTTTCATATATTTTTTAATTTCCATATATTTTAGTCATTCTAACTTAATGCCGAATTTTATGCTGATTTTTATCGCCAAAATTTTAAGTGCCAAATTTTAAGGTCGCCGAATTCGAACACGAACTCGAACCAGGTGACTTAGGTCCAGATTGGCCTCATAACTTATTTTCTCTTGGTGTTGAATAATTCATGATGTATCATTGGCTACAACAGTTTCTCCAAGATGTCTAAATCCATCTCTTGCATTGTCCAAATCCTGAGGCATTCCCTCGTCCTCAAGACCGTAGGGAATGATGTCACCTACAACCATACACTTCGAAGAATTGACAATTGCTTTGGGCAAAAGAAGGTGCAATTATTGCACACAAAGGTTGTCCTCCAAATGATAGTGTTGTAAACTTGTAGAGACATAGTGCTTGTAAGCATGTGCAAGCACTAGAGAATTGTTTCCATGTCGAAAGTAGTTGATCCTAACATAAGAGGGAATCCCACACTTCCTATTGTGAATTTTCTATGTGATGGAATTGCCTGTTGGGGACTCACTAAACAAGTGAAGACTAGATTTTGACTTGGAATTTTATATGTGATGGCATCGCCTGTTGGGGTCTCACTAAACAAGCAAAGACTAGATTTCGACTTGGATTCCCTTGGCTACCAAGATAGGCCATCTCCAAGTCTAAGAATAAAAGAGATTCGCAAGTTGAAGATGAGAATAAATTCTTATTGAAGAGTTTAGATATGAATATTTCTCAAAGTAGAGAATCAATGAGCAGACTTCTGTGCTATGGGAACAAGCGAGCAAAAAACTAGAGCCATAGCCATAGCCAAAGCTAGTAGCTAGAGCCATGAGCCAAAGTTAGAACTGTAGCAAAGAGCTAGATTTGACAACCATATTCCAAAGAATTATATGTAAGGCACACTGATCCAAAGCGTGGTTTCCTTCTAAGTTTTTGGAGACCAAAAATCTTGTCAATGGAGAAGTGTAATCTGAAATGGGTACGAATATTCCGAAGAAAATGAATGGGTTTTAAAGATTAGTACACAAAAACAATTTAACGATGTATGAGGGTTGAAACAAAAAAGACAATGCAGGCAATACAAAATTAAATGAGAGAAAACATAAAAAATAATTAAATGAGAAAATAAAAAATAAAAATACGAGAGAAGAGAGATGGGAATAGGAAATGAAAGATGAGGTCTTTGGAGATTTATTGTCTTGTAATTGCACTTGCAAAGGGTTTTGTTGGCCAAGAGTTGAGGATGCACAAAAGCTAAGATGTCTAAATTGTTGAATGGTCATGGAGCCATGAGCTGCATTGTAACTTAAATTTGTTAAAATGAAGGTTGAAAAACATTTGAAGTTGCTTTTCATATTTGGGTTTTCAGGGTAAAATCTCTGAGTTTTATTCTATGTAATGGTATTGTTGCATTCTGCTTCCCTAAAGAATTTTTATGATAAATTTCAGAATAGAATCAAGCCTAGCCCATCATATTGCTATTTCCAATAGGAAAATATACTACACCGTTCATTTAATGGTGTCCATGAGATAAATGGTTGTAATAGTATGGTTGTTGGGCTACATTCTATCGTCCTCATTTCATAAATAATTATGCATTCCTAATGTAAGAGGTCTCTGAGAAACCAATAGGCCGTATGAATCCTTTTTATGGTTGTACGCATTCCTCTTATGGCCCGTGTGCCGTCCAAAGGAGAATCGAACTCTCCAGTCTGAGCAATGAGAGAATATTCTCCTGCAGTATCCTCCTACAACCATTCAATTGATATGAAACTCTTCTCAGATGATAGTTCTATTGTTTAATTTCCTTCATCTATCTTAATCACTAGCCTCGATCGACAAAACACCACAATTGTGGTTACCTGGGTTGTATTCTTACTTGGGCGTAAAGGATCCTTTGAAGCAAAGGTCTTACAATTATTCTCAACTACTGCAACATTTTATTTTTATTTCTTGTGGGAAATGATATCTCAAATGATAGAGTAATTTGTTAGAATTGTGGTTGGTTTGCATTTGGATTGCAATAAAGCATTCCTTCCTTGGGTGACAATGAATGGAAAGAAGCTTTAGAACGTTCCTTTTGTTGGTAACAATTAAAGAGTAATAAAAATCTAATTGAAATCAACAATTTTCTGTGTTTTTAAATAGAGTTTAGACGTGACACTTGATTGGGTACACCATACTCTAATTGCATGAGCAACGATTTGTAACTAATTGGTAAAATAATTAATTGAAAAACATGTATAACCAATGTGGGTGTTAAAAATATGGTGAGTGTACCAGTGCGCAAAATTTTCAGTAGTTCACCACTGGGCCAAAACAGCTACATCATACAATTATGCAGACATGCCAATTTATAGAAGTTTTAAAGAGCCCAACCAATGTTCAAAGTTTTCAAGGAAAAGATATAAATGGAAAAAAAATCAATAAGAATTTCTGAGACTAACATGGGTGAGAAAAGACATTCAAATTCTGTTAGGATGATTCAAATACACACAGATAGGACATGGCAGTTTTATTGAATTATTTTGATGATAAACTCTACAGTTTTTCTTCTAAGACCTTTTGCTGTCATGCTGAATTCCCTAAATCACTAATGTGCTTTTAAGAGTGGATAGATAAGAAGGGCATGGTACATCCAATCAAGAAGAAATTGTATTTACTTGGATGATGCAAATTGCTCTACAACCCATACCAGTGTAGTTTTATTGTATTTCCACCTTCATCTGTAGTAAAACCCACATGCAAAGGCTGCATTTTTTCATTCATCAGTATCAATGAATAAGTTTCCAATACAGGCAGTGTCCTTTTGAATTCAAAACAAAAAACAAAACTCCCTTGTACATTTTAATTTATTCTTTCTGAATTTTCATGCAGTGAGCACATGTATTTGAATTTTTCATATGGGAAATTAATAAATAAACAGTAGAGGACCTGATGGATATCTCACATGAAATGAGAGAGAAACAGTAAGGCTTCTGTTAAATTATCTACAAGTTATACGACTATGCATTAGTATCCATTGGTAAAATAAGACAGCATTTAAATATAATTTACAATGAAAGAAGCAAAATGAGGAACACAACACAGATAGACAACTCGTTCTAACAGGATGACTATCCAAAAAATCATACAATTTTCACCGGTGGCTTTGCTACCATAATTTCCAAGCTGGGAAGTGTAATTTTTCATGGCACCATCAACACACATGCCTTCCTCTCCTTCGGCATTATGGCAGTCCCCTGTTTGAAAACAAACATAAAATAAAATATGCTTTGGTATGGATGCTACTCAGATATTTATATGCTGCACACCCTTCAGTATCAGTGTCTCTTGAAGATACTAATAATTCTCTTGAGCAATTCAAGTTATACCCATCTCATGATGGAAAACTCTACACACCATGACAAATAGAAGACAAAACTGATGAGCAAGCAAAATGAGACTATTTGACAAAAGCAGAGACAAAATACCAAATTAAAATAGCTAATCATGAGAATGAAGTGTGTTTTGGAAAATAAAACTTACTAGAATACATATAGGTACACTTGTTATCTAGTGTGTCAATGAAATGTAATGGACTTGACCAACAATATCTGAACCGCTCTTGATCATCCCATGAACAAAGAGAAGAAAGATTGCCTTCTGCATAGTCAAGGAGGATTTTGTTCACTACCGCTGATGCTTCTTCACCACTTCTTCATGAAGAAGTGGCTGTACTTGTCAATAAAACAATAATTCAAACTATTAACCAATTTATAAAACATATCAATTAATAAAACAACGAAATATATATATAGCAATTCCCCAAGTTCACTGAGCCGTGGGCTCAATTGACAGTCCTTCCTCCATCGACTTTTATATAAGGGGTCCCTCTAATGAAGGAATTTTTCAAGGCCTTATCATCTTAGGAAACTTTTGAACAAATCGTGAATATGGGAAATGATAGTTCACCAAGCAATAGGAAGTGGAGGAGGTGTTCATTAGCAATTATAGAGCAGGTTTTCTAGTGTCTAGGCCTCACAGAGCAATGCAGGGGAGCCACTAGCCATATAAAGTTGTCTTGATAGGGTCCTTAGTATACTTTTTAAGGTGGAGGAAAGAATGTCTCAGACATCGTTTACCATGGACAAATTGGCAGTTACCCTGATAGAGATGGTTGAGGTTGAGTTACTGGCATTAGTGGAGGATACGTTGTTAAAATTGTATTGCTTTTTATAAAGATCTTATGAGGTCACACGAGATTTTCTTATAAGATCACATGAGATATTGTTCGATTGCACTTATTTCAGTTATAAAAAAACAAGCCTTAGAAATCAATAACACACATTTGTTTCCTAAAGATAATTGCCTAGAGTAGATGGATTTCATTAGAAGATAGTTCATTCAAAATAGTGCCTAGTCCTCCACATCCTTTTATTTAAGAGTGACATTGAAACAGTTTACGAATGTATTGATTGGTCCTATATTCTGAGCATGTTTAAGGATTTTAGTTTTGACAACTTTATGTTAAAGAAATGAAGGCTCTCTTGCTAGAGGCTTCACTTAACTTATCTATTAATAGATGCAAGTCCGAAGGATGTGGAATTCTTCAGGTCACTGTAGCAAGCTTTTTCACTGGCATCGGCTCTGTGTTATGGCAGCAAAGGTCATGGGTGATCTCATCTCTTTAGGAACAAGGAATTAACCATTGGTGAATGAACACTCCATATATGACTTTTTTCATCATCCTTCAGAGCCCGAGATCCATGGAAAAAAATATGAATTACATCCAAATATCTTATAACGCTTCAAGATCCAAAATCCAGTGAGATATAACTGACTGTTACAAATGAAATTTATAGCCTTTAGGACTTTCCTGCTGATCTTACTGGTAAGGGACTTTTCCCAACCCAACCTACTCACATACTTCCGTTGTAGGTGTACATAGATCATGTTATCTAGATATTAGATCCACAAGGTAAGCTCACAATAATGAAAAATAGGGCCGGAAGTTTGACAGACTAATGGAGATGTAGATTTGTCCTAATAATGTATATATGCATCAAAACAAACATATAGTGCTCAATAAATATATATATTCTAGAAATTGTGTTGCAGCCCAAACTGTAAATCCATATACTTCTTGCTATGTGGGTTCATAGAGCTTATCTTGCAAACCAAAGTAATGATGAAGTATTGATATACATTTTCAGTATTTTTAAAATTTTGAAGGGAGGCCAATGGGGATGTCATCGTTATTGGTTGTGACATGAATATGTATACTTGTTCAAAAACCTCCTCATCCTTTGTGAGACCTAACCTCCAACAATGACTCAAATACTTGTGTAGCCAGTCTCGCATTTCAACCTTAGGTTTCCATAGAATTTAGTGCCACTTACCACTCCTTCCACTGGCTATCAAAGAGTTCATGTCTACTTTTTCTCTGTACCTGTATCTAGTGATACATTAAAGTAATAGCAATCACTAGTATAAACAATCTAGCATTTCAATTTTAGGTATCCACAAGAATTTAGTGTCATTCTCCAGCATTTCCATTTGCTATCAAATATTTGAAGAGAATTAGTTTCTACAAGAGACACACATGCAGCATGAACAAACAAGTGATCACATTTATATATCAACACTCGAGAAATTTAGTGAACCATACCTTTAAGCGTCGTGATAACTCCTTGGCATGCAAAATGTTGGCTAATTTCGATTGCCGTTATGCCTTTTTTTTTCTGAATATCTGAACCAAAACAGATTTTTAAATGTTATAACATAACATAATATACATGGGAGATAGCTGGATTCAAATCAACAGAGAGCTCTACAATGTTAAGTTTGTATCAAATGATACAAGGGATCTTAAGACTTACTTATTTGTGAAAGAATTTTTTATACATTACTGGTATCCTACGTTCTATGGTTGGTATACTAAGTACGCAACACAAACTGATCAAGTTAAGGACTACATTGACAAGACATGTATAAGTAACCTCACCCACTCTCATCATTTATCGTATTGAACCGTATCTCTTCATCATATGTAAGGAAGTGTGCAACGGAAGAAAGATTCACAATCCTTCCTTCAACTCCAGTCTCTTTTGCAGTCTTTTTCATATTATCAAGTAGAAAATTTGTCAATAGGAAATGACCTGCAAAAGTAGAACCCATCAAGTTGTTGTGGTTTATAAAATCTACAATTATAGTAATGCACAAGCATAAATCATCATGCTTCTTACAAGAAACTTATGAACTTTGATGTTTGATTCAAACAGTTTGTTAAAAAGGGTTCCACTTGCCCCTTTTATACCATTGAATCATTTCATTTAATATGGAATTATAGTAAATACTTGATCTCAATATCTACTAGTTTCCCCTTATCTAATTAACTCTTTATGTCTCCAAAACCTCAAATTTCTCAAACCCCAAAGATCTTACAGTGCCCACCCAAGCATTGCCTTAAACAGTTATTGAGGCATTACATTGAACAGTTTCAGGGCCTCATCCACAAAACCATTATCTACAAACCCTACAATCATTGAATTCCATGAGACCATGTTTCTATGAGGTATTTCATTAAACAATTTAAGGGACTCATCAACAAGCACATTCTATGTGTACCCTATAGCCATTCTGTCCAAGAGACAATATCTCCTTGATGAATTTTGTCAAACACTTCATGTGCCTTCTCTATAAACCCGCATTTTCCATACATGTCTATGAGGGCACTCATCACAAAAAAATTGGACTCATATCCACATCTTTTTATATGTTGATGTATTTCCAGACCCTGGGCGAGGGATGGTAGGTTGGCACAGGCTGGACGAACATAAGAAAAAATGAATTGATTGGGTCGAAAGCTTGTTTTTTGCATTTGGTGAAAGAGTGCCAATGCCTTTGCGTGATAAAATCCATGTTTTGTATAACCTGCAATCATGACAGTCCAAGAGCACACATTTTTCTCAGCCATTTGATCGAAAAATCTGCGAGCGTCCACCACATTTTTGCACTTGACATACACATTAAAAGGGTATTTCTGAAAACTATGCCTGTCGTGAATCCCGTTTGATTGATATGAATGTGGACTAATTTGGCTTCTGGTAAGGATTTTCTCTTAATGAAACCCTGTAAGAGACACACACATGTGTGAGAATTGTGGACATAGTTATTTGTGATATTTAAAATGTGTAGAGCCTCCTTCAAACGTCCCTCGGTATAGAGCATTGTGAGATGGTGGGATTGAGCATGACAAGCGTTAGCATTACAGTGTGTTTGACTTTGAACACTGATACTAGTGGCAAACAATCGGAGTTGAAGGGGCTGAAAGATCGTCCCAATGAAAAAAACCATTTTTCTTACCAACGCCTGAAGGTACTTGGAATTGAGTTCATTTCCATGACGCTACTCCCACCACGCACCACCAGTGATCAAATTTGAAGGGTGACGTTGCTCCCGCCACTCACCACCAGTGATCAAATTTGAAGGGTGGGTATTAGATTCAAATGGTTGTGTTCATGCATATTAATTTCAAATGGTGGTGCTCCCGCCACTCACCAGTGATCAAATGTGAAGGGTGGATCTTAATTTCAAATGGGGAATTTATTCTTGGAGCCCAATGAAAGGTGAAATAAGTAATTGTACTTCAATTGATAAGATAAGTATAACTTAACTAAATTTTTCACTAAAATAATGTAAAAATTAAATATTGTTCTTTCAATTTTTTACAATTTTTAATAATTGAGCACTTCTCAATATTTAAATGAAAAAATGATATATTTTCAAAAAATCTTGTTTTGAACACATTAAGTTGTCATGCCTGGATCATTAATTTTACAGTTCAGTAACATAACAACTATTCTATTGTATTTTTTTTAAGTTGGAGCACACTTCCTTATACAAAACAAAACTACTTAGACTATGTCCTAACCATATTGAGGCATTCTAGTGCAATCCAAGCTTGAGATATCTAAGAATGATAAGGAATGGGCACCTAACAGAAAATAATACATAACTCAGAAAACATTGAAAAAAATAATCCTACATACCAAGCAAGTTAGCAAAGCTCTATGTTAAATTGTTTTCCATGCCGATGTATGCCACTACCCTCTTTATTGTCTTACCAAAAGGCATGCAAATGAGGAAGAAGACCTAAAATTATGGAATTCACCTTCAAAGAATGCCTTGCAATCACACTGGTAAGGAGTGATAAGAATATCATAAACGTGTCAAATGTTATTTGATATTGTTAATTAAAGACTTATATGGTAAACTTAATATAATACTTACTTATACTTGTCTCTTACTCTTTGCATCTTGACACATTTAATATTTTATGGTTGTCTCTACGCCTTTACCCAATTCATATTACAAGGTGAGGATGTGCATGCATAATAATCCTTAGTTATGACTGTGAGATGAGGATTTGAAGGGAAGAGGATATAAAGACAAGTAATTTTTATATGTATTTTGGTGGCGTTAAGGACAAATGTTGTGAGAAACCACAATATTTGGAAGGACAGAGGGAGATTACATCATGATCATGCCACCCATCAAATTAAAGAGTATTCTTGAGCCAACAATTGTTTTTTTTTAATTAATAACCATTGTTTCTCCATATCATGTGCCCAATGACACTTCTCTATAGCAATGCATAAATCAACCTCTGCATAGTTTGTGATCCTAGCTACATGTCATTATTTGTATTTGCATGACATCGAATGTTGTTTATAGTTGTCATGAGTCCATGATATTCATGCAAGAAAATAATTCTTATAGAAAAGGACTCATCAAACCGACCTTTTGAATTTAATTTTGACGAAAAAAAGAGTGGACATTGGTAGCGAGTTTCACATAGGTAGTAAGCACAAAGTTTTGAGCTCGTTTCAGGCCTAGTAGTAGACTAGTAGTTATTTTTTGTTATAGTCATAGTTGTTGACACATTTACACACTTTAGATTGCAGCCCCACGTGACTTGAGATTTAGAGTCACATATCGATGGCTATTGTCTCGTAGTCATCAATGATTATTGGTCATCTTGCACAACTAAGGAGTGAGTGCATGGCATGAGTGACTGAGTGATTATAATTTATCATATTTCCAATATTTTGAATGATGAGTTGAACTTTATAGCATAGAAATTTTAACATCTTGAGAAATTTATATGGATGGGTAATTTCAAATGTTTCCCTTCTTTTGAAATGTTTATATAAATTATTCCCTTCTTAATTGAAAGGGTAAAATTCATATTTTAAATTTTTTTGAAGGGTAATTTTAACTTTACACTTCTGGGAAGGGCTGGGAAGAGTTCAATTTTGAACGTTGCTCACCACTCGAAATTTTCATTAGACAATGGGTTTCGGGTGTAAAGCCACCCGTTTATGTGTGAACGAGTGATTTTATCACCGAAACTAATATTGTTATTTTTTTAATGTTTTTAATATAGATATTTTTTATATTCAAGGAAACCTTGTTTATATAACATGCTATATAGTGATATTTGAATTCTCTATGGGGGAGTGTATTTTTTTTTGTAAGAAAAACTATTTTTGTATATTAAAAAAAGTTGTGTTAAAGCTATAACAGATCTAATGATCAAAATATGACCATCATAGTCAAAATTATACTTGGTAAATACTAACAAACCCAACATCAAGGAAGAGATCCCCACCCAAAAAAATTGGATCCAATCCAACAAATTTTCAAAATCCAAACATACGATAAACTTCACCAACAAATCTCCTCTTAATACTAAAAACAAAGATCATAGTGACTAATTGGAAAGAACCAAGTTTTTGTTTCTACAACGAGAAACGAAAGAACTTTAATCTACAATCCATATTTCCCAGCTTTAGTTTTGAGAGAGTATCATCTTCCACGTTCAGTTCTCTATAAACATGATTGAAAGATAGAAAAGAAAAATATGTCATGAAGCATTTAATATTTTCTAACTAGTGATGAAGCTCTACAGGCTTCACTATACCAATATTACTTTCAACTATCTAATTCGCATTCATTAAATGCTTTTTGCTAAGTTTGTAGTTTCAAAATATATAAAGAAAGTGGTTTTACAAATCCATTTATAAACCTAAAAAAAAGTGATTTTACAAATCCATTTACAAGCTTAAACCTCAAAAAAATTATAAAAGGATGGATTTGGATAAATATAGTTGGTATGACTTATAGCATTAGGTACAATTGTACAACATTCATATACATGTATTATAAGGCCATCATAGTAATATGATTAATTCTAGTAATATGGTTAGCATTAACATATCACACCCATCATTATAGCCTAGCATGTATGCGAAATGATACACCTAGCCAACTAAGTTTTCTGAATTGCAGCATGTCTAAATGTTTTAAATTGTTGTGTAAAATAAGTAAATGTATTTTAATTAGGAGGAGTATTGGTGGGTGAGGAATGGGTGGTATGAATATAAAAAGGTCATAAGGCTGCAAAATAATGGTAGAGGTAAAAAAGTATTTGACTACTTGGCGAATCCGTTGGAAGGCTTGGGTCAAATTTCATCTCTCCAATTTGTGTGCTTCTTTTTCGAGAGATTACATAGAAAATTATATTCCTTTTGAATCTAGGTTATCTTAAGAAGAAGAAAATAACTTTAGTTTAAGTTACTATAGAAACTCAAACTTTATTCCAAGAGTTAATGTCATGAATAACTATGAAGACCCTTATAGGGAAAAGGGGAAGGTATTATGAAAGTCCCTCGTAACAAGTTTCGTTTCTTTGCGTCTCTGTGTATTTTGTTAATACAAAAAATACAGAAATCACAAATCTTGGGAATTTTAGGTAACCTTCGAGTTCCATTGCTTTGTAAAATTGTCTTCATAGTCTTTAAGAGAATATAAAGTTATGAGTCCTTCAGATTGAGGAAATAATCCAGTTCCTTGACCCATTCATCTGGAGACACATAAACACGCATCCATGACCTCAATTTCCTTTGTTGTAACAAACTTGGGTGTCCCCATATATGTAGCAAAGCAAGAAGTTCTCTAATTGCATGGACGTTGGGGGTTTGATTGGTTAGGAGAATTGAATTTGAAATATTAGCTTGAACCTAGCCCTTTTCTGCCTGGAAGGGATATCAGTATTTGAAGTTCCTTAGGGTTCAGTCCCATTAGGTATTGAATGGGGAAGAGATCCTAGTGGTCTATGTTGGTGTGGATACGAATTTTTTTTCCCTAGTTGAACCCTGTAACTAAGATGTGTGTTAGGGGTGACTGGCCTCTTCTACCGCACTTGAAATAATTGTAAAAATATCAACCCTGAAATCATTTTTCAACTTGGAAGTTTTTTCAACAATGACACATACACTTTCAAAATCCTATTGTGGAAAATCTAGTAAAACCTTATTTTTCGAGGTTGCCCAAATTGGAAACTATTATGATCAATGGGTAAATAAACCCCTATTTTTCGAGGTTTCCCGATATGGAACCTGTGATGTGATGAGATGGAAAATTTATGACAAATATGCTCCATCGAAAATTTAGCGATGCAAGTTTTTTTTTCAAGAGGAAATTAGCTCCCATTTTGATGAGAAGAGTTTCATTAGGAAGTTTTAAAACTGCAATATAATTTATTTGCATAAAATATTTGTCAAATATTAATTCTTAAAAATAAATATTAAAATACAATAACACTCAAAATAAATATTGAAAAACAATACACTCAAATATTTTACAAATAGAAAAACCACATTAAACATTTTTCTAGACCTAACTTTCATCCATTAAATCTAGTTTAAGATATATTTTATGAAATTAAAAACCAACATAATGGAAAATTTTCTTTTGTTAAATTCCTATGAGATTTGTGAATTTGTTAAATCCAATGACAGGGCCAACATTAAGTACATCATCCTCCTTATCATTAAGATCATCATCCTTATCAGCATTAAGTACATTAAGATCATCATCATTGCCAACACTAAGTACAGCATCAACAAAATCACCGTCATCATTGTCATTATAGTCACTCTTATGCCATTAGTGTTCTTAATTACTCATCGCCATTAGGATTCATGTCATGTAATTGTTAAAGTAATTTATATGTTACAATCATTTTGATGATAATATGGTCTTTTAGATGTCGTTACAGACATTTAGGTTCCATTAGAATCAATTAGGATCCAAAAATTCTACCACATGCATAATCATTGTTGAAATCCATATCGTCATCATCATCATACAATAAATCAACATCATTATCGTCGTCTTAACGATCATCAATCAAATTGCAATAATAATGAGCAAGGAGCCCACTACCTCACAAGAATGGATGATATAGTCTTATACTTATCAAATCATATCCATACGCTCCATTATAATTATCATAATGCATCATCGTCATGTTGTTAGGGCGAATCAGATGAAATTAGGTTCTATAAAATGTTGTTGGCGACACTCAAATGCCATTAGAGCAATTTAGGTGGCATTAAGGTAATTTACCCTTCATTATGATTAATCAAGATCCAAAAGTGCCATGATTACGATAATTAGGTTCCACTATGATAAATCAAGATCCAAAAGTATTATCACATGAATCATGATCAATGGCATTGACATTGATATATCTGACGTTATGTCAGACGTTTTCCAAACACAATTCCTAGCTCTAAACCTAGTGCAATTCATAGCGTGGTTCTTTTCGAAATTTCTGTCATTATTCTAGGCACTATACTTAGCTCTATACTTGGTACTATGTTGGAAGTTTTCTAGTTGCAATTCCCGGCTCTATACTTGGCGCTATGTTGGATGTTTTTCCTTCCAAAATTTATGGTGCAATTCTTGTTGCTAACCATGGATTAATATATGATGTTATGAGATATTCAGGACATTTTTTGGAGGCTATTCTGGGTGTTATAGGGGATGCTTCTTTGGACATTAATTAGGAAGTTAATTGTGATGCTAATTGGGATTCTAATAGGGACGTTAATTGGGATTCTAATTAGCCTCCTGTTGTGCCCCTACCCAACAGCCTTTAAAAAACATTATTTCATCAAATAAAATTGTATTTTGTTTTGATGAAATGTTTGAATTTCATATAGCAAACCTAAAGAATTGATAGCTACTGAAATGGTGACATTCCAGAAGCTACTGAAACATGAAATTCAATGTTTTTAAAGAAAACCTTTGCAGACTATGGATTAGTTGACAAAATTACTATTTTGAAATTATTATTTTGAATGGATAAGTGTTAATAATTTGTCATAACCTAGTAGTGATTTCTTATCCGAATATTTATCATTTAATTTTATTATGTGATTTTGTTATCATAAATGTTGATAAGGTTTTGAAATTGGGAGGCTGATTATGGTATTGATGACACCTTATAAATGGGTAATTTTGATTCAAATATTCAACTTGGTAATTCTGATTCATTTTAACGATGGATATTGAAAGATAAAACCATGCATTCAATTTAAGAGTTTGAAAAATATTTTACTAAGCCTATCTTATTAGTTTTGCTACATTATTAAAAGTGTTGAATAAATAAAGATCAAATAAGTATATTTATAATTAATAAACTTTATTTATTTTTTATTATTTATACAAGATAAATAAATCTTTTAATTATTTTGTATAAATATAATAAATAAAGTTCTTTGATCTTTTAAATGTTTACCTAGAAAATTAGGTATAATTAACACTTTATTTTAATTTTATCATATTTGCAAAAACACCAAGAATTAATGTGAATTTTATAAAGGCTTAGAAATGAGCATACTTTTCCTTTTTATTGAAGATTATTGTCTAATTTATCCACCGGTTATTTGAATAACGGCACATGGTTATCAATGAAGATTGAAGGAGCTATTAATTCAATGGAAAGGTTTGTGAATTTTGTTTTATCCACAACGAGATCCTCATATTAAACCGGCTATCTGTTCTCCGATATTGTAGAGATTTGAGAGATGCCAGCCGAATATATGGATTATTATATTGCTAATAATGATAAAACAAATATCCTGTAGATGCTGAAATGTTTTAATTGCACATATTGAAACAAATCACAGATTTTGAAAACGCCAAAAGAGCTAGAAAGATCATTGGTTAAGCTATTTATTTTCTCATGATTGAATTCTGTTTACACTTCTTTCTTTTATTAGGTTTTTTTTTTTTTTCATGTGCAGATGCTAAGGAGATTGTTATGATTCTGAAAATTGCCAGGAGACGAATTTTATTCTCTGTCAGTTATTAAAAACGCGTTTTCAAATAACAGGTGTTTTTCCAGGCCACGTTGTGAACAAATGGAGACAAATCTAAAAAATACGCCACATGGGTTTTTCTCAGAACGGACCCATTTATTTGTACTTGGGGGGATTTTTCCAAAAAGTGATGGATTCTGGGAAATTTCGGGGATTTTCTGGACGCGATTTTTGTAGTTTCGGCCGACAAAATTTCGCCTGTGTAAAACCTAATTTGGATTCCGTTTTTAGTTATTTAAGCAGACTGGAGTTTGCCAGAAAAGGAGGGGGGACGTGGGGGCTGCCAAAGCTGAAGATATTTCTCTCTTGTAAGCTCAGAAAACACTGCTGCCTGAGGTCGATAGTTGATGGAGAGGAGACAACAAGACTGTGGTTTGATTTATCTGGGATTTTAGACAGCTATCTGTCTTCAGCTATGATATGTTAAACTGGTGATATTTTTAATATATGTTTATAGTTTGTATACTTGGCATATAGTTTTGATATCTGTCAGTCTTGTCATTTCTTTTCTACTTTATCTATGTTTGTTATAATTCTCTAAATAATTTTGCAAATATACATGTCTTGTACGATTATCGATTTTTAATATTTTTGATCTTGCTGATATGTCATATTGTTTAATTAATGATCGATATCATTGTTTATATAATATGTAATGATTACTGTATGGTTTTGTTAATGTTTAAATTTCTTTAAATATTATCAAGTGTATTCATGCAGTATTCCTATTAGCATAATTCGATTCCAGGTTTAATATTCTTTTCACTTTTGATGAGGATAAGATCGAGGATAGATTAATATGTTGTTTCTTTAAACTATTTTATAGAAAATAGCCAGCAAATCACATTCAGGATTAAACTTACAGCAAAATAACACAATTTCTTTTCTTTTCGTTATGTTATTAACAATTCATTAAATCAGAATTTAATATTTACTGTTGTGAGATTAGTCTTTGATTTTTGTAATTAATGTATATTTATTAATAATACAATTTTGTAATTATTTTAACATGTTAATATTTGATTAATTTTGTGATTATTATATTATAAGTTAAAATTAATTGCATAGATTTAGTTCATAGACTAATTTAATTATATTAATAATTCATTAGTAATTAGATTAACTAGTTTAATTTTGTACATTTGTTAACAAGTTTGTTGTGTATATTTGTAGGTATTTGATAGATTTAACAATAGCTTCGTTTTAGTTTTAGAATTTCAGGCTAACAGAGCCTTTAAACCTGTCGGAAGCAACCATCCCAAACAGCTTGGAACCTGCTCTAAGGATCTCGGTCTGGGTTGTCTTCCCCGTCAACATTGGCGCTAGAAGGAGGGCTTGATCAGTAAGAAGGCCATTGTGAGTTGTTCGATTTTTTATTTCATTTATTTTTACTATGAAATTGCTGATATCATTATGTTACATCATGCTTTCAGCTTTCATACATCTGGTGAAAGTTTTTCTCCAGAGATGTCTAATTTATTGCGAAGATTGAGCTTCAATGGAGAAGGTAAGAAGTCTGCCTCTCATCATCTTTTAGATTTTAATTCTTTTTGTGAAGATCTATTTGATGAGGTTGAGAAATGCATACTTTTTGCAGCTACTTTCATAGGAAGAATTCTGATTTGGTTTGCGTTCTTGCCAGCGAAATCCATTCATTCATGGGAACATTTCACGAAGTTATTTCTTAATGATCATGAGGATTATAGTGATAGGAAACTTGAACTTGAGATAGGAAATATTCGTAGACATAAAGATGAATCTCTTGATGATTTCTTTTCCAGATTTATGGTAATATGTTGCAGGTTTCGGGAAGAATACCAGCTTTCCGAAAATGACAAAATGAATTAGTTTCTTTGGCTTATTTCTCTCTCTAATTTTCATGATTTGGAAAAGAATGAAAAATATGCAATAGATAGCATGCATGTTAGTTCATTCGTTCAAGTTGATATAGAATCTATTTTTCCTAATTCCATTGTTGAAAATGAAATTGTTGAAAATGAAAAAATCATAGAATGTGATGATGTGCAATTTCAAGAACAAGAGAAAATGGATGATGATTCAACTTTTATATTAAGTGATAATTTCAAAACTCTTGTTGTTCACAAGACAATGGAAGATAAACCAAAAATTCTTATTTCTTCAACTGAATGTGTTAGTGATGATATCATTTCATCATCTTCCTTTCATGATGAGTTAGTTCCTTTTATATCTTCACAAAATTCATTAGATCAGAGTTTTGTTAATGATGCTTCTATTAAAATAGTCAATGAAACAAATTATAGCAACAGAGAAGCATTTGCCTTTTTATACTCTGACTCTTACTACTCTTTGTATCCGGATGTTTTTGCTGATCACAGACTACATTTACATGTTAATGATTTTCTAGGGAATACTTCATTATGGTCAGATTTTGATAGGATACAAGGAAATACATTTTTTGAAGATGAAGGATATTTTGAGATCCATTCTGATTTATTTCAAATTTGTCATGAAGAAGATCATAATTTTTCCACTATCGTTACTTATCAGACTCATGTATGTTCATCTATTTTATCTTTAGTCAGTAAGGATTATGATTCAATTTCTGATATTGAAAGGGATGCACGATTGAAAATTAATTTTCCTCAGTGCAACGTGATAATCATATCTGAAGATAATGTCATCAATTTTAATCTTCACGTTAAAAGACACAATGACGTATTTCATCTCCAAATAATACCCAAATGTCATTTTTCTCTTTTTGAATTTAGTCATGATGATATTGTGTTTAAAGATACATTTTTTATTGATCTCTTTTCACAAATTTTGAATCATACTTCTGATAAGATTCTTTGTAACCATGATTCTCATGAGAAGTCTGTCTTCTTCCGACTTGATTTTTATGATCCGATTTATACATGGTGGGAAGAATCATTTAATAAAAGGTTTCCGTGTCATCTTTTATGCTTTGTACATACAAAATTTGATTTAGTTTCTTCTCTTTATTTTGAATTATTCCCATTTCTAATGCTGATACATGATTTGTTTTCTTTGGTAGGTTTCAAGCTGCGCGAATGGCTTCATTGGAAATTTTCTTTTACTTAGTTTGTATATATTTTATTTTATTAATTTAGGTTAAGTTTATAATTTAGGATGATTTATGTTTGTTTACATTTGAATAAATGCAGATATATGGAGTTGAGACGACATCATTTTAAGAATGAGATGACGACATCATTATCAGGGAAGTAATTCTTTACTTTCTCTCGTTTTTTTTAATCGTCTTATTAAAAGAAAGAACATTTCATCTTTTTATAGCTGCATATTCATTAGGATTTATTTTGTTACTTTGATTTCTGAATAAAACACATTAGATTAATGTCTCATCACTTATTAAAAAACAACTTCGACTAAATTGAAAGATTTAAACGCAAAATAGGGATAAAAAATTTCAAAACTTGTTAATCTATTTTAATCTCTCATTTTCTTTTGTTAGAATTAGTCATATATTGTTAGACCTATTTTCCATTTGATGAGATCTTGATTTAACTCATGTGTAATGTGTGTGGAATTTATTTTAAAATTTTCATTTTCTTTACTAAGAGTTTTCTCGTAGACTTTGAAATCCTTTGTTTCAATAATTTGCTCAAATAAAACTCATGTATGTATTGGTTGTTTTCTTTTCAATTGATTTGTATTTTTCTTTTGATTTTTTGTTGTTCTTTTGAGTTTTCAAAACCAGGAAAATGATTCGGATCTGGCAATGTTTTTATGTCATAAAATTGGAATCTGATTATATAAGACATGAAAAAAGCTAGACTTTTAAGAAATCTGTTCTTATCTCAGAAATAAAAGAAAAAGAAATTGAACTGTTGCAAACAAAACTACTAGATGAAAACTTTCACTTTATTTCGTTTCTTTTATCATTATCCTCAAATTGTTGGATTTAATGAATATCGAAGTCACTATTACTAGGAATTCTATTACTTATTTAGAAATCAGTTCTGGGAAAATAGTTGCAATTTATTAATAAATCAGTTATCTATAAATCCTTTACGCTATCTTACTCGTAAAGAGTTTCCTATTACGTTCCCCCATTATAAACATGCAAATCTCTTGTAGATGAGCACTTAAACGCTGAGTATGAAGCCTTCTTTAAACTTATTAGCTTGGGATATAAGCCGTTGGGTAGAATGGGTTAAAAGATGTACCCTTTCGAGGCTATGGATGCCTGTAGACAGGAGGGCTCCGTCTGTGGCATACTTGGATTCCAAATCATATATTGTTATACATACAAAAATCTATAAGAATCCGAGGTCATCCCACACTCGTGAAGAGGTTCCAATGCAGCTTACCCATTAATAAATTGAGAAGTTCTAAATATTCATGTTTTATCTTATCTTGGGACTAGAACGGTAGGATGCATGGTTAAAAGTCAACCCTTTCGAGGCTATGGACGCCTGCGGGTAGGAGGGTCATGACTATAGTATTGGGATCATATCTTTAAAAACTGGTTGAATATCAAAATTGCATTGTATTTTCCAGGACTAATTTCTTTTGGAGTCTTATGTTTTCTGAAAAAACTTAAAATTCATATCATTTTTTAAGGTAATTTCTGGATAATGATAAAAGAATCGAATCTGGTATTAGTTTGAAATCTAGTCTTATCACAAGGCACAGTTTTTTTTTGCCAATCTGAGTTAAAGAAAATTTTTCTTATCTTGCTACATACATGAGTCAGATTTCATGTTTTCACAGAGATAACTAAAACCTAATTTGGATTCTGTTTTTAGTTATTTAAGCAGACTGGAATTTGCTGAAAAAGGAGGGGGGATGTGGGGGCTGCCAAAGCTGAAGATATTTCTCTCTTGTAAGCTCAGAAAACACTGCTGCCTGAGGTCGATAGTTGATGGAGAGGAGACAACAAGACTGTGGTTTGATTTATCTGCGATTTTAGACAGCTATTTGTCTTCAGCTATGATATGTTAAACTGGCGATATTTTTAATATATGTTTATAGTTTGTATACTTGGCATATAGTTTTGATATCTATCAGTCTTGTCATTTCTTTTCTACTTTATCTATGTTTGTTATAATTCTCTAAAGAATTTTGCAAATATACATGTCTTGTACGATTATCGATTTTTAATATTTTTGATCTTGCTGATATGTCATATTGTTTCATTAATGATCGATATCATTGTTTATATAATATGTAATGATTACTGTATGGTTTTGTTAATGTTTAAATTTCTTTAAATATTATCAAGTGTATTCATGCAGTATTCCTATCAGCATAATTCGATTCCAGGTTTAATATTCTTTTCACTTTTGATGAGGATAAGATCGAGGATAGATTAATATGTTGTTTCTTTAAACTATTTTATGGAAAACAGCCAGTGAATCACATTCTGGATTAAACTTACAGCAAAATAACACAATTTCTTTTCTTTTCGTTATGTTATTAACAATTCATTAAATCAGAATTTAATATTTACTGCTGTGAGATTAGTCTTTGATTTTTGTAATTAATGTATATTTGTTAATAATATAATTTTGTAATTATTTTAACATGTTAATATTTGATTAATTTTGTGATTATTATATTATAAGTTAAAATTAATTGCATAGATTTAGTTCATAGACTAATTTAATTATATTAATAATTCATTAGTAATTAGATTAACTAGTTTAATTTTGTACATTTGTTAACAAGTTTGTTGTGTATATTTGTAGGTATTTGATAGATTTAACAATAGCTTCGTTTTAGTTTTAGACTTTCAGGCTAACAGAGCCTTTAAACCTGTCGGAAGCAACCATCCCAAACAGCTTGGAACCTGCTCTAAGGATCTCGGTCTGGGTTGTCTTCTTCGTTACGTGCATATTCACATATGCCCGTCAACACCTCCAAAATAGTGTCAACTTTTAAAAAGGGACGCTAATTGGGATGCTAATTGAGACGCTCATTGGGACGCTAAGTGAGATGCTAATTGGGACGCTAATTGGGACGTTAATTGGGATGCTAATCAGCATCCAAAATAGTGCCAACATTTAAAGAGGGATGCAAATAACGCCATTAATAGCGTCATCCCATGGAAAAGCATACACTTTGTCCAAAAAATGATGAAAAATACACTAAAAGTGACCGTGGACGCTAAAAAGGAAGCTAAAAGAGATGCTAATGGCAGGGTTTTGTTGTAGTGTATAAGAAGAAATAATTAAGAGGAAGTCTCGCAAAAGAATGAAGGTGTTTATGAAGAAGAAGAAGAAGAAGAAGAAGAAAATGAAGAATTACAAGAAAATGAAAATGGATATCCTCCAATACCTAATACAAAATCCCCTTCTAGAAGAATACAAATGAATCATCTTGAAACACTAATGATAAGTGACAAAAAAGGTGGAGTCAATACAAGAAGGATATTTTTTAATGAAGAAGCCATACTTTCAGTGATGGAACCTAATAACTTTGTAGAATCCAAAAAACATGATGATTGGATCGAATCCATGAATGAATGATTGGATTACATTGATAATAACGAAACTTGGGAACTTGTCCCAAGACCCAAAGTCAAGAATATTGTAGGGACTAAATGGGTCTTCAAAAACAAAATCAATGAAGAAAGTCAAGTGATAAGGAACAAAGAAATGCTAGTGTGTAAAGGATATGCTCAAATGGAAGGTATCAACTTTTATTAAACTTATGCCCCTGTAGCAAGACTTGAATCACTTAGAATCTTTCTAGCACTCTTGTGCTATAAAAAATTCAAATTATATGAAATGGATGTCAAGTATGCATTTTTGAATGGGAATCTAGAGGAGGAATTTTATATTGAACAACATGAAGGTTTTATTTTATAAGAAAATAGATATTATGTTTGAAAACTAAAAAGGGAACTCTATGGTCTCAAACAAGCTTCAAGGGTGTGGTTTTCAAGGCTGGACAACTACTTAAAACAACAAGGATTTAAAAGAGCAGCTACTAAAACTAATCTCTACTTAAAAATAAAAGATAATACTATGATCATTGTTTTCGTTTATGTAGATGATATGATATTTTGAAGTGATCTACAAATCATGAGTGTAAACGTTGCTTCAGGTATGAACAAAGAATTGGAAATGTATTCTTTGGGAGAGTTAACATTCTTCTTGGGATTACAAGTTTCTCAATCAGATAAAGGAATATTCATTTCTCAAACGAAGTACATTAAATACATGCTTAAAAAGTTTAAAATGGAAGACTCTAAACCTATTAGTACTCTTATGGTCACTGGTTGTAAGTTAATCAAAGATGATGAGTCCTTGGAAGTAGATCATACCATGTATAGATATATGAGAGGAATTATGCTATATGTGACAACCACTAGACCAGATGCAATTAAAGGTGTAGGGTTGGTTGCTAGATTCCAATCAGCTCCCAAGAAAACACATGTAACAAAAGTAAAAAGAATTTTCAAATATTTGAAAGGAACTATGGAATATTGCTTATGGTATGCTAAAGGTGAAGACTTCACTTTAAAAGAATTCACTGATTCATATTGGGAAGGAATTGTTGATGATCAAAAAACTACCAGTGGAGAAACATTCTTTTTGGAAGATTGTTTGGTATCTTGGTTAAGAATGAAACAACCTTCCATTGCACTATCTATATCAGAATATTAATATATTGTTGTTTCATAATGTTGTACTCAAGTCATTTGGATGAAGCAAACATTGGAAGAGTTTCTTGTGAAGTATGAGAATCCAAATGTAATCAAATGTGACAATACCAACACTATAAACATATCAAAAAATCCTATCATGCACTCTAAGACAAAGCACATTCCATTTTCTAAGAGAACAAGTGTCACAAAAGGTTTTCAAATTGGAATATATAGATACTAAAAAACATATTGCTAATATATTCACTAAGCCACTACCCAAAGAAGCATTTAAGCATACTAGACATAATTTGGGAGTAATATCCTTACGCTGAAGTAAAAAGGATAAATGGAAGCATGCCAGAGGAAGATATATTGATAGAGGGAGCTTTCAGAAGGAAGCCTTTGTCATTAATGTCAAAGGGGGAGAGAAAATTGGAAATTGAGAAATTGTTGCCATTAATGTCAAAGGGGGAGAATTTTGAATATGCTTTTCATTGATGTCAAACAGGTCTAGGCCCTGACAAAGGATGTCATTGATGTTAAATAAGTTAGATAATGAAAAAGGAATAACCTATGACATGATGTCATGGAAGCATGCCAGAGGAAGATATATTGATAGAGGGAGATTTCAGAAGGAAGCCTTTGTCATTAATGTCAAAGGGGGAGAGAAAATTGGAAATTGAGAAATTGTTGCCATTAATGTCAAAGGGGGAGAATTTTGAATATGCTTTTCATTGATGTTAAACAAGTTTAGGCCCTGACAAAGGATGTCATTGATGTTAAATAAGTTATATAATGACAAAGGAATAACCTATGACATGATGTCATGGAATATAGGATGAAGTTGGCATATATTAAATCAATATGTTTTTTATCCCTCATGCTATGGATGCTTCACCTTCCAAGTTGATGAAAGTAAGAATCCACCTTAGTTGACCTAAGTTTTTGAAAAACTATCAAAAGGATCAACACGGAAGTTCATAAGGACATTTTCAAATTCCCACAAAATGCAGTCTTTGTGTAAATAAATTAATCAAATGGCATGGGTATGTTCTTTGGAGATATGTCAGATATCTACCCACAGTTGTAGTTCTCTTTCTGGTGGTCTCATGTTCAAGAAGTAAACTTGCCAAAATGAGAAAAACCATGTGTTGGAAAAGATAAACAAAGAAAATTTATATAAGTGTCATATATAGGAGATTAAGAGAACATTTTCATATGCAAATAGATGAGAAGGAGTGATCAATTCTCTGATCAATCAATTGATTTTTGGAATGGCCATGGTATAGGGTCATTGATTGACCATCAATCACTGTAAGGATCAATGGAGATCCAAACACTAAATAGTTCTTTAAGTCTTACAAGGATGAACGGTTGAGGTCGGTAAGGTAAATATCAATGATCCGTATTGAATCTAACACAAACATATATGAGCTTGTTAATGTTCTGGAAAGAATTTGAAAAATTCAAGTTGGATTAAAAAATCAGAGTACTACAATCCAAGGGTGATCATCAATGGATAAGAAAATATTCTGGAGATCGAAGGTGTAAGAACAATAAACATGCAGAAGGGTAATATGCAGGTATTAGATCAACGATCGGATCCTGATCCTTGTCGGATCAATGATTGAGGAGGATTATACTGTATGAAAATGAGGGGAAGATAATGGAAAGGTTGGGCTGTATAATTTGAAAGTAATAATCGTTCCATGATCTCATATCAACGAATGGGAACAATCACTAAGGAGATCAACGACCGTAAGCTAATTTGCTAGGTAAAGTTGCACAGTTTTTAAGACAACTCTTAGGACGTGTAATCTATTTGAGATTCTTTTAAGTGGTCATTTCACATCTGTCCCATTGAATGGATATTTGGTGATAAGCTCATTTAGAGAACAATTTGGTGGAACAACTAAAATTGGATATAAGTTAACTTTAGTTAAATATGCAAATCTAAGTTCTCTTAAAACTAAACTTAAGTAATGATGAAGATCATCATTTGAGAAAGGAAACAAAGAATTCCTGCAACATTTCAATTAAAATATGTGATAAATCAAGTAAATATATAATGATATATATATATGCATAATTCAAATCTGAAAGGAAGGTGTCTTTCTAGCCTAGATCGATGTAGCAGCAAGTAAAAAAAGGAGACCAAGGAAAGCCAGTAATAGAGTTGAATACATAAGAATATATTGATGTCTAGAGAAATAAAATTATGGAGTCAAGGTGGTGCTAGGGCAGGAAGCAAGCCTGCAGGGGGTTGTATCCTCCTTCTAGTAGTGGCTGGAGAACAGGGTGTTGGTGCATCCTTTGTATAGCAGCAGCTAAACAATTTTTTAAAATTCATATTATTGATGATTTTGAATTGGAGGTTTTCTCTTTGAGGTTTCCATGATAAAAGTCGGTGTCCAAACCTTGTTGATTCATTGTGTGTCGTGTACTAATTATATTAATAAAATTAAATACATGACAATATTGATTCACCCCTCTCCCCTCTCAGTATTGCTGGATAATCCAACATCTCACCCCTTACCCCTCTCTCTATGTCGCTCACCCCTCCCCCTCTCTCTCCCACACAATATCTATCTCTCTATGTGTGTGTGTGTGTCTCTCCCCCTTCTCTCTATCTATATCTATGTGTGTGGGTCCCTCCCTCACCCCCCTCTCTCATAACATCTCTCTGCCTTATCTATACCTCCCTTACTATCCCTCCCTCCATCACTCTCTCTCTATCATTCAACCCTCCCGCTCTCTCTTTGTATCTCACCCATCCCTCCCTCTCCTCCACACATTCTCTATCCCTCTCTCTCTCTGTATATATATGTGTGTTTGTGTGTGTGTGTTTCCTTCCTCCCTCTCTCTCTATATCCATGTGTGTGTGTGTGTCCATACCTCACTCACCCTCTTTCACAACCTCTCTCCACCTTCTCTATGCTTCCCTCACTATCCTTCCCTCCATCACTCCCTCTCTATTTATCACCCCTCCTCCTCTCTCTTTGTCTCTCACCACCCCCCCTCTCTCCCACACAATATATGTGTGTGTGTGTGTGTCTTTTTGTGTGTGTGTCCCCATCTCTCACAAGCTCCCTTTGTATCTCCCTCTCTCTGCACCTTCTATTTACCTCACTCACTATTCCTCCCTTGTTGGCAAGGGGTTTTGGATACATTAGTTCTGCAACATTACGAATGTTACGCAAGCTCAAAGACACTGCGCAAGAGGAATATTAGTGCGCAAAGTGGATATTAGAATATCTTTTAAATTTTCTGTCACCTTTTGTTGTTTTTGACCATATTTTGTGGATATTGGTCATCATTTTGAAGAATCAGTTAAGAATTAGTTAGAATTTGTTTAAGTGGACCTCGAATGTAAAGGCGCAAGCCTATAAATAGATTTTGAATCAAAAGTATTAGATAAAAATATTTTTGAGAGGCGAAGAATCTGAGCTTGGTGAAGAATATCTTTGAGTATATGACTAAGATCTATCAATCTGTGAACTGTGATTTTTGAGAGGAAGTAATATGACAAGGAAAAAATTGATCTGAATTACTGTGTCTTTCTATTTTACTATTTTATTATTCTCCGTGACTCTATGATGAATGTTAAGTGCATCAGTATGTTTCCTGCATTTACAATGGAATGTTGCATTCTGATGAAGAACAATGATGAATGATTGTGTTAATTCTTAAGTAAATGGTCATATATGTTAATGTTGCATTGAGCTATTAAGTTGATGCCACATTGTCCTCTCCTATTCGGCAGAAACTTGGTTCTGTCAGCCCTTCCTCAAACATCTAGGGTGAGATCTCATTCACTTTGCAGGTGTTGCTAGACAGAGCAAAACCTATCTAGGTCAGTGCTCAAGGAGATCGCGGTGGTTTGGTTGTCAACAAAGTTGAAACCCCTATCGATTGGGATTTGTTGGCTGGGTTTGTGTCAACAAATCATTCTGTTGTCGGGACATTGTAGCGACTGAAGGGAGGACATTTTATGGCATCTGATGAAACTAGAAATTCATTATTGGTTCAACCAGAAGCTACGAGAATAGCTGAGACAAAAAATTAGAACCCTAGACTGACGATGGATAAGTGGTTTACAAGATACATACACGACGGTCCACATGAGTATTTTTTCTTTGAATTCCCGATCATCTTGTATGAGTGGTTGGCGCGATTCACCTATTGCAATAAAATTTTGACAAGAAAGAGCCAATGTCTTGGACCCCTAAATTGATCCAAGAGCTACAGGAAACCGACAACAGAGCATCATTGGCTATTGAGGTATGGTTGGACATGATCTTAGAAGGCTATATCACCAAGTTTGCGGTTGATACTACTAAGTCCTACAATGAAGCAAAAAGGGAATTTTTCAATGGACCAAGAGGTAGGTTCATATTGTCGTTTCAATTGTCAATTAAGATGCTTGTCTATGAAAAAGACATACTGAAGATGCACCTCGAGTAGTGGAACTTTGGTGTGCAAGGGTTGTGGATACCGTGAAGAAAGGGGGGAGATGAATGGAATGATATGGGGTGGATGGGTGTAAGTTACGATGAGACTGAGAGGGAAGTTGGGGAATAAATTTGTATTACGAGAGGAGGAGCAAGGTTTTGACATGACAAGAGGTAGAGGAAAGGAGAAGGCCCTGTTGTGATCGAAATGCAAGACCTCAAAGGAATACCACATAGGAATATGCGACCCCACAGTGACAATGAGGACAACCAGACTGAGACTACGCCTAGGGTATAGGTAAGATCAACCCCCAACATCAATGTACCCACACCTCCATGCACTGCATTGAAATCAGGAAGAAACATAAGTACAACACCGACTTGTCCAACGTGTCAGTAGTACTCTAATAGTAGTAGTAGATCAGCATCTGTAGGAAGAAGACCAAGAATGGTAGGCGACGAGGTGAAGTTACCTTTGTTTCATGGGAACGGGACTAAGGATTCAGAGAAATACTAGTTTCTGTGTGAAGCAGTATGGACTATGAGACAAGATGTGGATGATGTTGTTAAGAAGGGCCAATTGGCGACAACCTTGCAAGGTCATGCATGGGATTGGTACATGAAATTTGTACAAGGTCCTCCGGGGACTCTAGAAAAGAAACTGGAACAAGTCAAGAAAGGACTTATTGATGAATTCAGAAAACCAAAGTCTGAAGCATAGTACATTACAAAACTGAAGGAAATTAGTAAGTATCTCAATGGGACTGTTTGGGACTTTAATCAAAGATTCAATACACTCATGGAAAGAGTTAGTTTTGAGCTGAGAAACATTCATAATACAGAATGGTTCATTGCAGCGTTGCTAACCCATATCAAACTACCACTTATGTAGTAGAAGATCATGAATCAGAGCGAGACTCTGGACATTGTCATGAAGCTGGAAGCTTCACCCATTGGAGAAAATGCAGTTGGTATGAACCAAATTTAGACACAGCTGGAGAACTTGACACTTCAGTTACAAGAGATTAAGAAGGGAAATGAACAACTTGAGGATATCTGGTGCACTCAATGTCGCATAGATGGACATACCAAGGATAATTGCCCAAATTTTCGAAACAATCTCTTGTCAGGGGCTTCAAACCCTTTAATTTGTGGCAATGTACCATGGTTCAACATTTTCCAAGTATATGGCATCAACATGAGGAATATGGATACATGCAAAAGATGGTGACAAATATAGAGAACCTATATCGCTCATTTTCTCGATCTATCGGACATGAAGATAAATATTATTGCACATATGACCTACTCCAAGAGAGAACATACGACTCGTATTATGTGAAACGAGAGGACCACAGGCTAGTACAGCCGTAGCATCTGCAGGTGGTGAAACCACCACCTCAACCGTAGTACGTACCACCATCGCAAATGCAGTTTATACTGAAAAAGCAGTTTGCACCATAGTCGCAGTATAGTCAGATGTAGATGATGTCACAATAGCCACAGTATATTCAGTCAAAGCAGTATGTTTAGCAGCAGTAGAATCCCCCGCAACAAAATTTTTCTTAATTGTAGTATCAACAATGAGGAGGATTCCATGAAGGATTTTGAGGACGAGGAGGAATCTTTCGTCAAGGAGGTAGACGAGGTCGCGGACCTATCCAATGTTACAATTTTGATGTACTCAGGCATTATTATAGAGATTTCCCATAGTTGTAGTGTACTTGCACATATTTTACCGTGATTGATCACACCGTTGAGAAATTACATAGTTGATCACGAGATGGCAGGCATGAAATGTTCCATAGTTACAGAACCATAATCAGTTGCAGACCTAAAATCAAGTACATAACCGATTGCAGAGTTTGAATCAGAACCAAAATCCAGTTCATAACCAAATTCCAATTTAGAACCAGAATACAACTCAGAATGAGAATCAACCTGTGAATCCACCATTGAACCAGAATCAAGGACCAATGGATGCGATGATATTGGTGGAGCCCAGAACACAGGATGTTGACGTCGATGTCGTCACTTGTAGAGGGGCGACAACTGGAGAAGATAGTCTGATTCCAGAATTTCGGTTGGATGGAAAGAAGAAATTCCAATTTGATGTCAACACGAAGAAATATGCATTCTTTAAATCTTGGGACAAGATGCGCAGAAACTTCGGTAAATTAACAGTTTATGAAATTCCTACTTCTTTTGATTCCACTTTGGAGGCAACACCATTGGGATAGCATGGTACCTTGCAGCATTTTTTTGATAGTTTCTTGTCACTAGCGAGAGATCCCGATGCTCTTGTTGATATTGAGAATCTATTACATTGACCGGCCAAGGGACGAAATGATTCCACGGTGAATTCATTTCATAAGAAAAAGATGGGGAAGGAAATGTGCATGAACATTCAGATCGAGGATTATGAGGTAGATTCAGTCATCCTGGATCTTGGCTCAGATGTTAATATTCTGACAAGAAAAACATGGAAAAAGATGGGGATCTCGATGCTGAGCTGGTCCCCTGTATAACTATGACTAGCTAACCAAGCCAGGGTAATGGTGATTGGTAGAGTTCCGCACCTTACTATGGAATTTGAAGGCATGAAGACCTGTGCCGATTTTGATGCAATTGATGTTGTTGATGGTGGAGACTCATATCCCACGTTGTTTGGGATTGGATGGTCCAACGATAGTATCATAGTGATTAATTTGAAGAAGTGCATGATGACATTTGAGAATCAAGACATCAGAGTCATCGCCCCAATGGATCTAAATGAAGGGCGAAGGTATATTGGTCCAATAAAAGACTAATTTTTTAGAGGATGGGATCATGCTTATAAGATTTTAGAATATTATATACATCCGACTACTGATGGGGAACTTGGTTGGAGTAATGCTAGCTCTGCATCCTCTGATTCTGATGATGCTTTAGAGAACTGGAAGAACCGCTTGCATGAAGTGCCGCAATGAAAGTGCGGCTTGTTTACGCTGTCACTGTTTCGTGTCACAATCGAGACCATTGAATTTCCAATTTATGAAGGACTTCCTAAGATATTTGAGTTTATTGTTGAATTCAAAGATAAGGTTTCAGAACCATAATGGTTGTTGGCATTATAGGAAGCATTGAAGGCTACCCCAGCACGCTGGTGGGAAACCCATAAGAAGTCAATCATTGGATGGTTGCAATGTCGAATATTGATGATGGTTCTCTTTGGAGATGCAAAAGTGTACCATGCTGGGAGGTACGATGGAAATAATAGTACTGGTGATCATTTTATTGAGTGTTAGACCTTGTGGGAATCACGACCAAAGGATGAGTGGGTCCATGCCTTTGTCCACACATTGGATTAAATGATGCTATCTTGGTATGTATTAGCTGAGTTACATAGAGAGATCACGACTTGGGAGGAGCTGACAGTTTTATTTAATCAGACCTTTAGTTTTTATATTCTAATATGAATGTTCATAATGTGCTACAGCTTATCCGCGATGTTATTCTAAAGGTTATACTGGACGCATATCCAATGGATCTTAATGCGCATTCTCACATGAAATCGCTAATGGAATGTTATAATGTGTCAAACGAGCCATATGATGATGATCTGCAGAATATCAACATTTTGAAAATGGAAGGAAGTTGAGATGTCGCAGCACCAGATGTACTAACGAATATCATGAATCAACCATTGAAGATAAGGAAGGTCGACAATGGGACAGAAGATAACCTAAATTTTGCAAGTTTCTGAGACTACTGGGACGAAGAAACGATGGAAAATATTAGACTTATTGCATGAATTCCAAGATATGTTTCCTATAAATTTTTCTGAGATGAAGGGGATACTAGGAGATTTAGGAGAGATGAAGATCTCGTTGAAACCAGATGAAAAGCCAGTAAGGCATCCAATGTATCATATCAATCCGCAATACAAGGATAGGGTAAAATATGAGATTGATCAAATGTTGGATGCTGGAATAATCGAGCCAATTGAAGAATCAGAATGGATTGGTCTGATGGTCTTCAAAGACAAGAAAATGAGTGAGGTTCAAATTTGTGTCAACCTGATAAAATTAAATGATGCGTGTATGCATGATTTGTTTCCAACACCATTCACAGATGAAGTTTTGGAAGGATTAGGTGGCCAGGAGATGTATTCATTCATAGATGGATTATCTGATTGTCACTAGAAAAGGATCACAAAATGTGATCGACAGAAAACCACCTTTCTTACTAAATGGGGCTGTTTTGAGTACACTGTGATGCCTTTTGGATTGAAGAATGTGCATGCAGTATTTTCCCGGGTTGTTGCCATTGCATTCAAATATTTCATTCAGAAGGTTTTGCAAGTTTATATGGATGACTAGACACTTAATGGGTTAATCAGAGTCCATTTGCAAACCTACATCTAATGCTGGAGAGATGTTGACAGCATTAGATTGCACTGAATTCCAAGAAGTGTATTTTTCTGCGCACCTTTCAGGATGTTATTGGGTCACATCATTTGCAAACAAGAATTGTTGGTTGACCCTATCAATATTGCCTTGATATTAATCTTTCCACCACCTACAAATGTGAATACGCTCAAAGCAACGTTAAGGAACACAGTGTATTATCACAATTTCATACATGGATACATTGCAATCACAGCATCGATGGAAAATTTGTTGAAGAAAGATGCAAGATTTGTATGGAGTCAAGAGTTTCAAGGGAGTTTAGACACAATGAAAGCCAAGATGGCTTCTGCACCAATACTAGTTTTTTCATATTGGGACAAGGAGTTACATGTTCACATGGATGCATCATCAGTTGCGCTGGGAGTGGTGCTTGCACAACCAGGAGAGGGAGATCTAGATCACCTGATTGCTTTCACTATTAGAAAGTTGTCATCCACAAAGAATAACTATACAACCATAGAGAGAGAAGGTCTCATGATGGTATATGCACTACAAAATTTTAGGCATTATCTATTGGGTGGTCATTTTAAGATGTTTACAAACCATTCTACTTTGAAGTACCTAGTCAACAAGCCTGTGTTGGGGAGGAAGATATGCCACTGGCTACTTCTCTTTCAAGAGTTTGATTTTGAGATAATTGTGAAGCTGGGTCGCTTAAATGCAAGACATGATCATTTATCCCGAATTGAGATAGGTGAAGAGCCAACAAATATTGAAGACGGATTTCCAGATGTGTAGTTGTTCAGATTCGACATGGCAGACAATTATTATGATAAAAAATTTCAATTTCTAGCAATGGGAATCACACCGGAGAATTTCACAACAAGTCAGAAGAAGCAGTTGATGGTGAAGGCCTTGGATTTCTAGTTGATCATTGGAAAACTATATAAACTAGGACCAAATGATATTTTGCAGCGATGTGTCCTACTGCATGAACAAGAGCATATTTTAGAAGATTCCCATACAGGAGTTGTTGGTGGACATTATGGAGGACGAGCTACTATGAGAAAGGTGCTTCACCTAGGGATTTGGTGTCCCACTCTACATAATGATGTGATAGACTATGCGCGGGGTTGTGATGTTTGTCAATGAACTGGAAAACCACTAGTTCATCAGGGAGAGATGAGATCCCGCTAGTTCCTCAGGTGACATTGCAACCATTCAATAAATGGTCCATGGAATTTGTGGGACCAGTCAACCCACCTAGGAAGAGGACTTGTGCATGATACATCATTATAGCAAAAAACTATTTAACAAGATGGGCAAAGGACGCACTAGTCGTGGATTGCACTGCTGCGACAACAACAAGATTCTTATTTGACAACATTGTGACATGGTTTGGATGTCCAAGGATACTAATGAGTGACCAAGGGATTCACTTCATCAATTGCATGGTAAGTGTGCTAACGAAGGAGCTATAGATGCAACATAAGAAAACTACCCCATATCATCTATAGGAGAACGGCGATGGAGTCATTCAACACAATATTGGAGCATGCGCTTACAAAGGTATGTAATGCAAATTGCGATGACTAGGACCTAAAGATTCCAGTAGACTTGTGGGAATATAGCACCACATGCAAGATATTGACAAGGAAAACACCATTCAAATTGGTATATGGGCAAGAGGAAACCATGCCTATGGAGTACATTGTTCTGATTCTGTGCATTACAGCAGCAAGGGGTATGGATGATGAAGTAGTGCTAGATGAGCATATGGAGTAGTTGGTGTAGCTCGAAGAGGACCTCTTTGTTGCAGGGTTCCACCAACGCATCGAGAAGGATCGACAAAAGGCTTGGCATGATCTCCACATAAAGAATAAATAGTTTCAGCAAGGAGATTTAGTGTTGTTGTACGACAACAAGTTCATGAAACATCTAGGTAAGTTATAGATGCATTGGTTAGGTCCATATCTTGTTAATTCCATTACTTCAGGAGGTGTGATTCAAATTCAGTAGTTATATGGAGCGATGCTTCCAAAGCTATTAAATGGTATTAGGATGAAACCATATGGGATGGGCAGAGAACTGCGCAATACTTAAGGAACTGTGCAACAAAAAATGAAATATGTAGGATGATGGATGAATGGAAGGTGCACTAAGAGGAGGTGGATACACAAGAGTAGGATTCAGTAGCATGGTTCATAGGTCATGTTGTGACATACGCAGGGCTATGCATAGAGTCAAATAAGTAATAAATGAATACAAATAAAAGCAATTAACTAGCGGAGCTTGTGGAAGTGACACGTAATTATGGAGGATCCGACTGTTAGGTTGGAAAGATCAACGACGGATTCAGGTAATTAATGGATGATTTCATCATGACGATCGCGTTGATTTAGTAATGATGAGTATGATTTGATTTGGTGTTATAAAAGGGGAGCTCAACATAGTCAGAAGATTCCATTGTGCATAGTTGAGTTGTAGAGTTGTAGAGAAAGTTGCTAAGTGAGTTCGAGCGAAGTGAGTAAATTTCTAAGTCGAGAGATGAAGAGTGACTATTAAGCCTCGGAGGGAATTGTTGCGATATGTAGAGTGACCCAGTCATTGTAGATATTTTGATTGAGCAAGATTCACTCATCAGACCCGTAAGAATTGTGCAAGAAGTAGTCAGCATTTCAGTCGGATCATCGTCGATGCTGAAGAGGAAGAGAAAGGGAAAGAATCCTAGCTCTTCGGCACCACAGAAAAGATAGACCAGAACATCTGCAAGGGCACAAGGAGAAGAAACTGCATAGAAGGGGCCATCAATCTCGAGCGTTGTGGAGTCCATAACTCGAGCAGGGGTTTCTGTCAAGGACATCCCTAGTTATATACCTCCTAATCAGCCTGGTGCGAAGGCCAAGAAGCCCACTAAGAATTTGTGATACCAGATAAGGAAGTTGGAAATAACACAAGGGATGGTATGCACTTCTGATGATGTGTGTGCATTGATGTAGATGAAATATGAAGACCACAACTTGCTTGCACTAGAAGAGGTTGTGCGCTAACCATATGTGCAAATGGTAGTGGTTGGACCTGGGCCAATAGAGTGTATCCCAGAGGACTGGGCAAGCAGGATGGATAGAGTCAGATTACTTAGGTTGATCAACATGTTTCACTTTGGGCATCCAACTAAAGTTAATGCATGTGTGAAGCAACTTTTGGCATGCTTCCATGGAGGACTTTTGTGGTTAGATGAGTCAGTTGAAGTCACGATGGGGATGATTTCATATATAACGGGGTTTCCCAAGGATAGGCCACACCCCTCACAATATTAATTTGATAGAAGAAGGTGTAGTCCTGAGGAATCCGTACATATTTTAGGTTTTGAAACATCTATATAGAGGAAGTTTTTCTTAGTTTTCTTCCCCATGAGGGTTTCCCAGGATAAATCTCCGTGTTCTTTTGTGTGGTTGTGCTTGTCTTTCTTTCAATGATCCTTTTGTATATGTTTATGATGTTATGATATTATTAGATATTGTATAACCGTTAAAGGTTAGCATGGTATTAGATCCACCTTGAAAGAAGTCTTTGTGCAGCTGAAACACTACTACAACTACAACTACTGAATATTAGAGTTTCATGCTTGAAAACCCTAGAAGACAAAAACTAGTCATGTTGGGACTTTCACTATAAATTCATATTGGAGAAGGCTCAGGATAGGAAATTTTGACGAGAAGAATATGAAATATTTATGTACCTTGTGCAAGTGTTTCAGCCTCTGATTCTCTATAATCGAGGAGATATGATCCCTCCAACTCAGGGTTCTTTCCTCTCCAATAATTCATCCTTAAATAGGTGACCTAGGGAGAATTGCTATATCTCGAGCTAGGAAGGTCCAAATGAATTTTCTTAAGACTTTGAAGATAGTGAAGGGACTGTAGTTTATGTTTTAAATGTTTCAGACCTTGAAGATGAAACAATGACATGTGTAATTCCATACAAGTTCTCTATGCTGAATAGTCCTTAAATACATCATCTTCGTAAACTTCGCATAAGTCACACTTGGTGAAACCAATTCTACTCTAAACTATGGGGTTGGAAAGAAGATAGACCAGGATACTGCAGGATGAATTTTCAAACCTTGAGGAGAAGACACTTTAGATCTATAGAATAAATAATATCAGTCAATTATGTAGAAGAAACTGCAGAGAAACTAGGGCTTTCTGTTCGAGATACTTCCCTCCACTATTCAGTTGAAAAAGGAGGATGATCAAAATATCCCTACGAAGGTGCATATTGTTATTCTAAAATACGCACCTCCTCTCGACAGGATTTGTTTCCCTAGGTCTGAATGGTTCAAGTCTAGAACAAAATAGAAACACCAAATGTTAAACTTCCCCTAGATATGGTTAATCACTTGAATTAACTGCCATGATATTTCTCTAAAAGGTTGTCCTCGCTATCCTCACAGAAGAACCTGTAAAAGATGGAAAACAACAAGAAAACATGATATCATACAATATAATCAACTAGATCTATGCTTGTGACCAAGGAATCAAGCAATATATACAAATGAGATAGTAAATTTGGGAAAGAAAAGACATTTTTCATTAGAAATGATTGGAGAGACTACAACCTTTATGCCTTGGTGTTGAAATTTCCTTCCAATGGCTCCTTTCCCCTAACTTCACCTTACCTCCATAGAATCAAGAATTATTTTGACAAAGTTTGGGTATGCAACACAATTCTTCCTCCTTTCTCCCATGGGGGATGAGCCAGTATTTGAAGGCATGGGAGGATAGGTATGGTTGAGGATCTCATGTGTGAGGTGGAAGGGAGATCCAAAAATGAAGGATCTCGAGCTCCAGCTAGTGGGATGAGGCTTCATGAAGGAAAGCTTCATGAATCCTCTCGAAGCTTCTCTTTTTTCGTTGAAAACTCAAGCATCGGTCCTCTAATGAAGCACACAGGCGATGTTAAGGGGGTAACACTTCTTGCAGTAAGGCTAGAGGCGGTGGCACCACTTCTTGCTCATGTATGAGGAGCATTTCTGACTTAGGTAACGCTTCTTGTCAATGGGAGAGGAGCGTTACTAGCTCAAAACAATGAAAAATTGCAAGGGGATAAATTGAACCTTCATTTCTCTAGGGAAAACTTTCAGGGATTGGAGCAGACAAGGGAACACCTATCTCATAACATGATGGTGATGAGATTTCGGTGTAACAGAATGCCCCCCAAAGTATGATGTCTAGAGAGAAATGATAGGCATAATACTATGATAGAAGAAGGTGTAGTCCCGAGGAATCAATACATATTTTCTAAAAGAGTCTACATCAAACGAAATATGTTGTCTAGTACATCATGGAGGAATTAGTACTGGAAGACCTACACCTTCTTCTACACCTTTCTCTATAGTATTATCATGGAGGAATCAGTACTGGACAACCTACACCTTCTTCTACACCTAGTTCGTGTCTACATCATGGAGGAATCAATACATATTTTCTAAACTGCACCCATGAGGATTTCTTGGGTAGAAGATCGAAAACATCCTGCTACCCTGATTTGGACTATGTTTCATATTTTGAATCAACCTCAATTTCATCACGGGGTGTAGTATCAGAGTCTTTCTTGGGTGGAATATCAAGCACATTGCTTGGCATCACTCTGGGTTTATACTTTGAATCAATGTGTTCTAATATCAAAGGATTTCTTGGGTGAAATATAAAAATCATTGCCTTGTCCAATCTTCAGCTCCAAGTCCGTATTCTCAATCAACATGTTCAAACACTATTCTTAGTTTTATGACATGCCTTGATTTTCTCAACATTTCAGCAAATTATTGTTAGAAAGGTATTCACAATATAAAAAAGCTTTTGCTTCATTCACAATCCTGTAAAGAATATATGTTTGTTCATTATATTGCAATAGGAATTGTAATTTTATGGCATCAAAGGAAGAACAAAATGAAAAATAGGAGGGTGATTTTGGAGAACTTTTTCTTAGTTGAGAAAACTACCACATAGTTAATTATCCAATAATTTAAAAAACATAAAAATATGGAATTTATTTCTCTTTATTTATTTAAGATATTCAGTTTTTTTTTATATATTTATTTATAGATGGTTAAATTTAGGACAAAAAGTACATAATTATGTGTACATAAAAAAACTATACCATGTTGAACAACTAGCCACATAAATCATTATGTGACGATATGCACAAAAGCATATCGCTTACTCAATTTCTTATATTTCTATACCTCGTAAAGCTTCAATCATGTAACAATTATATATTATGCCTTATTTTCCCAATAGCATTTAGCATTTTTTGGTTGACTCACTAACTAAGTTATTCGAGAGTTGGAGATTGAGAGAGGCCGCTGAAATTTACATTTATAATTGTTACACGTCAGTGTGTTATAATTGGTAGAAACGTAGGATCTTCATAGGCATGCATGCCATTTCAATGAAACCCCAAATATGTACTGATTCCTAGGGACTACACCTGGCAATTCCATTATGTGCGGGCCAACTTTGATATCAATCCAATCCAGCAGCCTAGTCTTCTCTCTTGAGAAGCTTGAACCCCGATCCGCAGCAAACGACGACGGCCACTTTGAGGTAGACAGGAGCCACTTTGATATTGGCAAGTTTTTTTTCTCTCATGTGTCGCTCGCGCGCGCTTCAAACTATACAGAAACGAGCGACGGCGAGGCTGCTGCAGAATGACTGAAACCGAAAACAGTATTTGGAGGAAAAAGCATGTGCCGACGATCACCCTCGTTCCCCATTCTAAACAGCAGACCGTTGTTAATCATCTGAATCTCAAGAAGGCCGCGGCATCTTGAAAACCATTCACAGCAGGAGAGTTATCCAACATAGCAACCGAAGATGTGATTTTTTTATGATTGTTCTTGTTTTTATAACACGTGCCCGGCCGCATCTTTGCACAAGCAGCGAGACTAACAAAATTGTGAAGTCAAAGGCTAAAGCTGTATATCTGAAGAAATAAAACCATAAGGGCAGATTTTTATAAAATCGCACTAGCGAGGAAAGGAAAAAAAATAGGAAAACAGAATCAGGAAAGTTTAGAGGATTGGAGTAATTCGAATGGTGCTCCTCACCCCTTACTTCAGTCAGTGTCTCCTGTTTGTTGGGTGCATAAAGTTTAGATAAGATGGTGACTTTCTAAAAGTCTGTTGTTCATGCAAACTTTCTAAAAGCTGATGTAAACTTTTTAAAAGTTGAGAAGAATTTAAAAAAAAATTTGTTTGTAGATAAACATTTATATTGTATTTTATTATTGATAAGTTTTAATTATATTTATTTTTTAAATTTAAAATATCTTTTAATAAACATTTATATTATATTTTATTATTATTAATTATTAGTTAAGTAAAATATATAAAATTTCTTATTTATAAAAGAAAACGGAGTGAGCTATCGACTCGACAATTTGCACCTGGGCTAACTCAGTGTTGTCCTGTCGACAAGCTCACTCTGTTAAGCCCCTAATGGTGAATGACTGTCTGTACCCCGGTCGGTCGACTCTTCGTCGACGGAAATGCATCGGAGATTTTTTTATTTTCTGGCACCGTCGTTTTCTACCCCGCACTCCCTCTATGCACACTCTTGCTCCTCTGTGTACAGGTAAGCCCACGGCTTGATAGTTTACTCCACTCCTGGAATTTTTCTATCGGCGAACTCTGCAAGCGGAAGCTCCCTGCATGATGACCACACCACTTCCCACGAAGAACTCTGACCCTGCACCACATCATCCTCGTTTCAACTCAAAGTTTTGCATTACAACCCCATCCAGGTAAACCCTAAACGAAGCTATCTACGATCTGAATTGTCGAGGGCACAATCCACTCACACTATATATTATAGATTTCCCCTTCTTAAGCCGAAGAACAATTTGCAGAGGGCGAAGAATAATTTGCCTAATTTCTTTGAACTCAAAAAGAAACAGAGCCTGCTCCTTCATTAGATTGAGAGCATGAGCATAGTCCATACAGAGTTGGTGAGGATGTGGAAATATATTCTCTCCAGCCATTACTATAAGCTTTGCTTTACCCGCATACTCTAAAAATGAACAACTAACCCCTGAAAACCACAACAATAAAACAAGAAAAAAACCATCATGATTATCATTGTCTAGCCTGAGACATTAAAAAAATTATGTGAAGAACCCAAATTGAAAAACGCACTTGAGGCAGCCCAGATACAGTGGTGACTATGCAAT
>LPNX010333860.1:610-14700 GCA_001517045.1 Pseudotsuga menziesii | reverse complement strand
ATTTGAAATTCTGAAATAGACAGTACCTCTAACTTAGTTTTTCTTAACAGGGAACAACGAAGACAGTACCTCTAACTTAGTTTTTCTTAACAAGGAACAACGAAAGTTTATTGTTGAAAATAGGATGTATTAACAAATATCACACAGATAGCATTTGTAAAACAAATCAATGCAATAGGATCACTGCATTATCCATATCCATCAACTACGGGACTAAACATTTACTATATTATACCATAAACAATTGGGCTCCACATTTATAATTTTTTCGAGGCCAATAGTAACTAGACGGTAATCTTGAATTCCAGACTTCTAGTAGAAAAAGGATGTTCATGATAAATGCTTACAGTAGTGGGATTAAAGCAGCAAGAGTTGTGTCGGTTTCAGACATTTACCAGTTGGAACGAGCGTTGTTATTTTTAGTTCCAGCGAAAATGCTGCAGTTGAACAATATGACACAATAATAACCAATTTTCAGTTGGGCACAACCAAATGAAGAAAATATAGATGCTAAGGGATTGCACTATAATGTTTCATAAAGTAAATTATATTCCGTATTCACCTTCCATACTGCTAGCTGGGAAGTAACTCTTCTGTTAATAAAGTTCTTAAAAAACAGTATCCATAGTGGCAAACTTACCATGATTTATTTTAATGGAAGAAAACAATAGGTAAAAAAACAAACATTCAAGCAGAGGAAAAAAATTGGTCGACATGCCCATAGTGATCAATCGTTGAACTGTTGAATTGTCTCTTCATCTAAATAAATATAATTATCCAACATCTCTCATCTCTTCCATGTCTTCTCGAGGATCTCCATTATATCTGAACAGGTCCATAACATAGAATGTTTCTTAAATTTCCCCGTTTTTTCGCAGGTCTTCCTGAGAAGCATTATTGCATAACCACAGTAATGAGGAACTCAATACAAGTACATAAGCGTGGGAAAAATCCCATTTTATCTAAAAACATAGGAAGGAACAACAACTTTTGAAGGGATGCCAGATCACATAAATTGGCAGGAAAATTACAATAAGGGAGAGGATAATAGGAAGAGGGAAGATAAGGGTTTGGAAAGGGGTTTGGGTAAGGGATAATGAATAGGGGTAGCGGGTCCTATCCATACCTACACAGACAAAGAACCATCATCCAGATAGTTACACTTAGCCAATAGTTTATAGTTCCATATTGGTGTGATGGCACATGTTAGCCAATAGTTTATAGTTCTATCTTGGTGTGATGGCGCATGTAGTCCCTTTTTCCCTCTCCTGGTGGACTGGTTTGTGTGAACCAACCAACCAATTATTCATCTATTCTCCTGGCACTAAAAGGAAGGTCAGTTTCTCAAACCAGGAAAATTAACTAATGAATATTTCAATTGATTGGACTTGACGAGGAGATCGATCGAGTACGTAGGCTATAGTTCGGTCTTGTATATGTTCTATAAAACTTGCCTCAGAGTGTGTTATCCCCACTATCCTATCAAGTTGGGTGGGGCTGGTAAAGACGAGAGCTCTACGTCATACCATTTTTATAAAGATAGAGTCCAACAAACGGGATGCTTTTTATAGGAGTAGCTAAGGACTTATAGTAACATGCTCCAGGGATGAGATGATGGTCCCAAGAGGCTGCCTTTCCCGCTTAGATCGTTACACTCTTGATGGATGGATTTAACTTCAGAATGGGGGAGGGGATTATGATGTTCCATCAGATAACATCATTGGATGGTGGGTTGACAGGCTTATTATTGCTAGGATATTATTCCCACTCAATGTCCAGGGGGTGGAGTGCGGTGGAGCGATTAGTACATGCTGACGTTCAAAATTGCTTTGACCATGTAGATCAGCTAGCTAGTATTGGATTTAATGGCAAAATAGATTGATGATCCTATATTTTTAGATCCAATTCATAAATTCCTAGTTCACTCTATCTTACTATTGTGCTTGCTACTTTGCGCTTGCTGTTACTGGTGCTACTAGTGCCGTATAGAATATGTATTAAAGCAAAGGTATGCTACTTGCGCAACTGCAGTATAAATTGTTTTAAGGCATGCTATTTGAACCACTTCTTTTTAATAAAAATACACATTCACTATTTCACTACTTGTGCTTGTGCATCTGTTGTATTAACCACTTCAAAATATGATGCTACTGGCTATTCTACTACTTTATTATTGTGGGTCTAGTTTAAAAAGCGTGAAGAATATTAAAATCGTTGAAGTTCTTGCAAACATTTGACCAAAAATTGCAGAAACCCTGATTTAAATATAGATATTTAATATCTATACATAAAAATAACCATAGAAGAAAGAGGGCTTTCCTAGATTGCTCAAACCCTAACTGAAAAAGTATTGAGTTGAGAAAATATCACAAGCCCTTATAGAAAATTTGAAAAATCTATATTAACGACCCATACCCAGGAAAAAATATGGCCAAAAGTTGCAGAAACCTTGATTTAAACATAGAGATTTAATATCTATACATAAAAATAACCATAGAAAAAAAAAGGCATGCCCATAGAAGAGCCTATTGATGTATGGATTTTATTGGTCCATCTTCGGTACATGAGGCACTGGCATACAAAGAATGATGATAGAAAGGAAATAATGAGTGGTAACATCATCTTAATTGACAACTCATGTTGTTGGCTTGTTTATCAAATCAAGGTAGATTCAAGATGATTTCAATCACCATTTCTGGAACGCTTGGTGGAGACACCAGTGAAGCAATGTTGGGAATGATTTGATGATAATTGTGGTCCCTGAAGCAATAGATAGGTACTTCAGATCCATGGGGTCCTCTTTTTGGATTCAAACCCTGTTTGGGATAGATATTCAACTTTATAGAAGATCTTGTCACAGAATTTGGTAGTGGGTCGAAATATCAAGATGGTTTTGCCAGAGCTTTGAAAATTCAATATGAAGGACGAAAAAGCTATTATAATTCAGGGAGTACATTTAGATCCTAGTATTTTAACTTATGCAAATTCATCCTCTTTGGAGGACACTTCACTTGATCATGAAATAAAAGAAAAGGAAGAAAACACTTGAACAGATGCCCTGGTCACTGAAACTTCTGATGCTCTAGAATCTAAGGTTGCCACCATACTAGTCATAAGACGTTGCAACACAAAGACATCTAAAGTTTCAATGAAACAATGATGAACAACACACCCATTGATGTTAAGGAAATTCAAGTGATTCCTACTGTCCTGGAGATGGATGATTTTGATCAGAAAGGTCTTCTAGAGCTATGTTTCTTGGGATCACCCCCCACCCCCTCGCTCCCTCTCCTAAAGCTCACTTCATTCAGAAGCGAGCTCCCAGTTTTGGGAGAATGCTCCCAAGGCTCCCTTCCTTTCCTATACTAAAAGCTCTTATACTAGGTTGATTGTTTGATGACAATGTTATGGTACCTTCCTTCTTTGCCAAACTCCTACAAAGGTTTTTATGGTTGATCAATTGATGATAATGTTATAAGTTGTAACTACTAGATGATTGATGTTACATGGTTTAATCCCTGGATTCTATAGCTAATTCAACATCCTACAGGTTTTTTAGATATAAATCCATCAAAATATATTAAAATATATACTATACAAAAAATGCTCCCAAAATGGGAGCTTTTGAAAATTTTACTTTTTTCTCCCCTCCCGCTCCCCGCTCCCAACATCATAGTTCTAGAGGAATGGGTGTCTATAATATCCATTGATAGTAAATTTCCAACCAATGATCAGAAAGAGTTTAATAAGAAATTTGAAGACACCTCAAGATTACTTTTGCTCATTTGAATCATAGAGAAAGACAGTAGTAAATATCTATGCCGCAAGTTTTCCTCAAAGATTGGTCTGGTTACACAATCTTTTACAATGCCCTCAACAGGGTAACTCAATCAAATACAGGGTGTAATTCCTCTAGTAGATGTATAATAATTAATAAACAGGGCATGGTTTCTCTAGTGGATCTCTGGCACTTCAAGGTGCATTTCTTATAGCAGATTTTGCCTTAGGTTGAATCATACACATGCAAACATGGCACCTTATAGTTGGTGGTTGTATGTCAGCAAGTCACTTGCAAATCCCCTTCAAATATGGGAGATTGATTAGTCAAAAAAGTGTAGTTTTAACATGTGCATGCTAATGTGATAAAATTCAAGAAAGATAGTGATTAAGGCTAGGTAATATTGGCACGTACACAACAGTTAAGGAGCAAATGCATGGATAAAAGATGATGTTTGTAATAGTCAATATGTAGGGTGCCTTTACGTGCCATGATTACTATCATTTACGTGCCACTATGATAAATCAAGATCCAAAAGCACTATCACATGAATCATGATAATTGACATTGAAATTGATATATTCGACGTTATGTCGTACGTTTTCTGAACACAATTTCTATCTCTAAATCTAGTGCAATTCCTAGCGCGGTTCGTTTCAAAATTTCTAGCATTATTCTAGGTGTTATACCTGGATCTATACTTGGCACTGTGCTGGATGTTTTCTAAGCACAATTCCTAGCTCTATACTTGGCACTATGTTGGATATTTTTCCTACCGAAATGCATGGCACAATTCCTGTCACTAACCCTCGATTAATATATTGTGCTATGCTATTCAATATGTTTTTTTCGAGGCTATTCTTGGCATTATATGGGATGTTTTTTTGGACGCTAATTAAGACATTAACTTGGATGCTAATTGGGATGATAATTGTGATGCTAATTGGGAAGTTAATTGGGATGCTAATTAGCATCCCAAATAGCGTCTGTAATGCCCCGATTTTGACCCCGGTTACATTAAAAAGGTACATGATGTATATATTGTAATTAATCGTGGTGTGGAGCTAAAGGAAAAAGCCCCACCATCGATTTCGTTGTGTATGTTTCAGCAATAGGGATCAGTGCCAATGGTATATCGTGCTATTCGACACATTGTAGTTTTGGGCATCATGTAAATATGCACATCAATTAAAATAAACCTACATCCAGCTACGACGGTGCAACGTTAAATGAAAAGGGAATGATTCCTAAGGTTAAGGGGGGGTTGTCCAACCTATGGGGGTCATTGGGAGTTTTCCATGTGTCGGCCACCCATTTAAACTCTGTTGTTTGTTAGTTGGGAGTAGTTATTGCTGAGTAGTGGTGGGTGTGGCAAGAATTCTAGTCCTTGCCCACGTGCCCACTCCACTAGAAAGCTCGCTCTTCCTCATGCGGAGGGTAGGGGAATGGTCACCACTCTCCCACTCTTCAACCCACGATTTTGGGTTCTCCACTATGTTTTTTGTCTTGACCATATCATGCATGTAGGGTTTGGTTAGTTCTCCCTTCTCTTACCGATTACTGGTATCCATGGTTTTTCACAATGGGATGGGCTATGTTCTTTCCCGGCTTGTGAAGAGGATCGATTTCCCTTTTGTATTATTGGACCGTGTGCATGTGTGCTACCCTCACGGATTTTTGGTCTATGTACTTGTTTTTTCTCCTGCCCAGGATTGAGAATTAGACTTCTCCTCCATTGTCGACTGTGTAGGTGTGCCATGGCTTCTTTGTTGAGAACGGGAAATTGTTTCCCCACATTGGTTGACTGTGTCTGCCCTTATGTTTTGGGGTTCTACGTATGTGTTTCCCTTGTCTAGGCTAAGAATCAGACCTTTTCATCTCCATGTGGGATGTGCTATGAGTTTGTGTTTCTCCCGTTTCTGCAATGGTAAAAGCATGGCTATTGTCTTCCCCTAGTTTTTGGGTTGCTGTCGAGTTGTTTTCACCACACTAGGGCCAAGAACAACTCTGATTCGTCTTGTTGACTTGAGCTGTGTTCACCTTGTCATTTGGGGTTGTCACCCTATTGTATTTATCTCCTCATAGAGTCGTGGACTGTTTATTTTACTGCGGTATACAGTGGTTGGTATTTGGACTATTGAGAGTAGGATTAGAGGCTAGGTATGCTTGAGAAAACGGGTGTTTGGATCCACTCAGATAGAGTTAGACTGTTGGATTTCTTCTCTACAACCCTTGAAGAGTATAGGAAAGGGAAGTCAGGGCTTGAGGGACTGTGAAGAAAAGAAAGGACTGATTCCCATTGATGGGTGTGTGGATGTCTTATAAGTCAGGTTAACTCTAGTGTAGGCGTCCTTAGCTCTCCATTGAGGCCACCAGCTTAGAATTGAGGCTTTCCTAGCTCCTTGACGGCCTGATAAACCCTATTGTGTGGGTTTGGCTGATTTGTGCACCTTGGCTATGTGTGAGCCTGCTTTGAACCTTATTCCTTGAGGAATCATTCTCAGCTTGGGGGTGGTAGTGTTGCTGAGAGATTGATGAGCATGCTGGCCTATGGTTGGGTGGAACGTTGCAGCGACATAGCTGGTTGCGGGACAAACTCTTTTAAGATGAGTATTCTTGACTATTCCATCTTTGCATTTATATTTACTTGTTAATGAATATGATGAACATGTGGTATGCTTGAATGAACGTATGTTTGCTTCCGCTATGTATATGAAGGATTTTGCATCTTAGTATGTTTTATGTTTTAAACATTTGTTTTTAGCATTATATGCATGTTCATGTTCATGGGGATATTTTCCTGGAGCTTTTTGTTTGTTTGGTAGTGTCCTCCTCACCGGTCAGAGGGTTGGGGACGTCACAACGTCAACTTTTAAAAATGGGCGCTAATTGGGATGCTAATTGGGACGCTAATTAGGACATTATTTGGGATGCTAATTGGGACACTACTTGGGACGTTAATTGGGACATTATTTGGGATGCTAATTGGGATGCTAATTGGGACGCTAATTAGGACATTATTTGGGATGCTAATTGGGACACTAAATGGGACGTTAATTGGGACATTATTTGGGATGCTAATTGGGATGCTAATTGTGACATTAATTGGGATGCTAATTAGCATCCAAAATAGCACCGACTTTTAAAAATGAACGCAAATAACACCATTAAAAGCACTATCCCATGGAAAAGCATCCACTTTGTCCAAAAAATGATGAAAAATACACTAAAAGTGATAGTGGATGCTAACAAGGAAGCTAAAAGACACACTAATCACATGGTTTTGTTGTAGTGCCATAACTCTGAAAAATTCTTGCACTTTTCATCATGAAATAAAGTTGGAAATTGATGCAAGATAAGAAATCTGAAAAACATGCTGCTCCAAAAAAAAATGAGCATTAGAGTAAATTTGAGGTCTAAAATGGGCCTCCTAAGGAAAATAATAATATAACAGTTCAAATAATAAAATAATAGTTATTAATTTTGGACGAAGAATGAAAAAAACTACTTTTTTGTGCGTATTTTCGACATATCTCAATGTGGTTTTACTCAAATTTCAAGTGGGAGAGCTCGTTGGATGCAGAATTTAATTCCGCATCCAACAAGTATCTACACTGTATACTTTTGATGGTCCCCGCTACCCCAAAAATAAGAAATACTTGAAAAAACGTGATGATGACATCATCATCATGTTTTTTCAGGTATTTCTTATTTTTGGGGTAGCAGGGTCTGTCAAAAGTATGTAGTATGGGTACTCATTGGATGCATCCAATGAGCTCTCCCGCTCAGAATTTGAGTAAAAACATAGGGAGATATGTCAAAAATACGAACAAAAAAAACTAGTTTTCTTTTATGACAAATATGTCAATTCAACCACTATGGTTGACTCATTTTATTGAAATTCTATTGGTTCCTGAATTCCAACTCACAAAATTTATTATTGGCACATTTTCTTATAAGGCCCATTTTAGACCCCAAATTTCCTCTAATGACCCCATCATATAAATTTCAGCTCGGAATTTACGCATGAAAAAATAAATTGATAAAGACATGTTGAAATAAATTTGCAAGGTTATAACCAAAGAGCTGTTATAAATGCTTTACAATATATGCAATATTCATTTTTAAATATGGCTTAAAAACACTGCTGAAGTAAAATGTTCCAGCTTATGTGACTATTCAAGCTAAATATAATATTTACTTGGGTATTGCGTTTAAGAGTTTTGATATTTGCAATTTTTATGATAATGTGTTCAGTGGACCTAATTGATATGATGCTTCCATTACAAAAATATAGAATAATTATGTTTGTAATTATTTATTAAATCAGAAAATTTCACATTGATTATAAGTGAAAATTTTATAATTTGTGTGAAAATATTGCAGAAACTGGAGAGAGTAGAGTGTGAGTTTGATAGAGTGGAGAAGGAACTTGGATGTTTGAATTATGAAATCTAGACAGAGGATTGTCATTCTGGCTGTGTTGATATTTATGTATATTGCTCACAAGGAGCATTCACAGAAGTGGATGAAAAAAGAATTCTAAAGGATTTAATTGGAAGTATCAAAGTGTCTTCTTCAGGGTACATACATAAGAATAGAATTATAGTACCTTCGTTGGCATCAAAGTCAGCTGAAGTGGGGGTTAGAAATCAATGCTTCATAGAGCTACCGTTTGAATACCAGAGAAGGGTAACAGAAGGCAAAAAACCTGTCATGTGGGCTATTGGAAGACAAAGTACTCTTAGTATTAACAACATCATTCTAATTTGGAAGATGAGGTTGTGGAAAGTCAATCAGTAATAGTTGAATATTCAAGTTCATATTATTCTATCAAATATAATTCTAGGGAAACTTCTCAATTGAATTCTAATGTGGGAAGTTTAATACTGTTTAACTCAACGCCTTTTCCAACAAGTTCTGCTTGTGCACTTGGTTATTTCCTTTTGAAGTTTCACAGATGTCAATATGGAAACAAAATACTATGGTGCATGAATGAAATATAAAGTAAATGGAAGAAAAGATTGGTGAAAGGAAGATTTTTTTAAAATTCAAGGAACAAATGCTTGCTCTTAAATTCAGAATTCTTAGGGAATGGTGGGAAGAAAAAAAACTTATCTTATCTGCTAGGAAAGGCCGTGGAAAGCACCATCAAGTTGATGGCTTCTTTAATAGTGTTCATCTGCCATCTTATCAATTCCAATCTTCATTACAAGGTATGATTTCAATTAAAATACTTGAGAAGCAAGATTTCTACTTATGTAATTATCATGCTGGAAAGGTTGGGTACCAAGCATCTATTTTGTAAAAGAATAATTATGTGTTTGTCAGTGTATTTGATATTTTGAATATATTCTTTGGTACTCTTTGGAAAACCAAAATAGCATAATAGGAAATATCATGCAAAGTGGAAGGAAAAAGCTGTCGTAGTTGAATTTTTCTTTCTTTGCATCAATGAAATCCCAAGAGTTAAAACATATGCCTTACTTTTTAAAACTTTCATGCTCTAGTGTGATTTGAGTGATGTGCATATTACATATTCTACTCACATTTTGCAATGACCTTACGTGAGATGAGATAAAACAGTTGACAGAAAATAGAAGATGGACAGAAAATGGAAACCTTCATTATTCTTCAACGTTTTCATTACATTCCTTGTAGGTATAGTCTGAGTGGGCCTAACATTTAAGAACATGTGTTTCCTAATAGGAGGTCATAGTTTCAAATCTAGTGGGAGTAGGGTATGTACACCTCTATAAAATTTAGCATTTAAATTGTTGTGCAGAGGGGCGTCACTTGTCCCACAAACAAGGGGGTCTAATACACCAAATTGGTGTCTCGCTTGGCAGTGACCTTAAAAATAGATTATTATAATTATTATTAGGTAGTTGATAGTTGACAATTGTCTGTCAGCGAGCTAATTAGCTAGCAAAAATGCTAACTAGCCACGAATTAGTTTTATTACAGCTTCTTATCACTATGTTTGGGAGACGTTCAAGTGTTTGAGTCAATACTGCTAATCATAATTAGATCTTGTCCTGGCCTTAGCATTGTGTACCTTTTTCAAACACTAACTTGTAGTTGATACTATGCTTTCTAAGGAAACATAGGCCCTGCCCTGGTCAGCACTAGCTCAGTGATATCTAATTTCACTATTATACATTGCCCAAGAAATTTTTGAAATTATGCTTCATCTAAGTCAGTCATAATTTATAGTTTATACGTGATGTGTGTAGATTGATCTGTAGCAAGGCATTCCTTGTATATAAAATTATATTAGAACCTCTACATTTTTGAGTTATGAATTATGGTCTGTAAAAATGATCCTATAGTGGTCTTGGATAGAAACTCTTGTAGTCTTTGTTTCTTAAGAAAAGCAATGAGCTGTTGTAATGAATAGTTGGTTTAGTCTAGTGTTGTCATACGCACATCTAGCTGTCTTTATTAATTTGTAGTGGTTTTGATCTCTCAATGGGATTTATGCTCTATTGATTGATTCTTGTTATTCAGTGTTACGATTATGTTCTATATTCTATAGCCATCTTGAGCAAGTCTTGGATAGTACCTCATGGTACAAATACTAGTCCCTTCCTCTCTGTTACACCCTGTTTGTACTGTTTGTGCTTGTGTTTCTCCTTGTGCAACCATTCATGCTCTGTTCATTTTTTTGTCATAAATAAGAGCACAAAATGGACTGCAATAGTGTGGAATTTGGATTAGTTATCTGAAGTTAGTTTTTGCAGCTATAGAGCTGCCCTGATGTGGACATAGATCATTTTGGGGAGTTTTGACTAGATTGGGGATCAAGTTAGTGTAAGATTCCATACGTCTAATATGATTCAAATGAGGTCTGTTTTGGTTTTGCTATGTGTTTCAAGTTATTTAGAAACTTTACTATTTTTTTAAATCTTGAATGGTGTATAATTCAAGATAAAAAATTTAGAATGAGGCAGCCATTGATAACGGTACCTGGGCAATGGGAATAGTCATATACCTCTTGCCATGCAATCCAAATTTAATGAGTACAACCATTAGTGTTTTGAGATTTGATGATGAAGAATTAGCATCTGGTTTTTTATAGGAGAATAATCTCTCTAACTTAGGAGGTTGAATTTGTGTAAAATTTTTAGCCAAAGGTGGATCTAGCTCCAAGGAAGCATCAAACCTTCAAATTCGATCCCTTGTTCTAGTGAACATCAGACCTTCTCCAGGAATCCACATGAGCATAGCCCTTATTAAAGTTAGCTTTATTCCTACAAAAATGTTATCATTAACCTGTTGACAAATGCATTTTCTATTCAAAATAGTTGGATTTGAAGTTTATGGTGAAATTTTAAGTAATAAATCTTGTAGAGAATTGCATACAATCCATGAAATTATGAATAAAGCTAATTATTTCATGGTTCTGAATGCCATTTGCTTTAGCATAAGGTCGATTACATGATAAAAAATCCCCAAGAAGCGAGATGGGGCAATGACTTTGGCTTATGGTTGCTTCCCTTTTTCCTGCAGAAGTAGCTTGAGAATTACTTTCTTGAGTATTGTTGAGTGGCAAGAGCCAAATTTCATAGTCACCACCGTATATGGGGTGCCTCAGCTTCAATTTGTGTTCTTTACATAATTTTCTTAAGGTCTCAGGCCAAACAATGATAATCATGATGGTCTTTTTTTTGTTTTATTGTTGTGTTTTTTAGGATTTAGTTGTTCATTTTTAGAGCTATGCGGGGAAAACAAAGCTTATAGTAATGGCTGCAGAGATTATATTTCCCCAACCTCACCAACTCTATATGACTATGCTCATGCTCTGAATATAATGAAGGAGAAGGCTCTGTCTCTTTATGAGTTCGAATAAATTAGGCAAGTTATTCTTCGCCCTCTACGAATTGTTCTTCGTCTTAAGAAGGGGAAAATCTATAATATACAGAGTGAGCAAATTGTGCCCTCAGCCATTCAGATTGCAGATAGCTTCGTTTAGGGTTTACCTAGATGGGGTTGTAATGTAGAACTTTGAGTTGAAATGAGGATGATGTGCTGCATGGTCAGAGTTCTAAGTGGGAGGTGGTGTGGTAGTGGTGCAGGGAGCTTTTGCTTGTAGAGTTTGCCAATAGAAGAATTCTGGGAGTGGAGTAAGCTATTGAGCCATGGGATTACCTGTAGGTAGAGGAGCAAGAGTGTGCACAGAGAAGCAAGGGAGGGAACCCGATAGATGGATGTCTTCGCCATGCAATAACTCACTGAATTGAGAAAATGACAGTGCCACAAAAAATAAAAAAATATCTGATGCATTTCGGTCGACAGAGAGCCGGCCTGCCGGGGGTGCAGACATTCGTTCACCATTAGGGGCTTAATGGAGTGAGCTTGTTGACTCAATGGCACTAGGTGGTCCCTGGTGCAAATGGTCGGGTTGATAGCTCACTCTAAAGAAAACTCTCATCAGATATTTTTCTTTAAAAAAATAATTATTATAATTATTATATTATAAATTTTAGTAAATTCTTCAGTTTAATATTACTATTTTTAAGTTATATTCATTTTTAAACAAATTAGATGTAGATGTAATGGGTCTAATCTCAAAATATAAATGTAATATAAGTTAAATATATAATATAATAATTTAGCTTTGTCGTTAGCTCAAGTGGTTGAGTGTTGTTTAAGCTACAAGAAAGTCTAAGGGTGGGTGGATATGTATGACCCTCAGTCCATGTCCCGACTCTGTTAGGCCCCATAATCAAGGTGGACAATTCACCTAAATATTCAATTTCTAAATTGAATATATATTCCAATGATTTAAAAAAAATATTACGTAGAGATTAGTATAAGAGAACAATATTATTTTGTGAGATTATTATAAGAAAATAATATTATTTTAGGCCAACCATTGCGTATAAATTTTGAAGAAATCAACATAATGTTTAACTTTAAAGGTTATAGTTGAGATAATATGGTATAATATTTTTCACAATGTTTAATTTATTTTTTATATGGAAAGGTGTTTATATTTTAGAATTTGGGGTGGATTATTGTTTATGTTTTTCCTAGATTGAGAGAGGATCAAACAAGTCTAGTTTACTGATTGATTTTATGATAATCTTCCAAACTTGAAATAATTATATCTATATGTCTATCTAAGTGGTAGTTGATGCATGTGTAACCCCTAGTTGACTCATGAATTACTAAAAGAAAAGGTGGAACGTAGCATTTCTAGGCTATCCATGTTCACCCACTACAAGTTAAGTGGCTATGTTAGTAAAATATTATAGATAAGAAAATATGGTATAATACCTCTCACTTTATATTTTACTCCCAATTTTGTTGTCATTGCCAATTGTGAAATACCATCCAACATGCATCATGAGGCTACTCTTTACGTTAGTTAATGCAACATTGTATTTTATTATTGATAAGTTTTAAATTATATTTATTTTTTAAATTTAAAATATTTTTTAATAAACATTTATATTATATTTTATTATTAATAATTATTAGTTAAATAAAATATATAAAATTTCTTGGTTATAATAGAAAAAATATCATCAAATATTAAAAAAAAAATTATTATATTATAAATTTTAGTAAATTATTAAGTTTTAATATTATTGTTTTCAAGTTATGTTCATTTTTAACAAAAGTAGATGTAATGGGTCTAATCTTAAAATACAAATGTAAGATAAGTTAAATATATAATATAATAATTTATCGTGGTCGGTTAACTCAAGTGGTTGAGTGTTATTTATGCTAAGAGAAAGTCTCATGGTGGATATGCATGGGACTCACTCCATGTCTAAATTGGGTTAGGCCCCATAATCAAGGCGGATGGTTTACCTAAAAAAATATAATATAATAATTTAAAAATAAGTTGAATATATATTATAATAATTTCTAAATATTCAATTTCTAAATTGAATATATATTCCAATGATTTAAAAAAAATCATCTAGAAATTATTATAAGAGAATAATATTATTTTATGAGATTAGTATAAGAGAATAATATTATTTTAGGCCAACCATTGAGTATAAATTTTGAAGAAATCAATATAATGTTTAACTTACTCTAAAGGTTGTAGTTGAGATAATATGGTATAATATTTTTTACAATGTTTAATTTATTTTTTTATATAGAAAGGTGTTTATATTTTAGAATTTGGGGTGGATTATTGTTTATGTTTTTCTAGATTGAGAGAGGATGAAACAAGTTTAATCTACTAATTGATTTTATGATAATCTTCCAAATTTGAAATAATTATATCTATATGTATATTTAAGTGGTAGTTGATGCATGAATAACTAGCAGTTCATGTAGACAACCACTT
>LPNX010333848.1:0-39318 GCA_001517045.1 Pseudotsuga menziesii | reverse complement strand
ACAAAGTAAATTTGGAACAATCCTGTGATGATGCACCAACTAACACCCCTAGTGTAGGAATTCTAATCCACTATGATACAGCCACCCCCACCCATCCAATGTCTGAAGTTATAGATGAAAGGCACCTTTGGCCTGTGTTTTCTGATCCCTTACAATGCACCCTTTCCTGTCTGAAACCACAACATTGCAATATGAATGTTTTCAGAACTCCCTATGCTACACTTATCAGTATCGATGGAAAACAACTTTTTCATGATGGAATTCATAGTTTGAGAACACCACTCCTCTATGTTGCACTCACATTTCACACATAATCTGCACACATTTCCCTGTCTGTAACCTGCAAAATTGCAATATGAATGGTTTCAGAATCCCTTATTGATGGCAAGAAAATTTTCCATGATGGAATTCATAGTTTGAGAACATAACTCCTCTATGTTGCACTTACATCTCATACATGGTATACAAGATTTTCCTTCAATGGCACCTGTTGTTTGAGAATTTTTCTTCTTTATGTTGTACTCATGGTTATGCAATATTTGTTGCACCAATATTTCCAATAGTAATGAATGTCTAATTTGTCTGCAAATTCTGTTCCTCACCTCTCTGCCTACTCTGATGATTTTGTGTTCAAATGGAAACTATAGATTCTTTCTATTGTAACTACTTTGCCATAGCCTATAAATTTTGCACATCATAGCTGTAGATTAAAACTTCCAACTTCCCTCTCAAGCATATTGGCATTCACAGTCCAGTATCGTGTGATGCTATTGAGTAGTAATTCACAACTCCTGATAATTTAATTATAGTCCCTTTATGACAAAAAGAATGTTTGTTCCTTGGATTTATTGATTAAAGGTTATGAATGGGTACCAGAGATGTGGTCTCATGAACTTATAGATCGATTAAAGGTTATGAATGGGTATCATAGATGTGGTCTCATGAACCTATAGATCTAACAAGATTGAAGCATGGGAATGTCTAATTGGCTAGTTTTTCAGCTGATATAATGAGCATTGCTACTTTTTTTATATTGTTTTTCTAATTCCATGTTGTTGATATCAGGTATCCCAGGATGTGCAAAGTCTGCTCTTTGTAAAGAACTTGTCAATGCTCCTTGTGGCCTTGAAAATGACCGGCCCATGCATAGTCTTATGGGTGACCTTATTAAGGTATGATTCACATACTAAAGTGAAGAAATTTGTGTGATAAAGGTATCCAGAGATTCTAACACTGTCACAAAGCATTCTCACTCTCCTTTGTATAAAGTGGTATAGAGTTTTTATTATTTAGGGTTCTGAATACTGTGTGATACATTGGTGGCCATTCCCTGATGCATATAGTACTTTATAAAAATACATACTTATCAATATTTCGTCAGCTATATATAGATAACATAAGATAATTTGATTGATGTCCAACTCATGACCACTAGGGTAGGTCAATGGGACTGTGCAATGTAGAGTACAATGATGTCTTTACAAAGCCAAAGTACCAAATGGTCACTTATAAAAAGGAAAAAGGCAGTAAAGTAAAATGAAGTAGAACCGAGCGTGAAGTCTATGCTGAAGCATAAAAGACATGAAAAACACTCGAACCCAAGCACAGGAAGTCTCACAGGGATGGAGATGTACAAGTGTAAAAGATCTAAGAGAAAGGCTAAAAGTAAAGTGGTGGGTCTGTATGGGAATAGACCCATATCTCCTAATATTTGAGGCCAGATGAAGGAAACAGTAAATAATATGTTGTTGAGAGGAAGAACTGGTGGGGTTTGGACCATCCACTGCACTGTTGTGTAGAGGAGAAAGTCTGTCGCTGAAGCCTAGAGACATGCATATGCATATGAAACAATCTAGCTCTTCTTTGTATAATGTGATATAGAGGTTTTATTATGTAGATGTCTGAATACTGTGCTATACATCAGGTCCATTCCATGCTTCATGTAGTGCTTCAGAGAAAAACATACCAGTCCATATTGCCTCAGCTATATTTAGAGAGAGATGAGAGCTAGAGACATGCATATGCATTACACTAGTGTTGGCAATATCTTCCATAATATTCCAGAACAATCTCCACAATCTACACAGAAGATCTCCTCATGAAATGTTGTAGTATTGTCAATGTTTAACACACAATTTAGACTTTATATATTCTCATGGTTGTATACATAATAGGCATATAATAGGCATGTAATCTCTTGAATATTGGCTCATATGTATTTGACAATAGAGGGTTGATTAAGTGCCAAGGGTTAATTCAATTTGTTGGATCATCCGCCAAAGGCATGTTTCAGAAACATCAAGCAAGAAACATTGATGCATGACTATTAGATTGACATGTGAACTTTATGGATGAAGTTACAGAGATCCTATCACTAATCTGTCACTTACGATATTTTTGTCAAAAAATTAATCTTCTTAATGCAAACATTAGCATATCGTCAGTTTACAAATCGTTTGATTCATATTTATGCCTCTTAGGGGTAAAGAAAAGGAATTCTAGTTTGGAAATTCCATCATAGTGTAAGTGCACCTAATTCTACACATCACAAGGACTTGATTATGTGTCCAAATATCAAATGTTAGGTATAGTTTATGTTATTGATGGTGAAGGACATTGTGTTAGACAGGTAGATGGGTATGCTCATTTATCCATTTAATGCAAAATTGAATGAACAACAACCTTTTGTGTCATGTTGATCTCATTTAAAACTGGCAAATCAGCCAGCTAACAGTTGATAGCTCTTGAACCTACATCTCCTCACCCGCCCTTGTCTGTTGCACCATTGGTCTTAGTGCAGATCTTGTACAGGTTCTGCTAAAGAACCAAACTAATTGTATGGTATTCATGCACCTATGTAGAAGCATTGACACCTACATATCCAATGCGACAAAGTTCAGAACCATAGCTCCTACAACTTCCTTCAACGTCTCAATGTCCACTTCATCCTTTCCACTATAAGAAGGTGATAAAGAAGTTTGTTATGTCATGTCTGATTCTATAAGTTTATCGGTTTGTCAAGATTCAGGTCCCCACATGTCCACTGGACCATTAAGGGGTGAGATAACAAGTGGATTCCCCACTTGCCCTGAATCTAGTCAGTGCAATTGTGTTTCACTAACACCTTCTAGTTATGACTCATGAGTCTACATGTTCTATTGTTGATGATGTGATTCATGTTATTTGACTAATGTTGTTGTTCTTCTATTTTTACAATATTTTATAAATTAGTGAAAGATTCGCCAAGATTTTACACTATGTTATAAATTAGTGAAATAATCGCCAAGATTTTACAACATTATATAATAAAATGAAAGATTTGCCAATATTTTACAACATTATATAATAAAAATAAATATTCACCAATTTTTTTATATATACATATCATATTATTGATAAAATCTCCTTCAAATTTTCCTATATATTGGAGAGATTCGCCAATTTTTTATACATATAAATCTAGGGGGGTTTCTTAAAATCATCCCTGCAAGTTGTGTGCCAATTTGGACAAGTGCACTTTTGGCATGACCCAGGTTTAGTATCTGGGATACATTATTGATGAGTGTGCGGTACATGTGGATCCAACCAAGATTCAAGTCGTTCGGAATTGGCCAGTCCCAACTACTCTAACAAATCTTCACAGCTTTCTGGGCCTTGCTAATTTCTACCGCAGGTTCGTGTTGGGATTCTCTCATATCACTTGGCCCTTGAGTCAAGTCACCAAGGGAGGAGCAAAAGAAAAATTATTTTGGTCGGAAACTCAACAGAAGGCATTTGTAGAATTGAAACATCGCCTCTGCTGTTCCCCGGTGCTCACATTACCAGACTTGCAACTTGTACCATTTGAGATCGAGACAGATGCCTCTGACTATGCTATTGGGGCAGTCCTTACTCAACAAGGGCATCCAGTTTCTTATCACAGTGAGACACTATCCGACACAGTCCGCAAATATCCCACCTCTGACAAAGAGATGTATTCCATTGTATAGGCTTTCCGATAATGGAAGCATTACATTTTAGGGAAGGAAACGATCATCCACACAGACCACCAACCCCTGCAATTCATATAGACACAAGGGAAGTTACAGAACAATCGCCATCAGAAGTGGTCCACATATCTACAACGGTTTCATTTGAACATCAAGTACAAGAAGAGAAGCACGAATAATGTTGCAAACTACCTCAGCCGACCACCGATCGTGGTGATAACCACCATGCTCAACTCTTATGGGCACGAGACTTCTGATTGGTCACTTCTCTACAAGAGCGATCCAGAATTCAGCCACACATACCAGACACTCTTGGAGGGAAACCAAGTTCCAAAATTTCACCTCTAGGATGTACTACTATGTCACATGGGACACCTTTGTGTTCCTTCAAGCGAGCATGCCAAGATGATTTGGGAAGCACACTATAGTCGGGTCGTTGGGCATTTCGAGGTTGAGAAAAAAGTGGCAATACTGCAGAGGTATTTCTATTGGTTGAACCTTGAACAAGATGTCGGGAAGTACATCCGATCCTGCATTGCCTGTGCTATTGCCAAACCATCCATCAAGAAGCAAGGCCTCTATACTTCGTTTCCTACCCCTAGTCGACCTTGGGAATCCATCTCCATGGATTACATATTGAGCCTTCCTTCTACTAAGCATGACAATGACTGTGTGTTTGTGGTCGTTGACACATTCTCAAAGATGTCCATAATGGCGGCCTACAAGAAGAATATCATAGCAGAAGCCACTACTAAACTCTTCTTTGAACAAGTGTGGTTACACTTTGGGATCCCACAGTCTATAATCTCAGATCGGGATAGCTTAGTGCATTCTAGTCTAGCCTATGGTCAATTCTAGACACCAAGCTCACTAAGTCCACAGCTTTCCATCCCGAGACTGATGGCCAGAAAGAGGTCATCAACAAGATGATCATACACATTTTACGCATGTACAACTCAAAGCATCCAAGCACATGGGATGAGAGCCTCCCCTATGTACAACACATCTATAACCGAGCCCTCCACAGCTCAACCAACCACAACCCCTTTCAGGTGTGCTTGGGATTCCAGCCACTATGTCCCATTTACATAGCCATGCCATTTGCAGCTACTCAGGATGATTCATCTCATATCCAATCTAAAGTTTCCAAGGCGAACAACTTCATTGAGCGCATTCAGCACACTCGCCAACAGGTTCATGACATATTGGATAGATCCAACACTAAGTACAAGCAGCGACATGATCAGCATTGGGTGCAACACAACTTCCAGGTGGGTGACAAAGTGTGGCTACATTTGCAGAAGGAGCGCCTCACTGGACCCCACAGCAAGATTCGCCCGCTCCGATATGGGCCATACACCATCACCAAGGCTGTCGGGGAAAATGCCTTCGAGCTCAGTATTCCACCATTCCTTGGTCTGCACCCAGTGTTTAATGTGGACCGCCTTCGGCCCTACTTTCCACCTCTACTAGACACATCAGATGTGGCAGAACAACTCACACCAACAGAGTTAAACCCCGACTGCATGGAACAAGCCACAACTAATCAGATTATGGACACACAGATCAAGAACACCTGCCAGCAAAAGATCCAGCTATATCAAGTTGGCAAAGCAGGCCAACTCCTTAACCAGGGAAAGTGGCTCACCAGGGACCAAGTTCAGCAGAAGTTTCCTCATCTCATGGAGGAACTCAACGCAATGGGGACCATTGCTTCCTAAGGGGGGGGGAATGATCCAGGAGGATATTGGTGGTGACCCCCCTATTCCACTTGGACCCCCACCATTATTTCTTTCAGTTTTCCAGTTTCCTTAATTGTAGCACAATTTACTATTTTTTGCAGTTTTCGGGTCCTAAACTTCTGGAGTCATTTTGAGTCCCTAAATAGATCTTTCTAACGATGTATCATCCACGTCAAATGAAGGTAGTATGATAAAGTTACGACCCCAGAAAATTGATGCACCAAGTTACCCAATGGGGCCCACATTCTGGCGTTTCACCTCCTAGGGTTAGGTTTTTGGATGTGTAGGGTTTCCATTATTTCTCAATAATATATAGGCCTTCGAGCCTCATTGTAACATAGATTTCAGAGGCATGTAGTCGCCACATCTCTTTTCAGAGATAAGCTATCAGCACTCTAGCTAGTTTATTTCCATTTTGTATGTAAACAAGTTTCAGTTATTGATTAATGAAATGAAGTGTTATTTCTACTGCATATTTGTTTCTATGGTTATTTGTGTATTATGTTGTGTTCCTACATAAATCCAGATCATAATCCAACAAATGACATTGCAGAAGGATATATATCTATGTATAACACATTGTAGTGTGGTATTTGGATTAGCTTGAATATTTTTTTCATATCAGGTAAATTATTTGTTAAACATCTTGTGATTGGAAGTTTTAAACTCTTATGCTCTTCAATAAGATAAGGAGCACATTCCAAAAAATTTTAAATGTTCAATTTGATATTTCTCCTTGTAACTCATATGGATAGGGTAATATTTTTCTGTAACAATTCAAGGTGGCTAAAATAAAACCATTTCTACAAGTCATATTTTCTATTGAATGTAAAAAATGCATACGATTATGAGTTATCTTTACAAGCTTCTTATCTTTGTTCATTTCAAATCTGCATAATTTTCCCGTGTTTCCTCACAAAGGTTTCTTTTGAAGACCAAGTTATTTTTTCTTTGACACATACTATAAATGTAGGTGGTCACAAACCAAATATCATATAGGTATATTGCGCAATGCATCAAGTCAATTTCACACAAAAAAAAAAAAATCTTGCTAATGGGAATGTTAAATTGTGGTTTGTGCCATATATATTGCAGAGTTTTAAAGGGAAGTGTTCTCTATGGGAGCATGTTTCAAGAAGCACTTTTCCCCATTCAAATTTTTTTATACAATATTTTTTAATGAATGTAATGGATGTAAAAAATGCATTTGGTTATGAGTTAACTTTACATGCTTCTTATCCTTGTCAAGAGTCAAATATTATAAATTTTTCCATGTGGCTTTGAAATTCAACTTACATATTTGAGCAACCTATGGGAAAAGGTATTGCATGGAATGGTGAAATCTTTAATTTGAATATTAAGTCTAAAAATATTATATTTATGGGAGTGTTAAGTCTAAGAATATTGTGAGGGAGGAGGATTTATCAAATACAACATCCTTTTACATTGACTTAGATGATATCAACACTAAATTGGTGTATTGGATGCATGTCGAATTAATGTAAGTATGGGAGAGTTTTGAAGTATTAAAAGATCCTCTAAAATCTGCGGTGATGGATGGAGTAGAGATATTGGATTGTACATGTAGCATTGTGGTGGAGAATACTAGGTAGACCAAGGATCATACCATTATCAATAGTGTACAAACTTATATCTATCAACATCAAAGGTGTTATATTTGAGTCGGACTATAGGTAAGGTTGATACAATATTTTCCCCTCCATTTTTTCATGATATCTCAATCTAGGTTTAATGTATATACTCAATCTGGATATTCATATATTTACTTGGGTTGCACCCTCAATACATTTCACACCACTATAATACAAAGTTGTCACACCATAGTGTGGTGTAATATTTTGGGAAAATAGTCAAGCATCCATGATGCAAGCACATACATCATATTTCATGTCTCTTTTGCATCATAGTGTCACATTTTTTAATTACCTTTTTTGTGCCATTTTATGGGAATAACATTAATGATGAAAAATTCAAGGAAAATACTTTTTGAGTCAATTGAACATCACATTATGTCACCTAAAATTACAAAAAAATCTTATGAAAAATCCTAGCCATGGATTTCATAAAATAAATTTAGACTTTTCATTTTTGAAATTATATTATAAACAATTACTTTTATGTATGTTTTTGAGTTTCGAAGTTTTTATTGGTTGTAGCTTGGGTGCTTGAGAGGTTATTACTCTCTCCACCTAGTCTTAATTCATGTTAGTAACATGTTTGTTCTTCTTGAATCTCTCTCTTGTAATAAATCAACATAGATTCATCTTCTATGAAGCACCTAAATGGATCCAATTTCTTGAATTGTAAATATTTTTTAACTTAAATATTTTACAAAAAATTACTTCTCAAGAAATTTGATGTGTTTCTTGCTTTACATATTATGATTTAAGTTTTTAAGTTTTAATTTAAATTTGTTATTTTATAGGATGACATGGATTTTTTTAATTACTTTTTATCTCCCCCATATATGTAACCTTATATATGTAATTTGGCCATACCTTAATTTTGTGTTGGAATAACAACTATTTGACATTTTTTTCTTCTGTCAAGTAGCCCTTAACAAATGATAAGCCACCTTAAAAAAAAAAACTAAAATCTATAAATAATATAAATAGTTTATTTCAAATATTACATTGAATCTCAACTCATCTCTTTTTATAATGGCTAACATAAATCTATTATTTAATCATTTTTTATATACTTTCTTTCATAATTAAATTCTTATTTTGCAAACCTGAGATGTCTTAAGGATTTTTCTTTCTCCCAAGATAAAATGGACAAAATGCAATTAATTATTTATTAAAAAAAATTCGATAAAATAAAAAATAAAAATAAATCTCTCTCTTGCTTTGGAAAACCACAAATAAATCTTTCACATGCAATTTTAAAAGGGTATTTCTACCTTTATAACCTCAACACAAAACATTTTTAAGCTAGTTTGTGGTTTTTCAACCATAAAATATTTTCTTGACTGGCCAATTATTACATCTATTCGAAAACATATATATATATATATATTTATTTATTTATTTTTTAATATAACATTTCCAAATTTTAAATCCAAATACTTTAATATAAATTACAGCACCCACCTTCCAAATCTCCCATCTCGAGTACAGCACCCACCTTCCAAATCTTGGCATTTGGTGGTTGAATTAGAGAGAGATCGATGGAGTTGCAGAGCCAAAAGCCCCATGTAGCAATCTTCCCCGGGCTTTACTTGAGCCATCTCACCCCACAGCTCGAGTTTGCAAAGCGGCTAAGTCTCTACCATGGCTTTTCCTTCACCTTCATCACTTCGAAATGGATGGCGGCCACTATTCCCCAAAGCTTGCCGCCTTCATCTGCGGGGGGCAAGAATATCCGCTTCATAGAGCTCCCCGATGTTGAGATAGAAGGCGATCATACCCAGATGAATGTTCGAACTCGCACTTCCCTACAGATGGAGAAGTCTAAAATATTAGTGGAAGATGCTCTCAGATCCTTTTCGATCCCTGTTTGCGCTTTCATCACCGATTTTGTATCCACCGGAATGTTGGATGTCGCCACCAAACTAGAAATACCTTCCTACATATTCTTCAGTTGCTCGGCTTCTGCCCTCTGCCTCATGCTCTACGCTCCAGCACTTGTCCAAAAGATTCACATCTCCTTTAAAGACGTTCATTTCCCCATCGATGTGCCGGGTCTTCCGCCCATTCCTGGAACAGATTTACCCAGCCCGATTCAAGACAAAGATTCTGACCTAATTTCATTCAACTGGTTCCTTCAACATTCCTCTCGGCTTCACGAAGCACATGGAATTCTGATAAATACTTGCCGGGATATGGAGCCAGAACAAGTAAAAGCTTTGATGGAAGGAAAGGTTCTGACCGCTGACGAAATGCCCTCCATTTATACCGTAGGGCCGCTTATATCTTCTTCGTCTCTATTGGCATCTGATGATCAAGTCGTGGAGTGCCTGAAATGGCTAGATCACCAGCCCACCTCGTCCGTTCTCTTCGTTGCCTTCGGTAGCAGAGGCAGTCTGTCGGGCGATCAGGTTCGGGAACTTGCTTTGGGACTTGAAGCCAGCGGGCAGCGCTTCCTTTGGGCATTGCGGAAGGAGGCGCCTCCGCCAAGTGAATCCGCCGAAACAGAAATGAGGTGGGATCCTCTGCCCGAGGGATTCGAGAGTCGAACCCAGGACCGAGGACTTGTGGTTCCTTCATGGGCGCCTCAGATTCGTGTCCTCTCCCATCCATCCACCGGCGGTTTCCTTTCTCATTGCGGTTGGAATTCAACGATAGAAAGCATTTCACATGGAGTGCCGATGATCGCTTGGCCCCTTTTTGCCGAGCAGAGAATGAATGCCTCTTTTCTGGTGAAGGAGATGAAGGTGGCCATTGAAGCAAAGAAGGGGCCAAATGGATTGGTGAGCAGAGAGGAAGTGGAAAGAAGGGCCACGGAATTAATGGAAGGAGATGGAGGCGCACTGGAAATGAAGAAGAGGATGAGAAAATTGATGGAGACGGCCAAGAATGCAATGGCGGAGGGAGGGAGTTCCTACAACGACCTGGCCACTGTGGCTGCTGTTTGGAAGGAAATGGATGCCACCAACACACCACCGTCCACTATTTGACAGAGGTTTCGCTGTGATGAGTTCAAAGCTTTCGGAAACTAATTATGATACAATATTATGTTTAGGTGTTTTTACATTCCCGTCTGTGTGTAGTTAAAAGAGGTTTCAGGATTTACTATATCGATTATCGGTGTGGAGGTTCTGATTTTAACGTGGATAAAAGATCAATGCCAGGGAGGTTTAGGTTTGGTATTTACGCTGCATAATTAAATTTACTGTCACCCGATTTTATTTTTATTTTTACTCGGTATAATTAATAGAAGTCTCTCTGTAGCAGCACAAAAGTTTGTAAATGTACACAGAAAGAAAATAGATTTGGTATATTGATGAAGAATAGAGAGAAAAATAAAATAAAATGTCTTTCATTTTTTATATTTATGGAATATAAAAGAGTTATATATATAATTATGCAAAAAAAAATTTGGCCAAATATTAAAAAAATCAAATTAACAAAAAGTATAAGCATAAACCGTGTATAAATATTAGAGTGGTACAGGTTAGTAAAATTTTTGTTCTATATTTATGCATATTTTTCAATAATCTAATAGGTATCTTCCACCATATGCCTATGGATGAAATTATGGGTATTGTAAATCAGCATGATGACTTTCTTGTGTTTTATGTTGTCAATCCATTTCAATGTCCGAGGACTGGAAATCCTAAATATCCTAGATAAAGCTTGAAGAGAAATTTGTGGTTGCTCCTATGAAACTCATAGCATATCAAGAGCATCTTTGAGAGGTGGAATTTAGTTATTACCTTCTTGTTCATATAGAGGTTCATGTAGAGCTTCCACTATCTTTGCTTATGGTACCTCGGGGAAGGGTGACTTCCATTAAGAATATTGTGATGAGATATTTGCTTGGGTGACTCTATACATTTCTATCAAAATGATTATTACTATTGCTTCAGATATGAGATGGAAATTGTAACATTGTAAATATGTAAAATATCATTATTTTTATTATTATCAAGATGTACACACAATATTGTGACAATTTTTTTTTATGTAAATAACATATCTATCATATGTTTTTGTTTTCTCTTTGCTTTGCCTTTTGAGTGAGTATTATGATTAAAGGATGGCGCATGTTGTGATCATGGTGTTATATTTGGAGTTCCTGCTCAGAAATTATAGGGTGTTGTTCAAGATTCTACAAAAAAATGCCTTCTCAATTCAAAACTATTCAACTAAATGATGGAGATGGAAAAAGCATTTGCAGCACCACTTTGTTGTTTGAAAAGCTTCCTTGAAAGAATAATCATGGCATTTCTCAAGTTGCATCTTTGATTCCTCTTCTCCATCCTCTCCATGTATTCCTTTTTCTTGATGAGTTCTCTCTCGAATCTGCTCTCTCCATAGAATGTTCCATAGAATCTGTGGGATTTTTTGTTTTGTGGGAATATTCATTTCAGTATTCTTTCCCTCCTAGCTTCCATATTTTGGTTGATGTAATTGTGCAAAAAAAGATATTATCAAATGTAGAATTTTCTCCCCCAAAGAAATCAATCATAGAGAGTTCAACTCTTCAAAAATCATATACTGCTATGGATTGTTGATTAAAGGGTTTTATAATGGTGAATTAGGATTGATGTCCATACGTTTGCAAATATATTGGTGATGATTTCTTGGGCACTTGCAAAAACATGGGTACAATAAAGTGATTGCAAGAATGGTAGATCAGATAGACATATTTTATCCTTTTATAGAAGAGTTTAAAGCCATTCCTTTTTGTTGTAAACCACAAAAATTTTGATATTATTTTTGTAATGCATGTATTGTTTTCTAAGTTCTAACACTCATGCTCACTAATTACTACATAATTAGGAAAATCATATTTGTTCACATAAGACTTCCCAACATATGACCCAGGTAGCCCAAGAACACTTGAGTAGTGCCATTTTTTTGTAAATAAACATAGCTTCAAAATGGTTTAGTTTAATAATATAAAACTAAACATTTCTCATGAGTTATATTGTAATTTTAAGCATAAATATAACTCGAAGCATAAATATAACTCAGTCATCCAATATTGGATGGATGCAAAAAGGTTTCGATCAAATTCAAAAGTGGCCTAGCATAAAATCTTGCTCATGAAATTTGTATTGTTTGAAAACTGATTGTCAACTGACAAATTTATTAGATGATTGTATCTTTGCATAGGTAATTGTTCCTTATTGTAAAGTAATTGTAAATGTCAAAGGACATTGAGAATTGATTGTTCAAAAGACCAAAAGCATTTTGCCCTTATTTGTAGTATATCCAAATAATATATTGACAAAATAACTTGAAAACTTCAATTGCAAATAGCTATTAACAAAAAAAAAGTCTGATCTGTCATTACAATTTTAATATAGATCCGCTCCCATATTGGACTTTGCCATGTTAACTTACACTTTTCCATGTTAACTTATAAACTTTTAATATTAAATATTGGACTTTGCCATGTTAACTTACAGGTGGCATGCTTCAAAATCAAGGAAATAATACCAATAAATAAATTTATTGTATCATTATTTTCACATAACTATGTTGTATGGCATGGTTGTTTTTACTCCATTTTGGCCAATGTCAAAGCTTAACTTTTCCATGTGATCATTACTGGAAGTAATACCAAATTAATAACATAATTATAATTTAGATTCTTACCAATGTGTTACAACAAAACCTATGTAAAATAATTAGATGCCAAATAATAATTTTGAGACTCCTCACTACTTGATTTATGATTAAATAAAACTAGTTTTTACACTTGAGACTAAACTAGTACAACCACAAATAAAGTGGTTGGTAAATGTTGACAAGCATAACTCAATACTTTGTTTTATAAAGATAGTTGATTGTTAAACAAAGGTTAAAATATATAATTCTATATCCATTATCCATACTAGATTGTTAGAGTTAATATAAGCACAAAACAAATACTATTTATTAAATAACAAAAAAAAACTAATATGAAAAAACAAAAACAAATTGTTACAAGTTTCTTTAACCACCATTTAACTAAAGCTTATTTAAATCTTAATCAAGATGTATTTAAGTGTCACGTCCCCACCCCTCATTCTGACGATGGAGAGGACGCGGCCTTCTCACTGCTGTTGTCAAACGAACAATCTAGCCCCATCAACATGATAATTCAAATGCAATGAACTTGCAAATATACAAAAATATAAATCATGCAATATACAACGGAAGAAAATAACATCCAATCATGCATTCAACATGTTCATGATAATTCATAAGCAAATATAATTGCAAAGATTAAGCACAAGAATACTTATCTTGAAAAGAAGTTGTCCCGCAACAAGCTACACCGCTGCAACGTTCTGCCCAACCATAGGCCAGTGTGCTCATCAATCTCTCAACAACACTGCCACCCCCAAGGTGGGAATGATTCCACAAAGATCTAGGGAACAATAACAATAGGCTCACACATAGCCCAACTCATACATCCATAGTAAATCCAACACACAGTTGGGTTTCATAGACTTACACAGGCACATAGCCAAAGTTTATACCAGTCACAGCTAAGCCAACAGATGGGTTTATCAGGCTACCATCCAAGCCATCCTTCCGGTTGGGTTGATCAGGCTTACACAAAAAGGGAATATACTGTTGGGTTTATCAGGACAACAACCAAGCCAACTAACAGTTGGCTTATCAGACTGCAGTCAATCAAGCCAACACTCACTTTAAGGAATAGCCAAGCCAACACAGTGGGTTTATCAGGCTGTCAGCTAACAAGCAAATACATCGCTGGGTTTATCAGGCTAAACAACCAAGCCAGCTAACAAGTAAATGCACTGTTGGGTTTATCAGTCTAAACATCCAAGCCAACATTCACATAAAGGACCAGCCAAGGATTGCATGGCAAGGCCATACACAACAAGACATATCCAAGCCAACGGATGGGTTTATTGGGCTATCAGCCAAGCCATCCTTCAAGTTGGGTTTGTTAAGCCTCTAAGGAAGTGGACATGAAGAACTGCTAAGCTAGTGAGCTCATCCATAGAGCTAAGGACACCTTCACAAGATCTATCTAGCCCGACAACCACATGGTCTACACACCCAGCACAAGGAAGTGTCCCCTTCTCTGCTCCGCAATCCCTAAGGATACCCCTTCCCTTCCAGTGCTCTTCAGGATGTGTAGAGCAGGTTCACCAACCATTTTTATCTTATTGTGAGGTTCCACACCAGGTTTATCAAGAACATTCTACGTCTCTTCCACTCCTAGTGTTGCATACAGTTCAAACCAAAACAATAGAGGCATACAAAGAAATTGCAAGGTTCTCAGGTTGTAGGAAAACATCATGGACTCCAAAATCAGAAGTACCAACTGAGGGAAAATAGCCCTTGGGCCAAAATCGATTTCACCAAAAGATCAATGGCTTTACATGGCCAAAACAACCTCAGCAATCACCCAAATTCATGGGTCTTCTCTTACATTCAATGTGCAACCACACAACGAAATTCCCCACTGGGGAAATCAACACAACACATCCCCAATTGAGATCTCAACCGCTGAATTCTTTCAAATCCATTCCCCCAACCCTAGGGAAAACACAGGAAACTGTAAAACATGAATGGGGTACACACCACAGCTCAAAGGATGCAAGGAAGAGAGAAGTGTGGATGCCTGAAGGAATCACATGCACACAACAACAAAATCGTGGGGAAAGAGAGCTCTGTGAGCTTCCCACTGTGTGAGGAAAAACACCCCGCGTGCATGAGGAAATTGTTGCCCCCTGAGGAATTACTACCTCTTGACTGCATGAGGAATGCGGCTGGCCTCCATCACATGAGGGAAAAAAGATGAACCCTTTCTTGGGCATTTGTTTCATCCAAGACTGATGACCCTGCCAAAAATTAGGGCTTCCCACACCTCCCAAGCCCCAAGGAAATAACCCCCTTCACCCATTTAGATGACTGGGCACTAAAAGACAAAAAGGGTAGTTAACCATTTTATGGGTTTTCCCCTTGGACATTTGGATTTTCCCCATAGGCTCAAGGGTTTAATAATTCCCCCTCCATATTCCTTGTGAAATCATGCCCTCATCTCTTTAACGTTGCGGCACGTAGCTAGTCGTGGTATTTTATTAATTAGCATTTTACATGATGTCTCAAACATATTGTGCCTGGCTAGCACATAAACCATCGGCATCGATTTTAATCGTCGAAACATAAAGCACTAAATCCATGGTGGGGCCTTTTCCTTGAGCCTCCACACCATGATTTAATTCAATATTTACATCACATGCAATTTAATACCATGGGCTCAAAACCAGGGTGTTACATTCCTCTCCTCCTTCAATAGCAATGCCCTAAGTTATTTACAAAAGAATTAACATTTGCTACACTGGCACCACCCTCGATGCTCTGCAAAATTGAACAAAATGGATGTGCCAATCGCATGGCATCCTCCAGCTCCCACGTAGCCTCTTTGGACCGCAGTGCTTCCTCTGCACCTTTATCTGTCCGATGGCACAATCTTGAACTTGTCCAAGTCCTTGCTCGCATGCATCAGCACACACCACAGGATATTTTTCTGGTCTTGGAGAGTCCTTCTCCTCATCTTGGAACATTTCTGATGTCTACGGCAACCAACAATACCTATGCTCAAGCCCCAAGCAATGAGTCAATTCCCATGTTAGTATTCATAATATTTTCCAAAATCATAGATGAATCACATGCACATGTATATTGACACAAAATCGACAAGAATTTGTCAAGTGAACCAAATACTTATCTGCATAAGTATCTTGTTTGGTTCCACAGGTATCTGACTTGGCTTTATACAACCATGGTACCAACAAAACCTGCCCCACCCCACATAAGGATGGTACCTCTTCTCTGTAATATAGTCCCTCAAGCATACCCACAGTTCCGGTGCTCTCTAAGGTGTGCATTAAAAGGTAGCCAAATTTATGCAAGCCTCAGATCACCTACAAATACCTCTCAACCGAGGTCTAATAGCTCCATTATTCTGGTGCTTCAATAGTAGTTCTGTTCAAGAGCCTGCACCTCCTCTAGGTGCTTACCAAGCTCAGGTGCTTCCCTTCCGAACAACACAATGAATTTAGTTCATGTGTGAGATTCAGTCCTATAGAATGCAATTTATAACAATATTTTCAAAATCATGGCGACATCATATGCTCATGTATATTTACAGACAATTAGCAATAGAAAAATCTTGATAAGTAAACCAAATACTTATCTATATAACATCCCTCAACCGAGATCTGGTCATCCCCGCTTCAGATCCTAACACCTCCTTGGATGCTCAATGGAAGCTCTAGCTTGCAGGCCTAGCACCTCTTCTAGTGCTCACCATTGTTCAAGCGCTTCCTTTCTAGGCACCATGACAGATTAATTCACATGTAAGATTCATTTTCACAGATTTATTTCCTAACAAGATCTTCAAAGTCTTAGTTGAATCATTATACACATGTGTAATTACAGAAAGTAAATCGGGATTTGCCAAATAATACAATACTTATCTGTATAGCATCTCTCAACCAAGATCTGATCATCCCCACTTCATCACCTAACACCTCCCTGCATGCACAATAACAGCTCCAACTTAAGGGCCCAACACCTCCTCCAAGTGCTCACCAATGCTCAGGCACTTCCTTTCCAGACATCATAATACCTAGGGGTTATTCTCTTCACAGAGCCCCCACTCTCGTGACAGTCCCCTTACGATTTGAATGTGTGCGGAAAGAAGTCTAACCAAATGTCTTACACCCTGGGCGTCCCCAGTGAGGCATACCGGTGCCTAGCTGGCAGGGGGGAGAAGCTATGTACCCAAGTACATCCTTCCAGAGGAGCCATGTACTCCCCGTACATGTTTTCATCGGCTTACCTACGTTACATATAGACATGCATTTTTTTCATTAGATGTCATTATAAAATTTCAATCATAGGTTTCCAAACCTATCTCAAGCACATCCCTTCGAGAAGGTATGTACACCACGTACATCCATCCAAGGAACCATGTACATCTAGTATATACTTTTATCATCTCACCCGCATTACATACAAGTATGAAGTTTACATGAGATGCCATCATAAAAATAATTGCAATCATAGGTTTTTGAACCTATTCCAAACACATCCCTTCGAGAATCTATGTACACCCCGTACATCCTTCCGAGGGACCATGTACACCCAGTACATCCCTCCAAGGATCTTTGTATCCCATACACATCCTTCCGAGAAGCTATGTACTCCAAGGGTGCATTTTAATCATCTCTCCTGCGTGACATATAAGCATGTAGTTCACATGAGATGACATCACAAATTTAATCATAGATTTTCAAATCTATTTCATGCATACATGATTTCCCAATATCAAACAATCAATAACATTGATAGTCAAATGAAATTATGCATTCACAATTCTGCTTCTTGCGAAGAATCATAATTTTTTTTGCAACCATGAGGCCATCCTCATATTGTTTGGATTTTGTAAGTGGAGCACTCATCCCTACTTACACATGCTGTCCCAAAACCTGGACATCCACATACATCATGTCATCCTGGCACAAATTTAAATCAACCAAACAGTCATAGTTAGCAACAGGAAACTTCAGACATCAATCAATGCAAGACAAGCATATCCATGGTTAGCATGATTCAAAACCATCACAGGAGATCACAGTCTCCCATAGTCAACAAAAAAACAGCAATCCGAACTTTCAAAACTTGTTCGCAGTCATGAGATTCTTCTCATGGCACATGGCAGCTTCCTTTCCTAGTTTCATTGGGCCCCACCATACCGCTCTGCTTGGGTTATTCTACCTGAGCCTTCGAGAAGTCCTCATATGTATGCCCATCCATACAAGAGACATTTCCTCATGGAACCACAAGTTCACATGCAAGCTTCCTCAGCCTATACATAGACTTAACTTTACCTATAGAATCTTCTTCAATGAACTTCCTGCAATACCTTGCAAGTCCCACAATAGATTTTACACCTATTAACTTTCTTGGAGCAGGCCAACTCACCATGGCCTCAATCTATTTGGGGTCTCCGATATTTCTCTATCAGAAATAATGTGACCCAAATAATGAATTCTATCTTCATAGAAGTCACAATCGCTCAAACCTGCATACAACTTATGTTTCCTGAGCAATTTCAAAGTCGACCTCAAATGTTCTACACGTTCTTCCTCATTCTCAGAATAAATAAGAACTCCATCAAGGAGAACAAAAACAAACCTGTCCATAACAACAACAAAAAACCTGGGACACACTTGGCCTAACATACTTACTGAAAACATTATTCATGAGGCACATAAATGTAGATGGCGTCGCACTGTCATTTTTCCATTTTTCTAATCCTGCGGATCTCACTGGAAAAAACCTGCTAAAAATCCCTATCTCGGAGCAATTTAGCGTTCCACCCAATCGGTGAAACTCAGTCGTTGTATCGGCTCTGTTTCCCCTTTTCCTTCCAATGTGGGAACTTGCTAAAACTACCATTGTAGTGGAAAAATCCTGAAGTTTCTTCCGCTGGCAACTTGCCTAGCCTTCCGCCCTAGCAGAAAAATGTTTGATTTCCATCCGTCGTTGCGGCTCAAATCGCAACTTCCACCCGCCACTTCGGAAAGGTTTTCAACCTTCATCCATCGCCACACATAGAAAACATCTTTGGCTTTCATCCGTCTCTGCGTCAAAAAAATCTTTGTCTTTCATCCGCCCCTGCGTCGAAAACATCTTTGGCTTTCATCCATCGCTACGTCGAAAACATCTCCAGATTTTCTATCCGCTGCATTGGAAGAGTTTTGAACTTTCACCAACCACTTGTTGGCTCAACCCAGCCGACACTCATCAGCTAAATCTTTAACTTCCATCCACCATTGTGGATACATTTTCAACTTTCTCCTGGCCAAGCCCTCTGTCGATTCCATACTTAGAAAATTTCTTCGAAAATTTTCTTCTGCGTCCTTTCCCCACCGATATGCAGTGGCTCTCTTGTTGTTGATGAAATTCAAGTGGATTTGTCCGTTGTGTAGGAGAAAACCAGACAATATATCCATTGAATCAGCTTGCCTTTAGCCAACCAACCACTTCATCGCATCAACTCCATTTCTCTCTTCTTGTCGACGCCGTCAGTAAATCTTAGGAGGCCCCCGTCCACTGTGTTGGTTGAAAATATTCCAACACAGCCGACACCTTCTGCTATGATCCCCATTGGTTCCGTTTCGACAATGAAGCCGACATTGTCGGCAAGATTCCATCCAAACCAGTCGATGCTTCGGCTCAACTTCCTCTCTCCATCGCCATTGCGGCTCAAACTTCCTCTTCTTTCTGTTGTTGTTGCAGCTCAAACTTCCTCTTCTTTCCACCGCCGTTGCGGCTCAAACTTCCTCTTCTTTCCGCCACTGTTGCGACTCAAACTTCCTCTTCTTTCTTCCAGCATTGTGGTTCAAACTTCCTCTTCTTTTTGCTGACAAGCCAACACTTAGAATAATTTTTCAAAAAATGTTTTCCTTTCTTTCGTTTTCTTCTTCATCTTCTTCTTTAGCAACGAAAATCTCGACTTCCACCCGCCGTTGCGGCTCAAGTCTCAGCCTCCACCCACTGTTGCAGCTCAAGTATCGACTTCCACCCACTACGCTTTGACTCTTCATCGGCTAACTGAGCCAACATAAATTTAAAAAACTCAGAATTTTTTTTCCTTCTTGTCGGCTCCATCTTGACAACACGGCCGCCGTGTCGACTCGCCTTCATCTAACCTAGCCAATATATCAGCTCAATCTTCATCTGTCCGCCACCTTCGTCGTTGCGGCTTCCTTTAGGCAACGCAGCCGACATATCGGCTCCCTTTTTGCCAAAACAGTCGACGTATCGACTTGACTCTAGCTTTCTTAGCCGACATAGGAGAATACTCCAACACTTAAAGAAATTTTAATTTTCTGTCTGTCTCTCCTTCCTATTAAACACAGAGGCTAATCCTGCCCCTGTCAGTTGTTCAAATTGGCCCATTGAGGCCCAAGCTGAAACCAGTGCTCTGATACCACACTATCACGTCCCCACCCCTCATCCTGATGATGGAGAGGACACGACCTTCTCACTGCTACTGTCAAACGAACAATCTAGCCCCATGAACATGATAATTCAAATGCAATGAACTTACAGATATACAAAAGTATAAATCATGCAATATATAGCGGAAGCAAATAGCATCCATTCATGCATTCAACCTGTTCATGGTAATTCATAAGCAAATACAATTAGAAAGATTAAGCACAAGAATGCTTATCTTGAGAAGAAGTTGGCTCGCAACTAGCTACGTCGCTGCAACGTTCCACCAAACCATAGGCCAATGTGCTTATCAATATCTCAACAACACTACCACCCCCGAGCTTCGCATGATTCCATAAGGATCTAGGGAACAATAACAACAGGCTCACACATAGCCCAACTCATACATCCACAGTCAAGGCAACACACAGTTGGGTTTCATAGAATTACACAGTCGCAACCAAGCCAATAGATGGGTTTGTCAGGTTACCAGCCAAGCCATCCTTCCAGTTGGGTTTATTAGACTTACACAGACAGGGTAATATACTACTAGGCTTATAAGGCCAACATCCAAGCTAGCTAACAGTGGGTTTATCAGACTGTAGTCAGTCAAGCCAACACTCACTTTAAGGACCAGCCAAGCCAACACAGTGGGTTTATCGGGCTGTCAGCTAACAAACAAATACACTGTTGGGTTTATCAAGCTAAACAACCAAGCCAGCTAACAAGTAAATGCACTGTTGGTTTTATTAGGCTAAACATCCAAACCAGCATTCACATAAAGGACCAGCCAATGATTACACACAAGCCTCAAAGACAACAAGACACATCCAAGCCAACATATGGGTTTATCAGGCTATTATCCAAGCCATCCTTCAAGTTGGGTTTGTTAGGCCTCTAAGGCAGTGGACAGGAAATATTGCTAAGCTAGTGAGCTCATCCACAGAGCTAAGGACACCTTCATAAGATCAATCTGGCCCAGCAACCACACGGTCTACACACCCAACACAAGGAAGTGTCCTCTTCTCTGCTCCACAGTCCCTCAGGATACCCCTTCCCTTCCAGCGCTCTTCAGGATGTGCAGAGCAGGTTCACCAACCATTTTTATATTATTGTGAGGTTCCACGCTAGGTTTATCAAGCACATTCTACATCTCTTCCACTCCTAGTATTGCATACAATTCAGACCAAAACAATAGAGGCATACACAACAATTGCAAGGTTCTGGGGTTGCAGGAAAACATCATGGGCTCCAAAATCAGAAGTGCCAACTGAGGGAAAAAAACCCTTGGGCCAAAATCGATTTCACTAAACAATCAATGGCTTTACGTGGCCAAAACGACCTCAACAGTCACCCAAATTCGTGGGTCTTCTCTTCCATTCGTTGTGCAACCACACAACGAAATTCCCCACTGGGTAAATCAACACAACACAACCCCAACCGAGATCCCAACCATTGAATGCTTTCAAATACATTCCCCCAGCCCTGGGGAAAACACAAGAAACTGTAAAACATGAATGGGGTACACACCACAGCTCCAAGGACACAAGGAAGAGAGAAGCGTGGATTCCTGAAGGCATCACAGAGCAAAAAAATCATGGGGAAAGAGAGCTTTGCGAGATGCCCACTACGTGAGGAAAAACCCCCTGCATGCATGAGGAAATTGCTGCCTCCCCCTAAGGAATTGTTAACTCCTGACTGTATGAGGAATGTGGATGACCTCCATCACGTGAGGGAAAAATGGTGAACCCTTTCTTGGGCATGCGTTTCGTCCAAGACTGACGACCTTGCTAGAAGTGACAGCTGCCCACACCTCCCAAGTCCCAAGGCAATAACTCCCTTCACCCACTTAGATGACTGGGCACTAAAAGAGAAAAATGGTAGTTAACCATTTAATGGGTTTTCCCCTTAGACATTTGTCTTTTCTCCATAGGCTCAAGGGTTTAATAATTCCCCCTCCCTATTCCTTCTGAAATCATGCCCCCATCTCTTTAACGTTGCGATGCGTAGCTAGACGTGGTATTTTATTAATTAGGAGTTTACATGATGTCTCAAACATATTGTGCCTGGCTAGCACATAAACCATCGACATCGATTTTAATCTCCGAAACATAAAACACTAAATCCATGGTGGGGCCTTTGCCTTGAGCTCCACACCACGATTTAATTCAATACTTACATCACATGCAATTTAATACCATGGTGTCAAAACCGGGGTGTTACATTCATAACATGATATGACTACCATGAAATGAATCCTTGTTATACACTTGTTACACTTGGGTTAATCTTGTTGATCGACTAAGCATGTCCAAAATCTGAGAAAATATCTAAATGCCTATCGACATAATGAAACTAATAATATCTAACTCTTACGCTTGACACTATGTTAACAATAAAACAGAACATTACAATCATATGACTCTTATTTATTATAAATATTATATTTTTTGATATCCACATAAATTCCTATAAATATATACCTTCATTCAATCTCATTTTATATAATTCTATATATTATTAATATTATATTATTTTTATTTCCACAAATATTCTCTACATTCACAAATTCATCCACCATTCATAAAATAATGACAATCTTATTTTATGTGATTCTAAAAACAGTCAGCATGCTCGAGGATTATTCTTATCAAAAACATTTTCCATTAAAAGTCACAATTTATATTATTTTAAATTCTTTCACGGACCATGCATTAGTCTTATAAAAAACATTTTCATTACAAGTCACAATTTATATTTAAGCGGTTAGGCGTTATCTCTCTCGAGTTGGTTTTAGAAACAATATTCACTTCATCGTCCCTCAGGCTAATCGCCTTTCACCATGTGTCTAATATTTTTTGCACATAAAAAAATTCCACCACCTATTTTCAATCGACGTGTTTCTGCAAATAAAATTTCACCACCTGTTTGCAATAGACGGTGATAAAACGACAGGGAGAGGATGGGATGGGTTAGACTGCTACTTATTTCAATCGATGTCAACGTGCTGCACATAATAGACTAATGGTACATTGTTTTTGTTTAAGAGTAATGCAATGGATGGATCCTGTCAGTTTACGGCCTGACCCTCTCTCTCTGTGTATTATTTTTTTTGAAAGTACAAGGGATATTGTGTCTCGGCTTGCTTGCTGTGTGGACGCATGTAGAAACATAATTTGGGCTTCAGGATGAAGATTTCACGGATACTGTAAGTAATTTATTTTCTCCCCTTTTATTGGACATCAGGGTTTCAATTGTATTTTGTGTGTAATTGTTTGGGTCATGTTATCTGAATTGTTTTATTCCATCTCATGAGCTAAGCTGAGCTGCGTCTGCTCGACCTGTAAGCTCATGGCTACGAATACAGATACGAATTCTGCAAATAAATGGCATGGCAGCCTGAGAAGCTGGCCGTCAAAAGTATGCAGAGACGGAGATTGAGAAATGAAGAAAGAAGAACATGCGTAGTGTGTCTGCAACGAACATTATTCCGATTCTTTTCAATCCAATGCTGCTGAATTTGGACCCATTCGGTAAGTTCGGATCCATCTCGAGCAGCTGGCGTTTCTTATTCCTCTGTCCCATTTTTAACACATGTCTTCCATACTAAATTCAGTATGCTATAAATGATCTCTTCTTTGCTATTTTTTCTGGATCAAATCTGCGTGCGTTTCCTTCTCTTTTTCGTGCTTCCTGTGAGGCATTTTGGCGACTTGATGCAAAAATATGAGAGTTTGGGTGGAATTTGACATGCATTCAATGTTTATTCCCTTTCTCCTTTCCAGCATTGTCTGAAGGTTCAGTGAGTGGGGAATTTGACACTTTCCCACGAAGCTATTTGTCAAAGATTTTGGTAAAGAGGTCTGTATCTACAGAAGCACTGTTTCATTTTGTTTCATTCTGTTTCAGAGGCTGGTAAAATGAAAGATGATGATAAATTTCAGAAGAAGTTTCTAGAATTGAACTTATATGAAACTAAAAATGAAAGAATCTTGAAAGGGAATCTTTTGGCAAGTGTTGTGGTAGGCCTAGCTGATTATGGGATTCGCAAAATCTCTGTTAGCACCAGTGTTCCCCTCAGCATGAAGAGAGGCCCAAGAAATGTAGTGCAAACATCTTTGTTCTTCAGCATTGGTCCATATTATAGAAACAATGTGTCTGATGGCCTTGACAGTGAGGGGGCACAAGTCTATATGAGTCCTAGCTCCTCATCAAGGGATCCCCTTTCAAATAGGACTTCTCTGGACAAGGATGATAGATATTCCTTAGCTGCTGCATTATTGAGTGGTGAAGATGCAGAGGAAGTAGAAATTGCATTCTTCACTGACGATGGGTCATCTTCTCATTCTCTGTCGCCTATGTCTACATCTGCGACAGAGACAAAAGTAAATACACCCTTTACATATGTGGAAATACTTTTGGAGTTCAAAAAGTGGAGGATATAAGGTAGTGATTTTGCATGAGCTGTTTTAGAATATCATAAATTTTCTTTCTGGATGGAAGAGTGTTTGCATTTGTGACCCCTTCGTTGCATGTATAATCTAAGTGGTGCAACTATTTGACTGCTTGTGGATTGACATTTTATTAATTAAAAATTATTTAAATGCTTGATCTAATGTACTAAAATACATATTCACACACTAAAAATACGCCTACCCATTCAATCACACTTGTGAAGATAATAGGTATGAACTCTTATACTTGCATGATAAGAATCGTGTGGGCTTGGATAGCCCATGGCATTACCCTTGTAGGCCAATTAGGCATGAAGGGTAGTCCAAGCATACACAAACAAGCTAGAATGCAAAATGACATACATGTTTGGATAGTATGACATGTTAATTATTTGATCTCTCATGCTCTCTCCACACATGCACACACATTTACAGATATAGATAGTGATTGATACAGAGGTCATATCTTGCCAATTTCATTCTCCATATTTAGTCGTTGTGATATTATTGTTACATATTGATTTGTATTTGTCGATTAGTGGGATTCATATATTTTGTGTGGACACAATTAATGTGGATAAAATGCAATACAGAGTGAACTGAAACTACACAATCTAACAAGGTTATATATGCAGTGATGAATTGATTCAGATTTGTCACTCTTAGATATTTGAATCTAATCTCTTAGGTGGACAGTGGGCACCTTATGTACCTATTTAAACAGTAATTCCATTTAATTAGATGCAATTGGTTTATACCTAATTTTCATTTTCTTTATATTCTGTTCAACCTTGATATTTTGAAATATATAAAAGCAGTAAGTTAAACTTTAGACCATTTGCACCTAAAATACAGTGAGTTTCCTGGTCAAAATTCGGCAGAAATTGTTCAAAGGGTAGTTTACATTGATTGGAATTGCATAATATGGGTGTCCCAAGGGTAATTCAGGGTCCTGAATCCATTTTTGCTATAAAAATTGCAATTTTAAGTTTTAACACTGAAAATATTGTTTTCAACAACAAATCGTGTTGTCAGATTTTGACCAAACTTGCCTGAAAAGGTGCAAATGGTCTAGAAACAACTCCTATATAAAATAAGTAGTTTTCTCATCCATATAATTAGTCAATGGCAGGAATTGAGTGCAAGGTTATGCTTTGTCGTTTAATCAAATATGACATTAGGAGTATGTAACGTTTTTTTTTTTAATTTTCATTAGTACAGCATATATGAGGCTCGAAAAATGTGATTATTGTGTGGATGGAGACCTGTTAATTTTGAATAAACATCATTATTGTCAGTGGAGACTTGCAGTTGAAAATGCAGTCGGTGATGGTGTAGGTTGTGATGTGAATGACGATGATCCACGAACTTAGAATACACATCAGTGGTAGCATATGTTGATTGTGGAGGTCAAAAGTAGACCATTTTGAATGTGACCGTGTATTTGAGTCGAATACGGAAACTTGAACCAAGTAATTATGGGAACTAACCTCAGGAAAAAGGCAGAAAATAAAAGGGTTCACAACTAAATGTTGTCAACAGGACAAGTAGCATAGCTACAAGATGGAAGTACTAGTGATATTACCATGGGATGAAATCCCCAACAAGGATGCACCGTTGTGATTTTATTAGGCTTGCATTTAAGAAGGCATTATAAAAACAACAATCACAAGAAAAGGGACCCACACAGACACATGAAGCAATGTTAGTACTGGAGTGTGGTCAAAATTCAAAGTCTACAGAGAAGTGGTAATACAAAGTTTTACAGTGAGAACACTGGATTTTAATGTATTTGTAATGACTTGCCACAGTTGTCCATAATTATATAATGTGAAGATAAGGTAGAGACACATTAATGTCTTCACCATGAACATCATTTTGGTAAGGAAATTACTGGCCATTAGCAGAAATATGGAAGAAATTAATGATCATAATTTTTTCTGGAAAATAGCAATGTTAAATTTGATCTGAGTTGTTCAAATTGACCATTTGTCCTACAACGGTTCTCAACATAGATAACCTTTTCAGAGCACAACATCATGTTATCAATCCTGAGATCACATTATTTAATGAAGAAAACCAGATAGTGATGAATTTCAGAATGGGATAACCTCTATGAATATTCTGTCCACATCAGAATCTCCATTATAGAGGAGCCAACGGTTTGATCTCTTGATAAGGCTCAAATTTTTGTGTACCTTAGTTTTTCCTCAAACTAGAATTAAAGGACAGGTTTTCTGCTCTCATCCTAAGACTATTTAATCCTATCTGAAAATCTAACTAAATGTGATCTTTTAAAACCTACCTTACCTGGTATGTTTCACTTCCCCCGTTCCCCGGCTCACCCCACCCCCTACACACAACTTGTCATAAACCCAATGAATTAGACTCACCGATGTGCAAATTCATCCTTCCTGTGAGTTGGGTTTGTTGGGATGGGAAAAAATTACGGAGGACTGGTTGAAAGGGGCGTTTTCCCTCATTGCAATCACAATTTTTAGCTGAAATCCGAGCAGAGAAGGATTTCGGTGAACATAGAACTAAATTGCATCTACATTTTGCCATTATTTTGTTCTCATTTAAGAACAACAATGTTCTTTCACACTCATCTTACTGAACTTATGGCTCAATCGTCAAGGGATGCTGCTCAAGCACAAAGGGGAGGAAGGGTGTGTTGCTGCCTCTTATGCACTTGGGGTTAACACAACATAAATCTTCAATCGTCTAATCATTTCTGCAAATAAAATTTTGCCACTTGTTTGCAATCGATTGTAATCGTTTATGCAGATAAAATTTCACCAAAATTTCACCACCTGTTTGCAATCGACGGTGAGAAAACGACAGGGAGAGGATGGAATGGGTTAGAGTGCTACTTCCTTCAATTGATGTCAAGTTGCTACACATAATATACTGGCGGTACATTGTTTCTGTTAAAGACTCCCCAAAGTCCATTCTTCTCCCGTCGACAATGCAATGTAATGGATGGCTCCTGTCAGTTAATGGCCTGGCCCTCTCTCACTGTGTATTATTTTTGTTGGCAGTGCAAGGGATATTGTGTCTTGGCTTGCTTGTTGTGCGGAGGGATTTCGCATCTTGGACGCATGTAGAAACATAATTCGAGATTCAGGATGAAGATTTCTGTCAAAACCATGCATCGCACGGATACTGTAAGTAATTTATTTTCTCCCCTTTTAGTGGACATTAGGGTTTCAAATGTATTCTGTGTGTAATTGTTTGGATCATGTTATCTGAACTGAACTGTTTTATTAGGGTTAAAATTTGCATAAACTAACGGGTAGTTTGATTTTATATTTTTGGTTTTCACTTGGTCTGGATTTATTTGTCATGGGTTCGAGTTAAATTCTTGTTGTATTTCATTGTTATGTTGTTGGAGTTATTGGTAAACCCGGAACAATGATTTAATGATATTTCCCTTCAATTTTGATCTGTGAACTAAAGCTCTATTATGATCTCTAAACTAGACCTCTGTTCTCACGCATATATTGCTTAGAAACATAAACAAATTTAATGGCTTAGAAACAAAACAATTGAAGAAACTCCCTTTTCTACGGTCATTCTGGTTTTTGGCCTTCCAAAATGGTTTTTAGAGCAAAGGCGAGCATTTCTTGGAGTTTTTAGCAGACAATTTCTGAAAATTTTCGAGTTATTATCTGAAAATCTTGAATACGAGATTGCTTTGGATGAGAAAATATATGTCAGTTGCATTTGCAGATGGCAAGATATGTAATCCTATTTAAGGTAGATGAATTTTTTTAATCTTCACAGTACTCGACAACTCTATCTTGGCATCTTCGTTGTTCTCTTTCGATTATGGTATACCTGATATAATGCCTTCTGTGAATTTTAAACATCCTCGCGGTGATCTAATATTCCATGGTTTCTCTGCTTACACGGTTCAAGGAATAAATCGTTTCATTTCACGGTCTGTTATTGTTGAAACGCTTCATCGAAACTTGCAGCATGATACCTCAGCATTTGAAACAGGAGATGCTAAAGGTAAGTTTTATTGTAAAAAATCAAATAGTTGTGTAAACGTAAAAATGGTATTGTCTTAATCATACATCAATGGAATGCCGATATGAATTTTAATATCTCTTCAACCAAATTGGTGCTATCAAGGTAAAAATAGAGTTTGCATTTAAATGAGATAAAACATCTTGTAAGTAACACATGTGAACTGAATTTCATAATTCAATTTAATCAAATTAATCTTTTTGCTTTCACAATATATTTAACCTAAAAACCATATTAGACCATTAGGTAAAAAACGTGGACAATAGTCACAAAAATGAATTCAATTCTTCAAGTAATAACCATTAATTTTTTATATTTGGGTTATGAAATTTAAGAGTTTTTACGTGGTTGATGGTTAAGTGACTTCTTGTTCAGTCGCATGCTTCTCCATTCTATGTTTTCCAAAAATTTGTAAAGGGGTGTTTTTGTTTACTCTTGCAAGTCTTAGACGGCTTCCTTGCATAAAATCCTTTGAATTTGTAAAGGGAAGCTCATCAGTCTTTCCTATTTTGTCTCTCATGGGAATTTGATAATCTTAAGAATCTGGTATTAGATTTTGGGTTTATTGTTCTAAGTTTCTAACATGTTATTCCTTGATCCGTGTTTGTGGTAACGACTTATCTATTGTTCTGGTTTTTTACTATGGAAATCGACAATTGATACCTACATACACCTACACAACCCACAAACATGAAGAATAGGATAATCAAGGTTTGAACCTGTGATCTATTTACAACATGTCATATCATTTTCCATCTCATCCATATAGTGTACACCCCGGACAAGCATCGCATGCATTTGCTGTCCTTTTTTTCGTAATATGATTGGCACTATTTGTTTTGGCTTAATAGAATTATGAAGCATATTTCAAAAACTATCTCCTAGTTATGAAGTTTACAACCTTACTCCTATTACAATAGTTTGAATGTTCATACAAGTATAGGGTCTAACAATCTTTGTTGATAAAAATGTGATAAAGGCATTCGATGGTCGAAGAAATCCTTGAAAAGAATTTGTTGCAGAACTTGTTCAAGCTGTGAGAATTGGCAAAGGCAAGTACTATCTTACTGCAGCTCTCATATAGCCAGTAAAGACAAACCAAGTTAGCTCTTCTCTACTCCTACATACGAGGCATGTTCCAACCATTCTGTTGTGAATTTATTACCATCTAGATATGCTTTCAAGAATTTACTTGTTATTTGGTTTCTCACCGAATCTAATCCTATATTTTACCATCTCGCAGGATATTACAAGCGAGCTCATAGAGCTTCACGCTAACTCTGAAAATCTAACATTAGATAGTTCATAACATTTTCAATAGAAAAAAATTATATATTTGGAAGATCATTCAATTTCCTACATTTCATGTTTTTTACTCATCGCAAGATTCATTGTGTAAGTGTCTTAAAATATCCATGCAAGTTAATGGATGTCTGTTTTTTCAGTTTTCTATTGCATCTAACCCCCCAAAAGAGATCCTCAACTTTGTGCACTCACCCGATAGTGAACGTTTGTAACGTTTGTAATATTGAAGTAACTAACCCCCCAAAAGAGACCCTCAACTTTGTGCACTCACCCGATAGTGAACGTTTGTAACGTTTGTAATATTGAAGTAACTAATGGAAAAAGTATTAAATATTTTGTCCTCCTAATAATGTAAATATTTTGTAATATTGATAGAGCCTAAGATTTGGATCTAGGCTGGTTAAGTTTTAATTTTAATTTTTTTATTTTATAAGATGACATGGATCTTTTTAATTACTTTTCATCTCCCCCATATATATAACCCTATATTCTCGTGTAATTCTCGTGTAACAAGTATTGACAATTTTTTTTTATTTTTATTTTTTCTCTGTAAAATAACCCTTAACAAATGATGAACCACCTTAAAAAAAATCTAAAATCTATGAATAATATAAATAATTTATTTCGAATATTACATTGAATCTCAAGTCACCTCATTTTATAATAGCTAACAAAAATCTATTTTTTAATATACTTTAGCGAAACAATTAATTTATCATTTGTTTTTCTTGATAGTAAATAGCTTAATTAATATGTTCTATATTGCAAATAAATGCTGGCTTTCCTAATTAAATTCTCATTTTGCAAATTTTAGATGTCTTAACGATTTCTCTTTCTCCCATAAATAAAATGGACAAAATGCAATTATTTATTTATTAAAAAGACTCTCTATAAATAAATAAATAAATCTATCATGAGTTTGCAAAACCACAAATAAATCTTTGACATCCAATCTAAAAAGACTATATTTCTACCTTTATAACCTCAACCCAAACCATTTTTAATCTAGTTTGAAGGTTTTTCAACAATAAAATATTTTCCTTAAATTAGTTGGTCAATTATACATCTATTCGAAAACAAAATATTGTTATATATATATATAACATTTTTTAATATAACATTTGCTAATTTTAAATCCAAATACTATAATATAAATTACAAAAACTCTCGACACACATACCTTCCATCACTATTCATAAATGACCTACATACATCTTCAGCTACCATTCATAAACTAAAATAATAATAATAATAATAATAACATACACGCCTTCAACCACGATTCATAAAATAAAATAATGATAATCCTATCTTATGTAATTTAAAAAAATCGTCACCAGACTCGAGGAATGAGTCTCATCAACACCATTTTCCGTTCAAAATCACAATTTATATTATTTCAATTCTCATATAAATTTTAATTATTGTTTCAGTCTTCAAAGAACTTATGAATTTTGTTGGATACGAAAACGGTTTGATATAGTACTCTGTCAGGGGCCATGCAGTGACGCATGCAGTGACGCAAATTGCAAAACCGAAATTACAAATAAAAAAAGCTCTCTTCGTTGTATGTACTTTTCTTGGTTCGCAAGTTACAGAAAAGTATATCTTACCGTTTTCTCTTCATCTCCCATCTCGAGTACAGCACCCACCTTCCAAATCTTGGCATTTGCTGGTTGTAGAAATAGAGAGACATCAATGGAGTTGCAGAGCCAAAGGCCCCGTGTAGCAATCTTCCCTGGGTTTGCCTTGGGCCATCTCGCCCCACTGCTCCAGTTTGCAAAGCGTCTAAATCTCCACCATGGATTTTCCGTCACCTTCATCATCGCCAAATGGATGACGGCCTCTTTTCCCCAAAACTTGCCGTCTTTGTCTGCGGGCGCGATCCGCTTCATAGAGCTCCCTGAAGTTGTGATAGAAGGGGATCATTCCGAGATGCATTTTCTAACTCGCATGCTCCTACAGATGGAGAAGACTAAAATATTAGTGGAAGATACTCTCAGATCCTTTCCGTTCCCTGTTTGCGCTTTCATCACCGATTTTTTATGCACTGGAATGTTGGATGTCGCCACCAAACTAGAAGTACCTTCCTACATATTCTTCAGTTGCTCGGCTTCTGCTCTCTGCCTCATGCTCCACCTTCCAGCACTTGTCCAAAAGATTCACATCTCCTTTAAAGACGCTCATTTCCCGATCGAAGTGCCGGGTCTTCCGCCCATTCCTGGAACAGATTTGCCGAGCCCTCTTCAAGACAGAGATTCTGACCTAATTTCATTCAACTGGTTCCTTCAACATTCCTCTCGGCTTCACGAAGCACATGGAATTCTGATAAATACTTGCCGGGATATGGAGCCGGAACAAGTAAAAGCTTTGATGGAAGGAAAGGTTCTGACCGCTGACAAAATGCCCTCCATTTATACCGTAGGGCCGCTTATATCTTCTTCGTCTCTATTGGCATCTGATGAAGTGACCGTGGAGTGCCTGAAATGGCTAGATCACCAGCCCGCCTCGTCCGTTCTCTTCGTTGCCTTCGGGAGCAGAGGCACTCTGTCGAGCGATCAGGTTCGGGAACTTGCTTTGGGACTTGAAACCAGCGGGCAGCGCTTCCTTTGGGCATTGCGGAAGGAGGCGCCTCCGCCAAGTGAATCCGCTGAAACAGAAATGAAGTGGGATCCTCTGCCCGAGGGATTCGAGAGTCGAACCCAGGACCGAGGACTTGTGGTTCCTTCATGGGCGCCTCAGATTCGTGTCCTCTCTCATCCATCCACCGGCGGTTTCCTTTCTCATTGCGGTTGGAATTCAACGATAGAAAGCATCTCACATGGAGTGCCAATGATCGCTTGGCCCCTTTGTGCCGAACAGAAAATGAATGCCTTTTTTCTGGTGAATGAGATGAAGGTGGCCATTGAAGCAAAGAAGGGGCCAGATGGATTGGTGAGCAGAGAGGAAGTGGAAAGAAGGGTCACGGAATTAATGGAAGGAGATGCAGGCGCACTGGAAATGAAGAAGAGGATGAGAAAATTGATGGAGACGGCCAAGAATGCAATGGCGGAGGGAGGGAGTTCCTACAACGACCTGTCCACTGTGGCTGCTGTTTGGAAGAAAATGGATGCCACCAACACACCACTGTCCGCTATTTGACAGAGGTTTCGCTGTGATCAGTTCAAAGCTTTCGGAAACTAATTATGATACAATATTATGTTTAGGTGTTTTTACATTCCCGTCTGTGTGTAGTTAAAAGAGGTTTCAGGATTTACTATATCGATTATCAGTGTGGAGGTTCTGATTTTAACGTGGATAAAAGATCAATGTCCATATTTAAGAGGTAGGTATTTACGCTGCATGAGTCACCCGATTTTATTTTTATTTTTATTCAGTATAATGCTTTGTATAATAGAAGTCTCTCTATAGCAGCACAAAAGTTTGTAAATGTACACAGAAAGATAATAGATTTGGTATATTGATGAAGAATAAAGAGAAAATAAAATAAAATGTCTTTCATTTTAATATTTATGGAATATGAAAAAGTTATATATATAAACATATGAAATATAATTATAAAAAAAACAAATAAATTTGGGCAAAATATAAAACAAGTTTAATTAACAAAAAGGTATAGTATAAATGATGTATAAATATTAGAATGGTACATGTTAGTAAATTTTTTGTTGTATGTTTATGCATATTTTTCAATAACCTAATAGGTGTCTTCCACCACATGTCTATGAATAAATTATGAATGTTGTCACTAATTGATAATGATGACTTTCTTGTGCTTTATGTAGCCAATCAATTTCAATGTTTAAGGAATAAATTTGTGGTTGCTCCTATGAAACTCATAGCATATTAAGAGCATCTTTGAGAGCTGGAATTTAATCATTACCATCTCGTTCATGTAGAGCTTCCACTATGGTTGCTTATGGTACCTAGGGAAGGGTGACTTCCATTAAGAATATTATGATGAGACATTTGTTCTCGTGGCTAATACACTTTTATCAAAATAATTATTGCTATTGCTTCAGATATGGGATGGAAATTGTAACATTGTAAATATGTAAAATATATCACTTTTATTTTTATCAAGATGTACACACACTATATCATATTTTTTTGTTTTCTCTTTGCTTTACCTTTTGAGTGAGTATTCTGATTAAAGGATGGCCCATGTTGTGATCACGGAGTTATATTTGAGGGTTCTTGCTCATAAATTATAGGGTGTCTAGTTCAAGATTCTCTAAAATAATTCCTTCTCAATTCGAAAGTATTTAACTAATTGATGGAGATGGAAAAAGAGTTTGTAGCACCACTCTCTTGTTTGAAAAGCTTTTTTGAGAGAATAATTATGGTGTTTCTCAAGTTGCATTTTTTATTCCTCTCTGTGTTCCATAGAATTTGTGGGATTTTTTGTTCTATGGGAATATTCATTTCAGTCTTCTTTCCCTCCTAGCTTCCAGATTTGGGTTGATGTAATTGTGCAAAAAAAATATTATCGAATGCAGAATTTTCTCCCTCAAAGAAATCAATCATAAAGAGTTCAACGCTTCAAAAATCAGATACTCCCATGGATTGTTGATTAAAAAGTTTTATAATGGTGGATTAGGATTGATGTCCATACATTTGCAAATATATTGGTGATGATTTCTTGGGTAGTTGCAAATACCTTGCTACAATAAAGTAATTGCAAGAATGGTAGATCATATCTAGACATATGTTATCCTTTTATAGAAGTGTTTAAAGCAATTCCTTTTTGTAAACCACAAAATTTTCAGTATATTTTCTATAATGCATGTATTGTTTTCTAAATTCTAAGCTTGACAAATGACAAATTTATGAAATTTGTTTTGTTTGAAAACTGATTGTCAAATGACAAATTTATGAAATTTATTAAATGATGAAATTTATTAGATGATTGTACCTTTGCATAGGTAATTGTGTTTTATTGTAAATGTAAATGTCAATATAAATTGAGAATTGAGAATTGATTGTTGAAAAGTCTAAAAGCAATCTGCCCTTATTTGTAGTATTTTCAAATAATATATTGAAAAAAATTATTTAAAAACTTTAATTGCAAATAGTTATTAATAAAAAGTATGATCTGTAATTATAATTTCAATATAGATCCGCTCCCATATTGGACTTTGCCATGTTAAATTACAGTTTTCCATGTTAACTTATAATCTTTTAATATTAAATATTGGACTTTGCCATGTTAACTTACAGTTTGCATGTTTCAAAATCAAGGAAATAATACTAATAAATAAGTTTATTGCATCATTATTTCTAGATAACTATATTGTTGTATGTACTACTACAAGATGGAGTGGTTTAAGACAAATTTTAAAGACAAATTAACAAGATTTATTCCTAAATATTTAATGATAGTTTTTGATAATTTTTAAAACAAATTTTAAAGAAGAAATTAACATATAGTCGTAAATATTTCTTTCTAAATATTTTATGATAAGATTATTTTTAAGACAAAATTAGATTAAAAACTATTTTATTTTTTAATTTCTGACATTACTGTTTTCTTATAAAAAAAACTATTTAGCTGATTTTTTGGGGAGGCAAAAAGATTTAGGGTTTTGCATGAAGCCCTTTTGCTCAACCAGAAGGGTTGTGAGAGATGGCATGGACGTTGAGCTTCGCATCAATGGCAAGTATCAGAGGAAGGTATGGATTCGATCAGTTTTGCATCCGGAGAAGGTAGCCTTAGATGCTCGAAGTTATATCCACGTCCAGCAATCAGAGCCCGGGAAGGAGACACCATTGTCGTTGAAATAGAGAAATCGAAGTGCTACGGTGCATGCATTTGAAGGTTGTTACATGTATTGGCTATTTAACATTTTCCGTTTTCCATAGCTGGGTAGATGGGAGTTCCGGATCTGAGAACAGGAGGAGTTGGGGGCGACGACGGAGATGAAAAAAAACACAAATTTGTTCACATGAACGCCGGCAATGGGGACTTCAACTATGCTCAAAATTTCGATTCACAGGTTTTAAATTTTAATCCATAATTAATATCTATGTTAATCATTCATTCATATGGTTTAAACTATTATACATTGTCTTAGATCGATCGGTAATCTAATGTACTCCGTACGATAGCTTCTCTTTGTACTTCGTACGCAAGCATACTCTTTTAGGCTGCAGTTAAGATTAATAAACGATGCAACGTATTGGCCCTAACTTCGTTCTATTCAAGCCCCAAGGGTTAGCTCTTTGTACTTCGTACGCAAGCATACTCTTTTAGGCTGCAGTTAAGATTAATAAACGATGCAACGTATTGGCCTTAACTTCGTTCTATTCAAGCCCCAAGGGTTAGCTCAATTGGTAAGAAGTGCGCACACTCTCTCGCTACGGGGAGAGGTCACGGGTTCGAGCTTTGAGTTCTTCGGGGTTAGGCCATCTGTGAGGATGGCCGGCGGTTTGCCACCTCTACCATCCACGAATGTGGGGAAGTATTGCTGGGTTTTCCGTGGAGATTTCCTCTGAAGAAAAAAGAAAAAAAAGAAAAAAAAGAAAAAACTTCGTTCTATTCTATTCCCCGCTATCGGTTCATAACCTCTTTCCCCTACTTTATATTCCATTCAAACTTGATCACGAGGTAACCCATTCGGTCGAGTACTCTGCATATCCTTCCCACTTTTATTGACGCCATTCGGCTTCTAAAAATAAAGAGATTTATATTTCAGCTTTTTTGGAGTTTCATGAAAAGAGGGAAGGGCATGAAGTGACGCGATTCGGTTCCGAAGAAAAAGAGATTTATATTTCAGCTTTTTTCGAGTTTCATGAAAAGAGGGAAGCGCTTGGCTGCCGGTATACTTTCGGATCATCCCCATGGAGTCACTAAAGAGGGAAAGCAAAAGCTCCGAAGAACTAGTTTCGACCAAGACCCTAGCTTGACTCTCTAGCTTTGCTCAAAGTATCATATCAGTTCCAAGCCCCCTGGTTTGGTTTAAATATGGCATGGTTGTTCCTACTCAATTTTGGCCAATGTCAAAGCTTAACCTATCCATCTAATCATTGCCAAGAGTAATACAAATTAATAACATAATTATAATTTAGATTCTTACAAATGTGTTACAACAAAATCTATTAGGTTTGTAAAATAATTAGATACCTAATAATAATGCTGAGACTCTTCATTACTTGCTTTATGATTAAATAAAATTAATAGCGAATTTTTACAGTTGAGATTGAACTATACTTGATTTATGATTAAAATAAACTAATAGCCAACTTTTACACTTGAGACTAAACTATATTTGATTAATGATTAAAAAAAACTAATAGCCAACTTTTACACTTGAGACTAAACTAGTACACCTACAAATAAAGTAATTGGTGAATATTGATAAGTATAACTCAATACTTTGTTTTATAAAAATAGTTGATTGTTAAACAAAAGTTAAAATATATGATTTTATATCTATTATTCTTACCAGATTGTTAGAATTAATATAAACACAAAACAAATACTATTTATTAAACAACAAAAAATAAAAACTAATATGAAAAAACAAAAGCAAATTGTTACAAGTTTCTTTAACTAAAGCTTATTTAAATCTTAATCAAGATGTATTTAAGCATAACAAGATATGACTACCATGAAATGAATCCTTGTTATACACTTGTTACACTTGGGCTAATCTTGTTGATCCGCTCAAACATGTCCAAAATCTGAGATAATATGTAAATGCCTATAGACATAATGTAACTAATAATATTTAACTCTTACACTTAATACTCTATTAACAATAAAACAAAACATTACAATCATATGACTCTTATTTATTATAAATATTATATTTTTTGATATCCACATAATTTCTGTAAATACACATTCATTCAATCCCATTTTATATAATTTTATATATTAATTATAGTAGCATACCCTCAAAGCTGGGAAAATGAAACACGGAAGCCAATTTCAATATGTTTTAAAAAATGTGAGAAAATTGTGTGTAGATAATATAAGTTTATGTAATGAAAACAAGTTTAGGAAATAAGTAAAAATAAGCTACATCAAACTTCTAATTCGTCACATAAGTGAAAATAAGTTTCCTCCAAAAAAAAAGTATTATAATTTTTAGGTAGCTTTAGGGAACCTCGAAACCCCTGAATAGACTGTTTCATTTTTAGCCGAAAAGCCTGATGTTTGTGAGCCTTATGCTCGTAAGCGAGATTACTGTGTTTTTGCACATATATTAATAAAATTGGATCCCGAGGTACTAGAGGTGGGAGCATGCATCCTCACTAGTAAGCATATTAGCTAGTCGTTTATGAATAGTCAGTCGATTCTGGGAAAAGGTGTTCCGTTAATAAACCCAAAAATTAACCAGTTCTTGCCCAATCGGAGCACTAGTCAATGCATATAAGGGGTTCGATGGTAAACAGCTAAAATTCAGGTCTTTGTTCCCGCATAATTGCCACTCAATCGGTTCCACTGCGGGAAGTTATTGCTAGCCTATTTTAATTCCCACAAATATTCCCTACATTCAAACATTCATGCACCATTCATAAAATAATGACAATCTTATCTTTTGTGATTCTAAAAACAGTCTAGCATAATCGATTTTATCAAAAACATTTTCCATTAAAAATCGCAATTCTTTCACGGACCATGCATTTGTCTTATAAGAAACATTTTCATTACAAGTCACAATTTATATTTATTTGATCATGCCGCGACGCAAATTGCAAACCTGCGAATACAAAGTCAGCAAACAAATAAAAAACCCATTTCTTATGTCGTCTGTAATTTTCTTGTTCTGTAAATTTCTTGTTCCCCAACTAGACAGAAGACAACAGAAACACATCACCCATCTCTTGTTCTGTAAATTTCATAGTTTTAGATCTACTGTTTCCTCGTCATCACCCATCTCGATCGAAAGCACCCACCTTTCAAATCTTGGCATTTGCTGGTTGAAATAGAGAGACATCAATGGAGTTGCAGAGCCAAAAGCCCCATGTAGCAATCTTCCCTGGGCCTGGCTTGGGCCATCTCACCCCACTGGTCCAGTTTGCAAAGCATCTAAATCTACACCATGGATTTTCCGTCACCTTCATCACCGCCAAATGGATGACGGCCTCTTTTCGCCAAAACTTGCCGTCTTTGTCT
>LPNX010333847.1:410156-441713 GCA_001517045.1 Pseudotsuga menziesii | reverse complement strand
TTAGAACCTTGTATCTTTTATTTTCCCAATACACTACATATAATGTGGGACAAAATTGGTGCCCAAATGAAGATAGAGCCTTATATAGTTACTTGTACATCAGTGGAACTAAAGCATCCTTGAGATGCGCACAATTAGGCTCTCGATAAAGTATCCAAACCATTACAACAACATAAATGTATGGATATCTTATGCTGGTGGTCATATAAATACCATCATTTTTTTATTGGCACATTTTACCTTCTACCTACCATTTAGCCAAAATCTTTTTATCATTCATGGTTTTGAGGAACTCATCCACGCATCGTGTAATCATATAGATTTCTAGTTCATGGAACTTGTATTATTTCTCTAACTCTAAAGGCTCAAAATAAGATATACACCTTCCCTGGTCATTTATAAATGTTTTAATTTTGACATATGTGTGATTGATGATCCAACCAAGTACTTCATAACAAGGAGACTTTCTCATTGGTGAGACTTCCTCATTAACATGTCCTATTGTGCACAAGGCAACACTTTAAGAACCTTCTTAGACCTATATCAGTTTTGTGATAATCATGGATCAAATTTATTGGTTCTATACAATAGAGATTGGTGTCAAGGCTTAGGACATGGTTTGGGTGTGGAAACTAGAGCCTTGGTCCATAATTGTTTATTATTAGAATCAAATGCCACGTGTAGGAATCTAAAGCACACATAATACATGTAGAACGATTTTTTTACCTATGTCCAAAGTTTTGAAATTGTTTTTTTATCACATCGCTTTGGTAATTTTGAATTAGGTTCTTGATTTAGAAATTTTCAAAAGGTTGCTTCTTAACAACTCTATACTTAAATGGACATGCAAAACACTGTTCAAAATAGTCATTTTATCATGAACTTACTAAATGTTATTTTTGTTTCAATTTATTTTAACCACATGTGTTCCCCTTTTTCATTATGCATTGAATAATGAAATGTCAATGTTTGTTTAATTAATATTATGCACACTATTGAATAATTCTATGAACTTTACTATAGTCATGTTGCATCTTGCACTAATGAACAATGTTGATGAGGCGGACAAATTAGTTTATCGTTAACATTTTTCCAATTAATGTGGTTATTTACACATAGTACCTGATATTTTGAAATAAATTTACCGCATTCAACTTATCATTGAAATATGATAAATCAATTCTAGGTTACCACATGTTCGGATACATGTTTAATGCAATAAATTAAATTATATTCAGATAAAGCAAGAGAAATATTTGTAGAATCCTATAAAATACAATGTCCCTGAAATGTCCATTTCATACTGTTTGTGCCAAAAATTGTTTCCAAGGCCAAAGAAACAAGCCAACACAATCTCAAATAAAACTCAATAAAATAAACTAGGTTTAGGGTTTCTGAAATGTTTCTTGGTTGTAAATTTGGTGACCAACAGGGAATACACTCATGAGCTAAACAAGAACTGAATCATAGGCAAGTAATGACAAAGATGCATAATATAATCAACAAGATCCAACAGAACACAAAATTGAAGTTCATTCATAAAAGATAAGCATCACCAGCATACAAACATAGACCAGCAATGAATTTACCAGTTAAGCAACTAAACAAGTCAAAGATGAAGCCAAAACATGCACTGAAGGGTATAAAGTGTCATATATTTCATAATTTTGCCATCAAATACATACAAGAGTTATGATACTTAGCTCACAAATAAGTCCAGAAAACCTCCTGAAGTTCTCCCAAAAATCGAACCCTACTTCTGACTTTCTAATCTCTCTAAATACTGTTTTTTACAAAATCAGTTAGGGGTCCAAAACCCTAACTGCCTTCAACCAACTCGATGGGATAAAGTAAAATTACATTTAAAATCATAAAATATTTTTTCAAAAAAGCATAACTAACAACTAACTAATTAAAGTGTTTATCAAAAAAAACATAACTGATTAACTGACAAATTCAAAGGTCCTTTGTAGCCTCAGCTAGCAATGCTATTCCATCTAGAGCTTGAGCCTTCTTCCTGGCTCTCTTTTTCTCATCTTCCATGTCTGCTAGTCTTCTTGTGAGCTCTTCATTTTGCTTCTGTAGGCTTTCCATAGTCAACTTCAACTCTGCACAGTGCAAATCAGTGGTTCTCTTCCTCTTTAAGGCTCCTTTGGACACTGTTGTCAGTTCTTGATAGTGTTCATTAACTTCTTGCAAATCTTCTCTAAGCCTTCTGGTTGCCATGATCAGCCCATCATTCACCCCCTGCATATAGTCCATCTGATGTCTATATTGCTTGATAGTTCTCTGCAAGTTCTCTTTGTCTGAATCAAATGGCTTCCCTGCTATGGTCTCTTGTGCATCACTGGGCATCCAAGGTATTTTAAGTTTCTTGAAAATGTCTGCATCTTCATCTAACAGGTCTGTGGAAATATCAAGAATACTAGGGTTTTCCTGAGTGTATGTCTCCTTAGGTGTAGCTTCATCTTTCAATGACTGACCTTCGACATAAAGAACCTCAATTTCTTCCTCCTGCTGTTGTTTCAACAATTCAGCTCTCAATTCAAGAAATACTGTAGATAATTTAGTCTGGGTGATATTTGAATCTTCTACTGACTGTAATGACCTTTTTGCTTTTGCAGGATGAAAAGATGAAGTTTTTGTAACTGCTTTTTTCTTCCTTTTAATGCTCATTTTGTCAATTTCTGGTTCTTCATCTGAGGAAATATCATCCAGGACAGTCACCTCTTTGGTATTCAATTTAGGGTTAAGCAGCTTCTTCAAATTTAGCTTTAACTTATTTGTTGGCCTGGTTTTAGGCCTCCAAACTGGTGCTAATTCTCCCATCATCCTCATATTTCTTCCTTGATGCTTTACTGCAGCAAACTCCATCACTTCAACCCTATTCTTCTTTCTCCTAGGTCTAACTGTCCTGTTTTCCAGAGTGGAAAATTCCTTACATGAATCAAACCTAGCTTCAGATTTAGCAATGGATTGATCCTCCTCTAACAAATAACCCTCATCTTCTGACAGGATAGTGATGGGACTCCTTTGCTGGGTCTGAATCTCTTCTTCCTGTACAGTAACTTTTTCTGTGGCAGCAATTTTGTCTTTACTGAAAACTTTTGCTGGTGTCATGTGTGCCATAGGCTGCTCTTTCTTTTCTGTAAACAATGAATATTTACCTTTAATATCAGCTGAAGACATTTGAGGTTCATTATCATCCTTCAAAGGCTCTGGTACTTCTTCAAGCTTAACCTCTTTCTTGTCTTCAGTCTTAACCTTCTGACCTAATTTCCTCACTAGGACTTTTCCTTTATCTGCCTGCTTTTTAGTTTGTTGATCCTCTTGTTTAACTTGAAAACCAGACCAGAAGAGGAAGAAATCCTAGGTTTTTCCTTCACTCTGTAAGATAGTACTAATGATCAATTTAATTAGCCCATGGTGGAAAATGGATTGGGAAGTATGATCCTGATGCCCTCTTACTCTGCTAAACATCTTCTACAGACTTTTGAATAGGAAGAATGGAAGGCTCATTTTATATACACCAACCATATGCTGTAAAAATCTGAAATGGTATTTGAAAACATAGGCATATCTGCCTTCACAGGTTATATAGTTTTGCAAGATTCTAATGGGTTCAACCCACTCACTTCTGAAATTTTGGATCAGTATGCTTTTGCTCAAGTCTGGGGTAACATTAGGTAACAGATACCTTTCGGCCTCAAAAGTGAAAGGCAACTTCTTAAACCACATCTCACCTTCATTTTTTATTCCTGTAGTTCTGCAACTAAATCCATTGTCAACCTAAACTTTAGAGTGTCAAAAACCACCATGTCCTGATTATAACATTGTGCAAATTTACAGGAAACCTGAGTGTTATAGCCATCTATTCTTTTGAAAAAATCCAGCCATCCAACCTGTTGGAAAAGTTCTACACAACCTGGGAATTTCTCAATCTAGCTTACATCAGTGGGCTCAGCCCTATTAACTTTGCCACTTTTACCCATTCTCTTCAATGGATGAAACTCTATGTACTTCTAGGGTTCTTCCAATGACCTAGCAGCTGTGTTTTTCTCCTTAAACCTCTTCGGTCTTGCTAACCAGCTTTCCTCAGTCTCTCTTGACTGTTCCCTTTGTTTTCTAATGCAGGATAGGTTTCACCACAGGTTTAAATGATTTAGGTCACAAAATGCTCAATGCTCTTCACTAAAACTGTGGGTGAAATTTATCTATCATTCAATCTGTCATTAAAACAGCCGACCATCTCCAGAATGTACTAGAACATCTGCGTATTGAGAATCAGTACCAAACAATAACTCTTAATTCTTTCTAGTGTCACTTATGAGCAACCTCTGTACAGAAAAGCTTTGCATGAATGATCTCAGCTGCCAGCTCTTTAGACCAATTAAAGACTGTTTATATATTGAATAAGAAAATATATAAAGAAAAAACAATCTTAAATCTATTCACTTTCTGCTCCCAGTAGTTTTTTTCTTGGCCACCAAAATGAGTCAATTTTAGCATTTAATGAGATTAGGTCTTCATGTAATCTCAGATGTTCAGCTCCTTCGTTTCACTGTGTACAGGTAGCAGACCCATTTATGAATTTTAGACACCATACCATGCACAGCTCTTCACCCTGTCATCTTTTCAGGCTTCGAAAAAGGAATGGTTCAATATAATGCTACTTTTCAACCTTCCACTCACCACAACATCTCCGAATGTCTTAAACAACTATCTCTTCAGCAGGAATTTCATTTAAAGGGATAACTTAACGTTTCCCTTAATCAATTTTAACAGAAAAGACTTTACCGAGAAAGCCCCAATTCAACAACTATTAACAAGCTATCGCGGAATACCTGCTTTCTGTCGAGCTGCAGAAGCTTGAAACCACTCCTTGTGTTGTCTTATTGTCGAATTGAAGTATACAGATGTCTTCAAATGTTCAATTTGTCTCCAAGTGGCAGGATGGGAAAGCCCTAATTCCCTGTGTAACCGTGAAATCCCCAACTCTGCTCTGTAACAGCAATCTCCGGTTTTTCGGCAGATGTCTACACTTCACTAAGTATTTCAACTTCGAAATGCATGTAAGGAATAACCAGCTTCACATCGAACTCAGTCTCTGCCTCTATGTGTCATGATGGGCTGCGTTCTAGCTGATGACAACATGATCTCCTCCATGAGATGAACCCACCTGTTTTCATGATGACTATTGAATCCACACGTAGCAAAAATCCTCAAATCACGCGATTAGTCTCTCAAGATTCGAAATCATTCAAAAGATCGTCTCAAAAGTCAGAGAATTTGACATGCGCGATATTCTTGTAGCGCCACTGTGTTATTTTTTTGCACTTGCGCTACAAGAATAGTTTGAAATCACTTTTGGCGCTATTTTAACTGTTTTTTCCATTTTGAATGCAGGTTAGGTGCTAAACTATGCTTTTGGAATATATTTGTGACATATTAACTCAACATAATGACCTTTAAACCCTTCAAAAACTAAAGGAGGAAAAACAATAATCAACCTAAAGGCAAAAAACTTGAAAATTTCACTAAATACAAAACATTTCTACAGTAAGTGAAAGGATAAACTCAAGAAAATAAGCAAACTAGAATAAAAATGACAATCAAACATAAAAAAAAGGTAAGAAACAAGTTCCTGACTTAACACATACCAATCAAACCTCGCAAATATGATCCGTTTCTTGACAAATAAATAAGAAGTTATGAGCACATCTCTATTGCTTTTATGCACAATGATATTCACAAACCCCCACAACAACAAATATAAAATGAAAAATGAAAAAAAGAATGATAAATGGTATTGAATATGGAGACAAAATGAATAAAAAACCCATGTGTCGAGGGAAGACCTTCATCTTATTTCAATTGGTCATGAATATGCGATGTTGAGGCTTTAAGGGTTATGAAGTAGTGGAAATCCTCTACAAATGGTACTAAGAGAGACATCAAAAGAAATCATGAACAAATGGTCACTCATATTCCATTAGGGGTAGTAAAAGAGATATCAAAGGAAATCGTTGTTAGGGTCACTCATATTCCATTAGGGGTAGTAAAAAAGATATCAAAGGAAATCGTTGTTAGGGTCACTTATATTCCATTAGGATTCATCATCAGGTTTTTTCGTTTGGATTCATGTCATGCTTTTATAGTCAGTAAAATGCCATTAAGGTCACTCAAATTTTGTCGAGGACAAGTGGATGTCATCATCACATACGTCTTACAATGCATCAACGTCATCGTCATCCTTGTTGTCATCATCATCATAATCAACACATACATCATCAAGTGAATGTCATCGTCAAATATGTCATTCATTGCATCAACATCAACATCAATAATTACATCATCAACAACATCATGGTCATCATCTTCCTCATCAACACGCACATCATCAACCACATCATTGATAAGGTCACTCATATGCCATTACTGTTCATCATCAATCATCACCATTTGGATCCATGTCATGTTGTTATAATCACTCAAATGCCATTAAGATCAATCAAATGTAGTCGATGACAACCAAATGTCATTAGAGTAATTTAGGTGATATTAGTATGTCTCTCATATGTCATTACAAACATTTAAGTGCCATTAGGATCAATCAGTATCCAAAAGTATTATCACATGCATCATCATCGTGGACATTGACATTCTCATCATAATCATCATCAATGTCATATGGTACATCAACATCATCTTCATCATCATCCTCTTTGTCATCATCATCAAGTACATCATCAACAAAATCATTGTCATCATTTTCTTTATGGTCACTCATATGCCATTAGTGTCACAGGCCTAGGATTTTCCAACCATCTCGAGCGTCCCATACCGTTCGAAATCCTAGAAACGCGTGGTACCTGAGTGATATTACTAGTTGGGCTTGGCCATCAGCCACAAGTTTCACCTGAACTATGCCTAACCAAAACCAACCTGGCTGAACCCGGGTCAAACATCTTAGAGTTGTGTGGATTGTTAAATGCTCGTTCACCGTAGGCGATGCAACGGGCAGCCATAGACCACCCAACCTCAGCTGAAGTTTGTTCAAAGTCATCATCCTCTTCTTATGGTTAAAGAAGAGTTTAAAGAACTTGTGATAGTTTAACAAGCCCCAAAAGTCATACTCTTGTAAATATGGTCTCTAAGCTAATTTCTACTAGTTTATAGAAGATAGATTTGGACTAAGGGGGGATCTCAAATACAAGATCTCTTACCCAAGAAATTTCATGCAGGAAAATACGATATTCATGTTAAATACTTGCATCTCATGAGAAGAAAGAGATTCAAATAAAAAACATATAGGTTTGATGGTTGTATGCCTAGGATTAGCGACCTCTCCATTAAGTATCATCTTGTTTCAAGCTAGCCAAAATTTCCAACAAACTTATTTGGGAAGGTCCACCCATATTATGGTTAGGTTAGGTTTGAGATGCAAGGATCCTAGGTAGTAGTTTTTCAAATGCAAGAACAAATTGCACTAAGCATAAGAAAGTGTTTTAATTTTCCCTACTTCATTTGTAGCATCATCCCAAATTGATTGAGCATAATCACATTCCAGAAAAAAAAAGAGGTTTTGTAGTCTCATCCTCCGCGAGGAATAATGCACAGTGAGAGGGTCCTTGTCTATTTTGTTTTGTGATATTTTTCGTGTATTTTCCAATGTGATAATTGTATCGTGTCAGTCAATATCTAGTAGAAGGCATTTATCTCTCACAATCACTTGGAATATAACCTCATTAAAAATTTATATTTTAGTTGCATACCTAAAGCTATTATTAATTTCTAAATTACCCTTTTAAAAGAAAATATAAACCATTTCCACATTTTTTTATTGTATTAAGATGTTAATACTAGTGTTAAATATAAACAAATAAACTATATAGAATATTATTGTTGTTAACATTCTATATAGTCTATAAGGTTTATTACGGTTAGTCAATTAGAACAATATAAGTCATAAGATTACCCACCAAATAATTGGTTTTTGCAACCCATCATTGACAAATGTTGTTATTGGTTTTTGCATCCCATCATTGAAAAATTATTTGGTTTTTGCAACCCATCATTGACAAATGTTGTTATTGGTTTTTGAAACCCATCATTGACAAATGTTGCTATTTTTTCGAAAAGGGTAGAGGCCTGACAAGTCATCCTGGGCTCTGGGATGGTGAGCTTCTTGTTGAGTCCAAACACGCAGAGCCCCCACATACCCTTTGCACTACGTGTTGATTAATATTGATAAGGTTGGGCTTTATAAACACTAAATAGATCAACTTCTCTATCGATGTGGGACAAACCCCAAACACTGAATCAATCTGCACCGTTCATTCCAGATCGGACGATTGCTGAGTCTCCTGGATGAATTTTGCTGCAGATTTCATTTCATCGATCACCTTGCTTCTTGCATCAATCACCCTGGAATGTAATCACTATCGATGGTTGAATTGGGGTTTATGCAGATCAATTGGTGAAAAAATACGCCCAGCTTGGTGTCTTTACCATTTGACAGCTATATTTGCATTGAAGTTCAGAGGAGAGCCGACGTGGACAATTTACAAGAATTAGAGATGGTCAAGTATATGACCATAACGCCAATTGCCAAGAAGCATGTAACAAATATAAAGTAAAATATTAATCAGATTAGTTAATTATTATATGAAAGGGTGTAACCTTTCATTCTACACTCTCAAGCCTATAAAGGCGAGTTTCATTTGTAATCATTATCATCATCTAATACATTATTATATTTCATTATTAAAAATGATAGCCGGATTCGACTAGTAACGGACCAATCGGATTCGGTTGCTCCAAGTGGTATCAGTGCGACATAGAGCCAGAATAAAAGATGACATTAGGAAATACTCGAGCTTTGAGGACAAAGCTCCCTTAAAGGGAGTGGCAATGTAACAAATATAAAGTAAAATATTAATTACTTTAGTTAATTATTATATGAAAGGGTGTAACCTTTCATTCTACACTCTCAAGCCTATAAAGGCGAGTTTCAATTGTAATCATTATCATCATCTAATACATTATTATATTTCATTATTAAAAATGATAGCCGGATTCGACTAGTAACGGACCAATCGGATTCGGTTGCTCCAAGTGGTATCAGTGCGACATAGAGCCAGAATAAAAGATGACATTAGGAAATACTCGAGCTTTGAGGACAAAGCTCCCTTAAAGGGACTGGCAATGTAACAAATATAAAGTAAAATATTAATTAGATTAGTTAATTATTATATGAAAGGGTGTAACCTTTCATTCTACACTCTCAAGCCTATAAAGGTGAGTTTCATTTGTAATCATTATCATCGTCTAATACATTATTATATTTGATTATTAAAAATGATAGTCGGATTCGACTAGTAACAGACCAACTAGATTCGATTGCTCCAAAGCATCAGAATTCCAGTGGAAATCATTGGAAAATTAATGAAACCTACTCTTCTTCTTAATTGAAGAAATCGTGATCTGTTATGATTCATTGGATATTTTGGGACCAGATTGTGATTTGACATAAACCATTTTGTTTGATGAAGATTGATGGTGTAAAATGTGTGATAGTAATATTGAATCCAAGTAATGTGATTAACTGAAAATGCATAGGACTATGAGGGTATTTATCACAATTAAGGAACGTTGAAAAAGGATATGAATGGTTTTGTCATAACTTTCCCCATAATCTCCTTATGTAAAGAACACAAAAAATGGGTGTGATGAGTTCATGTGTGGGAAGCAGCAAGTCTATCCTAGATTTAATGAAACCATTGTCCATATAGATTAAGTAATTTTTGCACCCTTGTTCTTTCCTGGATAATAAAAGGTTATCGAGCAAGATAAAGCACGGCGTGCGGCTTCCAAGTCTCTCTTTGTAATTTTTCAATTCCGACTAAACTTGAAGGATATTTTGTTGTGCTTGGGTAGATAAGAAAGTGCACGAAAATGCGAAATATCATATGCATTTTTAGGTAGCAAGAATTTGGGTCCATATGGTTGATTTCCCTCGCTTGTGGGGTGCAAGAGAACTCTATAATATCTACATGATATACTTGCAATTTGAATGAAAGGCATGGTTTCCTATGATGGCATGGATCAAAAACTTCACATCCTCATCACATGCTACAAAAGGTTTTTAATCCTAATTTATTACAAAAAACTTTAGAATGTTCATCTAATTAGTGATTTTTAAGGGACTCTACAGGTAAGCAAGAGCCTAAATGAAAAAGAGACGCATAGCATAAATGAAACCACTTGCTTGTGAATATCGAGCTTATTCTTCCTACCTTACTCTACAATAGGAAGACACAATTATAAGTGAAATAAAAGAGACAATAAAACCACTGTATCACCCCAACAAAAACATGAGATTGCCCTATGTGTTTGGTAGCAGTCTAAAACAAGGATACACTAAATAACTTGCAAGAATAGGTTGGAAGTTGGAACATTTATCAATATGTGGCTGAAACTAAAATGAACTCTTGATGATGGACATGGATAATATAAAAGTCACCTTTGGTACACGATCCGATAAGATAGCCTCACATATGATCCATGAATAAGATAGCCTCTCATATGATCCAATAACCTTTCATTTTTATTCTTATTTAGATCATCTACCCAAACCCCAGAAAATAAGGGTTTAGAGGGGGCTACAAACTTGAAGAAAAAAATTTGTCGCCCTCTTTCATTACCATTTATGAACCTCCACATAATGCATGCGATAAATAATCAGATCTAGAAAAACAAATCAACTCGTGATTTAAGGATTGATACTTTCTTTTGGAAGGCTAAAAATTGTTGCCATATATCAAAGATTGTGCATCAATGCCTTCAATGCCAATATCCAACTATGTGTTTCACTAATCCTCTTGGATATGTTGTGGAACCAGGCTTGGATTGACTGTGGAAACAAGAACAAGGTTTATCATTCTGGAAATAATCAACAATTATTGCATTTCATGTCACAACATCTTGTTTAGGCATTATTTCAAACACTTGGAGTGCATTATCTAAGGGAATTAAAACATGTCTATAAGGGATTGGAATCTTGGTGGGGAAGGAAACACCTTTGCTTTTCCATAAAGTCAATACTCAGTGGACCTTTACTATAAATATTGACACCATGGTGACTACCCAACATCAAGCATTTATTAGGGAGCTTTAAACTCTCAACTCTTGACATTCCACAAGAGATGCACGCAAGTTTTATAGACTTTCCTATGCCCCATATCGTTTTAAAGATATAACAATGGACCTCTATTGTAAACTTTGAATCCATGGTGACTACCCAATTTCAAGCATTTATTAAAGAGGTTTAAACTCTTGGCTCTTGACATTGCACAAGATATGCAAGCAGCTTTACTCGACTTTCCTATTCCCTGGAACGTTTTAAAGATCTAATTGTTAACACCATTATTTAGCAGGGGGATAAAAAACCATGGTGGAGGAGAAACAACAAGTGTTTACCAAACTTTGGTTAAAGGATATATTGTAAGAATGGGACGATAGGCAAAAAAATGATTAAGTTACCAAAGATCCTAAGCCACGGTGGAAGAAGGAATAAAATCAATGGCCGATATCCTCTCCGCTCTTCAAAAATGCGAGGAAGATAAAGTATATCCGGGCGTTTATCGAGTGCGTAGATCGACGGCTATCAATCTGGCTCGGGCAGATCCATGGTCCGTGTTTAATCCACCTTATGAAATTGCATGTTGGTTAAAGCAATTTAGTCCGACAGAATCGAGTACATACCACTCGATCCAACGGCGGAGATGTAGAGTCGGATTGCATCCACGGTTGGGATTGGTTCCGGAGCCAAAACCTGCATGGCAGATAAATCCAAAGCGCCCAGCGGAATGTGGTACGTGGCGATTGATCTGACGGTTGACGACTAAAGGTGAAGTGGATCAACGGCGGTTGATGATTCCGGAAGATAAACTTGCGAGGTGGTTAAAGTGACGGAGCCCAGCAGAATTTCGTAGGTGTCACATGATCCGATGGCTCACAAATAAAGGTTGATCGCATCTACGGCTATGGGAAATTCTAGAGCATGAAGTTGCACGAAGGATAAGGTTGGGAAACTCAGCGGAATTGAATATCTCTTTCCCGATCTAACGGTGGAGTGAGGAGAAGTGGTTGCATCGACGGTTGGAGATGTTTTCGGGGTGGAGACTTGCACGTTGTTTATGACCAGGATGCCTAGCGAAACGAGGTACGTGGCACGTGATCCAAAGGTTGAAAATTAAAGAGGAATCAGATCAATGGTTTTGAACGAATCTGGGGAATAGAAGTGCGCGGCAGATAGGAATAGATGGTGGTTGCGGAAAATAAATTGTTGTCCACGTGGCAAATTGTGGTAGGTTCCAGAGACAAAAGTGGCTTATAAAAGCAAGGTTGACCTCTATCATTGTTATTTTATTCGCTTGGGACGGGTGAAAAGGACTGGACGATTTGTCAACTTCCATTTGTCAGTTTCGGGCACGCTCCGAGCACATGCCTCTACAGTCGACCAGGTAAAGCTTAAACCCTGTAATTCCTCCGTCCAAATTACCATTATAAATAAAGTAATGGACCAGGGGAAAGAAGTTCAAGTGTCTGGTCAGGTCGTCGATGACATAGAAGAGTTTTTAGTAGACAGAGATAGGAGCGTGTGCGACCCCTTCCTATCTATAGGGAGCATGTCTGTTAGTAAGGAGAAGCTGTGGTATTACAACTCACAAGGGAACGATGTACTGAATGTGTGTAAGTCTTTCCTATATTACTTCGCCCTCGAGCAAACCCTCCATTTCCTGGAGTTTGCAGAGTGGTGTGCTATCAACTATTCTCCTTCTCAAAGGATTATTGTGGGTCGGTCCGCGTCCAGAATACTTTGTAAGGTCGATGCCACAGTCATTAGAGAAAACCTCAATTTGCCCGAAAATTACCCTGTTAATCGTGAGTCGGTAAATGAGTCTACCCTTGCTGAAATTTTCAAGAATTGTAAAACTGAAAGTCGTTGTCAATTCCTGTCTACCATTCTAAAGGAAGGTCAGTCCCTTAATGGTATTTTCCTGCCTTATCATGTACACATTTTTAAGAATGAAGTCCAATTGGTAATTTCCCTGGTCTGTCAAGTGTTAGGTCAGGATGATGATTGCCATGTGGGCGATGTCATCCTTGGGTTTTTATTAAGAATAAATTCTTTGAGCTCAGATTCCCAGCCAGTCCCTGTGTTTAATTTAGACGACTATCTCGTTGAAGCAATCCATCTTTAGCTTGCTGAGTTTCCAAAAGTTTGGTTCTTTAGGTTTCAGACCTACTTGCTCAATATGTTGTTATGCTCCAATGTCACCGAGTTGAAATTTTTAAGCACTCTATGCTCTTCTGATTTGCCCAAGCAAATCAACATGTTCGAATTTGCTAATTCGATCATGGCGGAAATGTACAAAATGATATTTGATGAGGAAATGCCCCGTGTCCTGGATGAGATGAGATGTTTAATGCAGTCTTCACCCGAAGATAGGGTAGGGCACTGGTTCCTGTACAGAGATTACACAGTGTTAAGAATATATGGATTTACTGGTCAGCCTTATAGGCTACCCTCCTTTTTGACCCCAAGGATTTTCGCACTCGAGTTCATGAGGCAGAGATTGCTGTATGAGGAAGAGCACTTTGGTGCTTTCAAAAAATCTTCAAACATTAAATTTCCACTTAAAGTCGGCTCTTTCATTTTTAAAGGTAAAGGCGCCCTAGCATTCATAGAGAAATTGCTAGAGAATATGGATTTCCAAAAGGAGTCAAAAGTGAATTATGATCCCCACCATGTGATCTCATTGAGGAAGCAGGCCAAAAAGAATAAACCATTTGAGCACCAGCCTATTGAGGGGTTGGCTGAAACGGCCAATTTGCTGCAGTTTACTAAGAGATCAAAGCCTAATGAAGATGCAGATACTGTACCTATCACAGCAACCCAAATAACAGAAGGTGCTAGTATTGCGGTTAAGAGGAGTTTGTCCGAAACTGAGAGTATGGAAGTGGACGAAGACGGGTCCCATAAAAAGGCAAAACTACTTGAAGGTGGTGAAATGGTAAACGAGGAAGTGTCTGATGGTTTCAAAAGGGTTGCCCTAATTCCCATGAAAACCGTGCAAGTAAATCAATTATCTTTTAAAAATGTGGAGGGTGATGTAGACAGTTCAGAATCAAGCCCGGTATTTTAAGTCGAAGGAAGAGCTCAAAGCCAGCTACACGGAGAAGAGGAAACAGTCTCTGGAGGAGACAAGAAATTTGATCCTGAGAGTGAGAAGTTTGTACAGTTCAAAAGCATCTCTAGTTTCTGCTAGAGATGCTGAGAGAAATACATTTAAGATGGCTATAGTAAACGACAAGAAGATGTCAGAAATGGAGATTCGGCTGGACAAAATCAGTACTCCAGATAAGATTCAACTGCACAAACAAACCAGTGACATCATTTACTTAGACTTATTGCAAGCCATGGTAAGGATTAATAAATTGCAAGTTTTGATAGACAAATTAGAAGTTCAATTGAAACATGAGAAAGTTGAGAATAAAGCAAATGTCATTCAAATTAGAAAACTGCAAACAGACATTGTTAGTTCAGACAACATCCAAGCAGTCAAGAGGATGCTAGAGGAGAAATACAATGCACTCCAGGTCTTAAAGAAAAAGCTGAAGATCCCAGGTTCAAAGCACGTCCAATCAGCTGAATTAATGGCTTTGCAAGAGGGAAAGGATCAAGTCCATCAAGAGATGATGGAGCATAAAGGAAAAGCTGTCGAGTTACAGGAGGAAAAGGACAGGTGGGAGGCTGAGCGGAATGAACTATTGTCTCAAATTTCCTTAATGAAAAAGGACCAAAGCGACGAGAAGGAAATTATGGAGGAGTTAATGATTCAAACCCCTACTGATGAAGACTTGTCCATTATGAACATCGACAAGCCATTGGATAATTTTTCTGCAGGTGATCTGTTGGTGCCTATGTCCCAGGTGAGCTTGAAAGATGAAGCAATTAAAGAGTTGAAGGCAGAGAATGAAAAAATAAAGGCTGAATTAGCCAAAGTAAGTGAAAGCAAAAAACAAATATTGCAGGACAGGAATCAATTACAGAAAAAATTCAATGAGCTAAAAGAAAAATGCATTGGGAAAGGCCCTCTTCAGGGGGCAAAACATATCATTTGGGATACCTTGTCTATAGAGATTACCAAGTTCTGACACTATCTAAATTTTATTGATGATTTGAATATACTGATAAATTTGGCTCACCAGAGATTAAAGCTGGTAAATGAACACATGGAGAAAAGACCTCTTAATACAGCACAGAACACACTGAATTTCCTAAATTCACTCACATATCAGAAATTGCACGATATGGGCATAAAAGTCAGAATATCAATAGTGCTGTGGGCAAAGAGATTCATTCACAAACACCACTTAATGAAGACAGTCCAAGATAAGTCAAAAGAATTGCTTTTGCAAGTTAATAATTTCAAACGGGATTTCAAAGAGCTGTTCGAAGACGGATTGCCTTCCTTCTGGGACGAGGAGGGTCGGATGTTCTCACAGGAACATTATCATAACCTGCTTGTCCAGTGCCGCATGGACCACTCAAAGTTTAATGATTTGGAGAAAAGCCTAACAGGGAAAACCATTGTGGATGTGTTAACAGAAGATTTCAAAATTCTACAGAAGTTCGCAATTATCAGAGCCAGATTGCCCAAGAAGTCTTATGAAGCATATATGGAGCTCGAAGTAGCAATTCGGGAAATGATGGAGTATGACACCCCAAGTTCGGAGCAGTGGAAAGCTGTGGAGCGGTTCGAAAAGACAAAGTATATTCTTCATTCCTAGAAACAGGCGTTATGCACTGAGGAGCTGATGGGGCAAAGACGTGGAGCTGATGGGGCAAAGATGTGGAGCTGATGGGGCAAAGACATGGAGCTGGCTAGGCGAAAGTTTGTTATCAAGTTGATTTTGACTTTATGATCTGTTAGGAGTGGAGTTGTAACAAAATTCCTAGGAGTTAGGGATTCTGTTACAAAACTCTAAATTAAGCCGATCATTTAGTCATTGATCTGGAGGGAAGACCTATTATTTTATGTATAAATTTGCATCTTTTTTAAGAGATGGGGGTTGGAACCCATCGGGAAAAAAGAATTTTGGAGAACATATCTGTTTTTGAATAACAAAGTGAATGCATGAGAGTTTTGTCAGAGATTCCTGTATCGTTGATATTACAGTCTGTGCTTCTTTCTTTATGTGATTGTATTTCCCTTGTGTAACACTCCATTTTGTTTCTTCCTCGTATCTGGAATATAGCGTTAGATGATTAGAATTCATGTGTTTATGCTCTAGTCATCATTTCAGATATTATATGATTTTTTCTGCTAAAGTTGATGTAGAATTCATCTTTGATGCTCTGTATTAATGGGCTGTTTCCTCATCTCTTCTGTTTCACCTAGATCAAATTTAATGACTGTGATCATGTGATTACCTTGCCTCTGATAAATCTTGTGTATACATCTTTGTGATCTCTTTATATGCATATGACTCCATGCCCAATGGTCTTGTGATTGTTTCAGCCAAATATACAAATCTTTAAATATTGTTTTATACATGGTCTTGTTAAGTCTGTATTGAGAGATCCCTCTCTGAAAGAAAATACCAGTTTCTTTCTAAAGTGGTTTTGCTGTTACCTCGGAGTTTACCTTTTTACAACCTGGGTACATTCTGAGTGCTAACAAACTGGCGTCGTTGCCGGGGAACGAAAGTGCATATCTGCCCTAGGAAAACGACAAAGATTAAGAAAGATTTCTGTGGGCAACAGGAATTTTGAAAAGAAAAGAAGGTTGTATATTTGCCCTGGCGACTTCATTGTGAAATTGTTTCAGAATTCAAGAACGACATTCTGGCTTCGAGAAGATACACACGAGGTAACTCTGATACCGAAATTTTGAAAAGTTTTGAAGATCCAGAGAATTTGTTTAGGAGAAAAAATAAAGACAAGTTGGATTTTCCTTTGTTCGGCCCATCATCATCACAAGATTCTCATATTAATCCAGAATGGGAGGTTAATATTGCAAAGAACCTGTTGAGAACTAAATCTGAATCCGACCTTAAAAATACTGAGTTCAATCCTCGTAAGCTAGATTCCTATCTGTCAGATTCCCTCTGGAGGGACTTGCAACAAACCCCTAAAGCTGAAACATCTACCTCCGAGAATACTCAAAGCACTTCAGTCCCTGTGAACCCACCCAGACCAATGGCTGCTAGATTTGCTCCCTTGCGTTTGCCTGTTGTATTACATGATCTCCCCCAAAATTATTCTTAGAGAATTTCTTTATTTGATGGGGAAGGTGATGTAACCGCAAAACAGCATGTTGCCAATTTTGAAGATTTCATTGACTTGGAAGAAGTGGACTATCCTGATGTCAAAATGCGGTTATTTGCCCAAAGTTTGTATGGGGAGGCAAAAAAGTGGTTTAAGGACCTCCCAAATGGGTCTATTGTGAATTTTCAGGCTTTTCAGAATGCATTTTTGGATAGATGGGATGACAAACAGAATCCTCTGCAGCTTTTATCTCAATATAACGGTCTTAAGAAAGGGGGTTTTGAGTCCATTCATGAATTCTCAAGTAGATTCATGAGGGATCATAACTCTATTCCAGAAGATATAAAGCCATCTCCTGCAGCTGCTAAACTGCATTATGCTGGAGCTTTTGATAATGATTTTGCATTCTCATTGCGGGAGAGGAAATCGGCAACTCTTGCTGCCATGTTTACTGATGCCCTAGAAGTGGAAGCTAACATGTTGGCAAGTGCAAAGATGAAACATAGAGATATGGATAGGAGGAGAAAAGAAGAAAATGTGCCTTCTACTTCATCTTCTTCCGCTGATGTTAAATTTGAGATGATGTTGAAGACTATGGAGAAGTTGATGGATAGGTTAACCATGGATACTAGGCCCTTCAACAGAGAGCAAGGGGATCCCCAAATCAGGAATCCAAATTTCAGAAGACCAAATCCCCCTGTTCCTCCCCAGAATAGACCAAGAGACCAGAGAAATCCAAGAAACCAAGAAGAACAGCCCATCCGTCCACCTTTCCCTGAAAATTATGTTGCTGATGAAGAAGATCCCCTTGAAAATGAGATTCATCTGTTTGGAGAACAGGATTCAGAAATATATCTTACTGAAGAAGAGCATAATATGTTCGCACAGGAAGATGCAAATGAAAATTTTGAAAATGAGCTATATCAAAGAGGTTATTTACATGCAATGGATGATGTGCAAAGGAAAATCAGACTGAGGAATAGGGATGTCCTCATAAATAAAGGGAAGGCAAACCCAAATCAGCCTTCCTCTAGTTCTTTAAATGGAGAAAAGGGAAAAGAACTACAAAAAGAACCTTTTGTAAATAAGGAGGTTGAAAATGATGTACAAAGGGATAAAATAATAAAGAAGGCGACTCCGATTGATGTGGAAAAGATTGGTGCTAGTTTTAACCTACAAAATGAGCTTTCAAAGCTAAAGATATCTGTTCCATTTAATGAGTTATTGAGAAACACTGAATACAGAGATACTATCACAAAAATGGTCAAAAACCAAGGAGAATGGCAGTCCAACATTTTAGAATTGAATGATGATAATCCTGCTATTTCATTTGGATCAAAAGTTGAAAATTTAGAAGGTGAAGAGGTTCCTCCTTTCTATTTAAGTCTAAATGTGCATGACAAAGTGGTCCATAATGCTATGTTGGATTCTGGGGCATCACAAAATCTAATGCCCAAAGGGGTGGTAGAAAGTTTGGGGTTGGAGGTAACAAGACCTTATAAAGATCTGTACTCTTTTGATTCCAAAAGGGTGAAATGCCTTGGATTAATTAAAGACATGGTGGTAACCCTGAACAAACTGCCCTCTAAAACTATAGTCATGGATGTGGTGGTGGCAGACATCCCACCCAAATTTGGGGTATTGCTGTCAAGATCTTGGACTTCCAAGCTGAAAGGTAGTTTATAGATGGATATGTCATATGCTACTATCCCAGTTCCAGATGGGAGCAGAAGATTATATAGTGAAAAATGAACTCCATATGTAGTAAGCAGTCAAGGTAAACCTGAATTTCATCACATATATGCTGTTGACACTGATTTGGGGTCTTCTATTTTCTTTAATGATGCTGTCCCACATGATGTAGAAAATACATTGCAGTTGAAGTCTGAGGAAAATGATGGAAAAGAAGTTTTGGAACAAGATGCTCTGGAAGCAAAACAGAAAAAAGAAGGCCAATGGATTATGTACTTTGATGGATCTGTTGCAAAGGTGGGTGCTGGGGCTGGTGTGTACATAATTTCTCCTATTCATGATTTCAAAGCTTTATCATACAAATTGCTATTTGAATGCACAAATAATGTAGCAGAGTATGAGGCTTTGTTATTAGGATTACATGCTTTGAAAGATTTGGGGGCTCAGAGAGTCACGCTCTTGGGAGATTCTGAGTTGGTGATAAACCAGGTAAATGAGAGTTATCAAACCAGGCATCCTTGGATGAGGGCTTACAGAAATGAAGTATGGGATATGCTTGGTAATTTCTTCACTGAGCATACAATTCAGGTTGTTCCCAGGGTTGAAAACTTGGTGGCCGATTCTTTGGCAGTATCTGCTGGAAAATTTGAAACCCCAATGGCTAGTAAAAAAGAATATCAGGTGGAGATTTTGAACAGACCTTCTATTCCTGACAATTCCAAATACTGGTAGGTGTTTGAAGATGATATGCAGATCCGAATATTTTTGGAATTATCAGGAGAGTTTGTGAATACTCATTTTGACAATGAAAATGATAATGACGGGACCCTTGGAGATGATGAAGAAATTGAAACAAAAGAAGAAGATGTTGAGAAGTTAAGGAAAACCTTGGGAGGTAAGGATATCATCCAGCTGAAAAATAATTTCATACCAAGAGGCCTGATCCCTTTAGAAAAGCTCTTTGATCAAAATGATGTTGCCAAGAACCCCAAAGTGAAACCTGTTGGTGATGCGGTTGAAGATAAAAATATTGGCACTGAAGAAAATCCTAAAATCATAAAATTATCCAAGAAGCTGCCTGAAAGGGAGAAAGAGGAGTATGTAAAGTTGAAGAAAAAGTATACAGATGTGTTTGCTTGGAGTTATGAAGACCTCAAAGAATATGATACATCTATCATACATCACACTATTCCTATAAAGCCTGGGGAGAATCCTTTTAAACAGAAACTCAGGAGTATCAACCCTAAATTGCTCCCTGTCATTGAGAAGGAAATAAAGAAGTTATTTGATGCCAAGATCATTGTAACACTCATATTTTCTAAATGGGTTGCGAATTTGGTCCCTGTTCGAAAGAAGAATGGAGAGATAAGACTGTGCATAGATTTCCGCAATTTGAATAAGGTCTCCATGAAAGACAACTATCCTCTACCCAAGATGGATCATATACTGCAGCAAGTGGTGGGAGCTGAAAGGATTTCGATGCTGGATGGTTTTTCCGGGTATAATCAGATCAAAGTGTTACCAGAAGATCAGGAGAAAACTACCTTTACTACACCATGGGGCACTTTCATGTATGCGAAGATGCCTTTTGGTCTGATGAATGCAGGAGCTACTTTCCAGAGAGCTATGGACATCGCCTTTGCGGGAGAAATTGGGATTTCTGTGGTAATTTACATGGATGATATCACAGTCTACTCAAAGTCTGACAGAGAACATCTGTGTCATCTGGAGAAGGTTTTCATGAAGTGTAGGAAATATGGTATATCTCTGAATCCGAAGAAATCTAATTTTGCATTAGAAGAAGGAAAGCTGCTAGGTCATATAATATCCAAAGATGGCATAAAGATTGATCCTGAAAGAGTAAGTGCAATTCTGAAGGTAGGAGAACCCAGAAGCAAAAAGGAGATACAATCATTTCTGGGGCAGGTAAATTTCTTGAGGAGATTTGTACCAAGCTTTGCTAAGATTTTGATGAATATTACAAATATGTTGAAGAAGGGTCATGAAATAAAATGGAACACAGAAGCTAGGGAGTCTTTTCGGGAAATCAAGAAAGCAATTTCAGAAGCCCCTGTTTTGGTAAGTCCAGATTTTGCCAAAGATTTTTCAGTATTCTCATATGCTTCGGAACATACTATAGCAGCAGTATTATTGCAGAAAAATGATGAAAACCAGGAACAGCCTATAGCTTTTTTCAGTAAAATGCTACGGGATGGAGAATTGAAATATGACATCATGGAAAAGTAGGCATATGCTTTAGTTAAAGCATTAAAGGATTTCAGAGTATATGTTTTGCATTCACATATAATAGCACATGTCCCGACCGCTGCAGTAAAAGCAATTTTGACTCAACCAGATCCAGAAGGCAGGAGGGCGAAATGGATAGCTACATTATTGGAATATGACATAGAAATAAAACCCACGAAGCTGGTTAAAGGACAAGGATTGGCAAAAATGATGACAAACTCAAATTGCGAATCTTTGCAAATCAATTTCTTGTCTCACCAATCTGATCAGTTGGGCACAGAGATAGAAGTGATGGTTGATTTTGTGGCTTCTCCATGGTATTCTGATATTGTATATGTCCTCCGAAATTTGCAAGCACCAGAAGGATCAAGTAAATCAAGAGCAAGATCTGTAAAGTTGAAATCTGCTAAATTTTGTATCATAAATAAATATCTTTATTGGAAAGATCTTGGAGGGGTTCTGCTAAATTGTCTTTTGGAAAATGAAGCTCAGCAAGTTACCAAGGAATTTCACCAGGGAGACTGTGGAGGACATCATTCTTGGAAGGTGACTGCAAACAAAATCCTGAGAGCTGGTTATTATTGGCCTATGTTATTCTCAGATGTATATAAAGAAATCAACAAATGTCATCAATGCCAAATTTTCGACGGTAAGAGAAAAGTACTGCCTCTCCCTTTGAATCCAATAATAGTTGAGGCTCCTTTCCAGCAATGGGGTTTGGATTTTATTGGTGAAATAAACCCCAATTCATCAGGTCAGCACAAGTGGATTTTGACAGCTACAAACTATTTTACTAAATGGATAGAAGCAATTCCTACCAGGAGGGCCACTGAAAATGTGATCATGGATTTTCTTGAAGAGAATATATTGGCTAGATTCGAGTGTCCTAAAAGGATAGTAATAGACAACGCAGCTGCTTTCAAATCTAAGAAAATGATTAATTTTTGTCATAAGTATCATATAAGCCTTAATCACTCAACTGCCTATTATCCTCAAGGAAATGGATTAGCTGAATCTTCAAATAAAAGCCTGGTGAGGATTATCAAAAAGCTGTTGGAGGATAATAAGAGGTCCTGGCACACCAAACTAAAATATGCTCTATGGGCTGACAGGAGTAGCACTAAAAGAGCAATCGGCATGTCTCCATTCCAACTGGTGTATGGAGCTGAAGTGATTTTTCCAACATCATTAGGGCTACCGGTCATGAGATATTTCCAGGATCAGCAAGAAGAACCAAATCACATACATCGAAGGATAAATCAGATCATCGAGCTAGAAGAACGAAGAAGTAAGGCTTATGACAAAGTACAGTCACATCAAGAGAAAATGAAGAATACTTTTGACAGAAGAATCAAGGAAGAGCAGTTTCAGATTGGTGACCTGGTTTTGAAGTGGGATGCTCCTAATGAAGACAAGCATGGAAAATTTGACCCCATGTGGGTAGGACCTTATGTTGTTGCTGGATACAGAGGTCAAAATGCATTTTTGCTGGAATATACAAATGGGTTTCTTCTTGAGAGCAACCCTGTAAATGGAAGATATCTGAAGCATTACCTATCCTGAGGAGGAAGGTAAAATTTGTATCATAGATTGTACATATTTATTTCTCTTTACAAATAAATATGGATGATAGGCCGAGTGTATTTGAAAGCTCGCAATGAAAGCCCTAAGATTCAGGAGGAATACCATTCCTTTTCTAAAAATATATAAAAATGATATATTTACAAAAACAAAAGATGGGTTTTTGAGAGTTATTACGCAAAATCAAAAAACAAGCACCTGGTCTTCGAGTTCTTTGATACCTCGCAGGGAGGATATCATCCCCAGATGGAGCCAGCTGTTAACACCATTATTTAGCAAGGGGATAAAAAACCATGGTGGAGGAGAAACAACAAGTGTTTACCAAACTTTTGTTAAAGGATATATTGTAAGAATGGGACGATAGGAAAAAAAACGATTAAGTTACCAAAGATCCTAAGCCGCGGTGGAAGAAGGAATAAAATCAATGGCCGATATCCTCTCCGCTCTTCAAAAATGCGAGGAAGATAAAGTATGTCCGGGAATTTATCGGGTGCGTAGATCGACGGCTATCAATCTAGCTCGGGTAGATCCACGGTCCGTGTTTAATCCGCCTTATGAAATTGCATGTTGGTTAAAGCAATTTAGTCCGGCAGAATCGAGTACATACCACTCGATCCAACGGCGGAGATGTAGAGTCGGATTGCATCCACGGTTGGGACTGGTTCCGAAGCCAAAACTTGCACGGCAGATAAATCCAAAGCACCCAGCGGAATGTGGTACGTGGCGATTTATCTGACGGTTGACGACTAAAGGTGAAGTGGATCAACGGCGGGTGATGATTCCGGAAGATAAACTTGCGAGGTGGTTAAAGTGACGGAGCCCAGCGGAATTTCGTAGGTGTCACATGATCCGACGACTCACAAATAAAGGTTGATCGCATCTACGGCTGTGGGCAATTTTGGAGCATGAAGTTGCATGAAGGATAAGGTCGGGAAACTCAGCGGAATCGAATATCTCTTTCCCGATCTAACGGTGGAGTGAGGAGAAGCGGTTGCATCGACGGTTGGAGATGTTTCCGGGGTGGAGACTTGCACGTTGTTTATGACCGGGATGCCTGGCGGAACGAGGTACGTGGCACGTGATCCAAAGGTTGAAAATTAAATAGGAATCAGATCAATGGTTTTGAACGAATCCGGGGAATAGAAGTACGCGGCAGATAGGAATAGATGGTGGTTGCGAAAAATAAATTGTTGTCCACGTGGCGAATTGTGGTAGGTTCCAGAGACAAAAGTGGCTTATAAAAGCAAGGTTGACCTCTATCATTGTTATTTTATTCGCTTGGGACGGGTGAAAAGGACTGGACAATTTGTCAGCTTCCATTTGTCAGTTTCGGGCACGCTCCGAGCACACGCCTCTACAGTCGACCAGGTAAAGCTTAAACCCTGTAATTCCTCCGTCCAAATTACCATTATAAATAAAGTAATGGACCAGGGGAAAGAAGTTCAAGTGTCTGGTCAAGTCGTCGATGACAGAGAAGAGTTTTTAGTAGACAGAGATAGGAGCGTGTGCGACCCCTTCCTATCTATAGGGAGCGTGTCTGTTAGTAAGGAGAAGCTGTGGTATTACAACTCACAAGGGAACGATGTACTGAATGTGTGTAAGTCTTTCCTATATTACTTCGCCCTCGAGCAAACCCTCCATTTCTCGGAGTTTGCAGAGTGGTGTGCTGTCAAATATTCTCCTTCTCAGAGGATTATTGTGAGTCGGTCTGCGTCCAGAATACTTTGTAAGGTCGATGCCACAGTCATTAGAGAAAACCTCAATTTGCCCGAAAATTACCCTGTTAATCGTGAGTCGGTAAATGAGTCTACCCTTGCTGAAATTTTCAAGAATTGTGAAACTGAAAGTCGCTGTCAATTCCTTTCTACCATTCTGAAGGAAGGTCAGTCCCTTAATGGTCTTTTCCTGCCTTATCCTATACACATTTTTAAGAATGAAGTCCAATTGGTAATTTCCCTGGTCTGTCGAGTGTTAGGTCAGGATGATGATTGCCATGTGGGCGATGTCATCCTTGGGTTTTTATTAAGAATAAATTCTTTGAGCTCAGATTCCCAGTCAGTCCCTGTGTTTAATTTAGACGAGTATCTCGCTGAAGCAATCCATCTTCAGCTTGCTGAGTTTCCAAAAGTTCGGTTCTTTAGGTTTCAGACCTACTTGCTCAATATGTTGTTATGCTCCAATGTCATCGAGTTGAAATTTTTAAGCACTCTATGCTCTTCTGATTTGCCCAAGCAAATCAACATGTTCAAATTTGCTAATTCGATCATGGCGAAAATGTACAAAATGCTATTTGATGAGGAAATGCCCCGTGTCCTAGATGAGATGAGATGTTTAATGCAGTCTTCACCTGAAGATAGGGTGGGGGACTGGTTCCTGTATAGAGATTACACAGTGTTAAGAATATATGGCTTTACTGGTCAGCCTTATAGGCTACCCTCCTTTTTGACCCCAAGGATTTTCGCACTCGAGTTCATGAGGCAGAGATTGTTGTCTGAGGAAGAGCACTTTGGTGCTTTCAAAAAATATTCAAACATTAAATTTCCACTTAAAGTTGGCTCTTTCATTTTTAAAGGTAAAGGCGCCCTAGCATTCATAGAGAAATTGCTAGAGAATATGGATTTCCAAAAGGAGTCAAAAGTGAAATACGATCCCCACCATGTGATCTCATTGAGGAAGCAGGCCAACAAGAATAAACCATTTGAGCACCAGCCTGTTGAGGGGTTGGCTGAAACGGCCAATTTGCTGCAGTTTACTCAGAGATCAAAGCCTAATGAAGATGCAGATACTATACCTGTCACAGCAACGGAAATAACAGAAGGTGCTAGTATTGCGGTTAAGAGGAGTTTGTCCGAAACTGAGAGTATGGAAGTGGATGAAGACGGGTCCCATAAAAAGGCAAAGCTGCTTGAAGGTGGTGAAATGGTAAATGAGGAAGTGTCTGATGGTTTCAAAAGGGTTGCCCTAATTCCCATGAAAACCGTGCAAGTAAATCAATTATCTTTTAAAAATGTGGAGGGTGATGTAGACAGTTCAGAATCAAGCCTTGTATTTTAAGTCGAAGGAAGAGCTCAAAGCCAGCTACATGGAGAAGAGGAAACAGTCTCTGGAGGAGACAAGAAATTTGATCCTGAGAGGGAGAAGTTTGTACAGTTCAAAAACCTCTCTAGTTTTTGCTAGAGATGCTGAGAGAAATACATTTAAGATGGCTATAGTAAACGACAAGAAGATGTCTGAAATGGAGATCCGGCTGGACAAAATCAGTACTCCGGATAAGATTCAACTGCACAAACAAACCAGTGACATCATTTACTCAGACTTATTGCAAGCCATGGTAAGGATTAATAAATTGCAAGTTTTGATAGACAAATTAGAAGTTCAATTGAAACATGAGAAAGTTGAGAATAAAGCAAATGTCATTCAGATTAGAAAACTGCAAACAGACATTGTTAGTTCAGACAACACCCAGGCAGTCAAGAGGATGCTAGAGGAGAAAGACAATGCACTCCAGGTCTTAAAGAAAAAGCTGAAGATCCCAGGTTCAGAGCACGTCCAATCAGCTGAATTAATGGCTTTGCAAGAGGGAAAGGATAAAGTCCATCAAGAGATGATGGAGTATAAAGGAAAAGCTGTCAAGTTACAGGAGGAAAAGGACAGGTGGGAGGCCGAGCGGAATGAACTATTGTCTCAAATTTCCTTAATGAAAAAGGACCAAAGCGACGAGAAGGAAATTATGGAGGATTTAATGAGTCAAACCCCCACTAATGAAGACTTGTCCATTGTGAACATCGACAAGCCATTGGATAATTTTTCTGCAGACGATCTGTTGGTGCCTATGTCCCAGGTGAGCTTGAAAGATGAAGCAATTAAAGAGTTGAAGGCAGAGAATGAAAAAATAAAGGCTGAATTAGCCAAATTAAGTGAAAGCAAAAAACAAATATTGCAGGACAGGAATCAATTACAGAAAAAATTCAATGAGCTAAAAGAAAAATGCATTGGGAAAGGCCCTCTTCAGGGGGCAAAACATATCATTTGGGATACCTTGTCTATAGAGAGTACCAAGTTCCGACACTATCTAAATTTTATTGATGATTTGAATATACTGATAAATTTGGCTCACCAGAGATTAAAGTTGGTAAATGAACACATGGAGAAAAGACCTCTTAATACGGCCCAGAACACACTGAATTTCCTAAATTCACTCACATATCAAAAATTGCACGATATGGGCATAAAAGTCAGAATATCAATAGTGTTGTGGGCAAAGAGATTCATCCACAAACACCATTTAATGAAGACAGTCCAAGATAAGTCAGAAGAATTGCTTTTGCAGGTTAATAATTTCAAACGGGATTTCAAAGAGCTGTTCGAAGACGGATTGCCTTCCTTCTGGGATGAGGAGGGTCGGATGTTCTCACAGAAAAATTATCATAACCTGCTTGTCCAGTGCCGCATGGACCACTCAAAGTTTAATGATTTGGAGAAAATCCTAACAGGGAAAACCATTGTGGATGTGTTAACAGAAGATTTCGAAATTCTACAGAAGTTCGCAATTATCAGAGCCAGATTGCCCAAGAAGTCTTATGAAGCATATATGGAGCTCGAAGTAGTAATTCGGGAAATGATGGAGTATGACACCCCAAGTTCAGAGCAGTGGAAAGTTGTGGAGCGGTTCGGAAAGACAAAGTATATTCTTCATTCCTAGAAACAGGCGTTATGCACTGAGGAGCTGATGGGGCAAAGACGTGGAGCTGATGGGGCAAAGACGTGGAGCTGGCTAGGCGAAAGTTTGTTATCAAGTTGATTTTGACTTTATGATCTGTTAGGAGTGGAGTTGTAACAAACTTCCTAGAAGTTAGGGATTCTGTTACAAAACTCTAAATTAAGCCGATCATTCAGTCATTGATCTTGAGGGAAGACCTATTATTTTATGTATAAATTTGCATCTTTTTTAAGAGATGGGGGTTGGAACCCATCGGGAAAAAAGAATTTTGGAGAACATATCTGTTTTTGAATAACAAAGTGAATGCATGAGAGTTTTGTCAGAGATTCCTGTATCGTTGATATTACAGTCTGTGCTTCTTTCTTTATGTGATTGTATTTCCCTTGTGTAACACTCCATTTTGTTTCTTCCTCGTATCTGGAATATAGCGTTACATGATTAGACTTCATGTGTTTATGCTCTAGTCATCATTTCAGATATTATATGATTTTTTTTTGCTAAAGTTGATATAGAATTCATCTTTGATGCTCTGTATTAATGGGTTGTTTCCTCATCTCTTCTGTTTCACCTGGATCAAATTTAATGACTGTGATCATGTGATTACCTTGCCTCTAAAAAATATTGTGTATACATCTTTGTGATCTCTTTATATGCATATGACTCCATGCCCAATGGTCTTGTGATTGTTTCAGCCAAATATACAAATCTTTAAATATTGTTTTATACATGGTCTTGTTAAGTCTGTATTGAGAGATCCCTCTCTGAAAGAAAATACCAGTTTCTTTCTAAAGTGGTTTTGCTGTTACCTCGGAGTTTACCTTTTTACAACCTGGGTACATTCTGAGTGCTAACAATAATGATAGCAGGAAGTGGAAAATTATAGAAGGGAAAATTAAATTGTTTTGAAGTTTAAAAACTAATTTACCTACCTCTTTTTGTTGGGATTTGAATTACATTCGTTGGTAAGTAACATGAATTTCTCTCACTCAAACATGGACGATATTAGAAAAAAAGATATGTTCAAACCCTGACCTGCAATGAAGAGTGAGGAATAACGCCATTGTAGATAAATTCTATAACAACTGTGCATTAAACCTTACTTGAACTCTGTTGATCTACAACCCAATTTAAAAGCAAAACTTAGCCAAAGGAGTTTGAGATATTTGCAAATGTTTCAGTCATTGAAGACTGTTGGCAAGCCTCTAATGCCTTCTTGGCATGTGGATTGAAGAAGGACTCGATAATGGTTTGCTTCAAACCATTTGTTGGAGCTATGTGAATTGGTGGTGCATTTTAGGGATTCCTGTAGAAGGAAATTGAACAGTAGAGCAAACACAACCAAATGGTTCTCCTAGCATATTTGAAATCCTATTTTCATGTCTTTTGACACCTTTTTTGTTCTTCCACCAAAAAAACGTGTTACGTCATTTTTTAGTTACCTCCCATATTTTCAAATTGTCAAAGAAAGAGACAAACATAGGATACATTATACATAATAATAACAACTATTGTTACATTAAAGTGAAATGAAAATTGTTATAATAAAAATAAAATAAAAAATCAGTTTAAGGATGGAAAAACTTTGATGGACAATGCAATCTAGGTGAGTTATCGATAATATATATCCTCATCATACATTAAAGGAAGTAGACAATGAGCTAACATCATCCTCAAAAACAAATTTACACCTAATATTTCAAAGAATGGATAATATTGAAAATCAAAAGCCTTGTAAAAGCAAAACAAGCCAAAGGCCAACAATCACCAAAAAAAACAACACAATAATAATCCTCATAATGAAAAAAAACAATAATAATCCTACAAATACGTCCATCTATGAAAACTAGCAATCCAAGAAGATGTGCTTAATAGCCTTTAAGCAATGGCGAATAGGGAAAAAACATTTGAAATCCCACTTTGGACCAAATGGGTCAAGCAAAAACTCATAGCTTATGGGAAAGTCGAATGCTCCAAACAAACACTCATGTTATTTATTTATTTTTAGTATTAAGAATATGGAAACCTATCTACACCCTTGTCCATAGGATTGTGAGGGTATTTATCACCATTAAGATATGTTGAAAAAGGATACAAATGGTTATGTCATAATTTCCCCCAGAATCTCCTTATGTAAAGAACATAAAAAATGGGTGTGATGAGTTCATGTGTGGGAAGCAGCAAGTCTATCCTAGATTTAATGAAACCATTGTCCATATAGATTAAGTAATTGCTGCAAAAATTACATTCTTGAAATGACCCAGATAACTTCAGTCAACCAATTTGAATGTTCAAGTTCCTGCAACAAAACAAGAAATTAAGTTGGTTCCCAAACCAGTCATTGAGAGTGACATCTTCTGAAACTTTATTTAGGGGATTTTTGTCAACAAGAAAAATAGATGTTAATTAGAAACTAAACCTTTTGAAATTTTGTAAGCACTCTAGTCGATCAATGCAAGAAGAATAGATGATAAATCCATTGCGAAATACTCAGCAATCGTAAGCCTTAAGAGGCTATGTGAAGCCCGCAGGGGGTTTGTAGAAGAAAAGAAGTAGCTCAAAGGAGTTTGTAGGAGCCCGCAGAGGGCATGAGGGAGTCAAGAGGGTGACCGCAGAAGCTTAGACAGGGCTTAAGATGCGTGCAGAGGGTTTGAAGAAACCAGCAGACATGAAAAGAAGAAAAAGCCCACGTTCTGGAAGAGAAAGAGGAACGCAGGCAGAGACTTAGGGACCGTTTGATCGAATGATCGACGGTGGTGATTAACTTCGTCATTAGGAATTATCCCACATTTTCTATGAAGCTTGATTTACATGTTTTTATATAGCTCGGCCAACCCTATACTTATCGATGCGTAAGAGAAAAGGTTATGGTGGGGGCTTTGGGTGATTGGACTCCACAAGAAGATCAAGTTTGCCACACGAGGGAGAACGATAAACTATCTCCGAGAAAACTACTCCCTGGACCAAACATGAAAGTTGTTTTGAGGTTAATCTGTTCACTCGACTGGATAATATTTTTCCTTGCTCGCTAATAAATCGACTAATTAGGTTCGTATTTTTATACAACTTATCATATTGTACAAGATTTCTTACATAGGTTATAACATTACGTTTAGATACAGTATCGGGTCATATTCCCAGGGCTTATCCTCAGGGAATTGAATAGTCTCAATTATTTAAGCTGCTTCCCTGCCACCCCTAGGTGTTTAGAAGGCATATCTTCCCAAGCCAACTATTTCTCTGTACTATATACAAAAAAGTATCGAGTCTACCACTTTTTCACCCTCCAACCCCTTTATGTGTCAGTCTAAATTATATCCCATACCCTTCTATCATCACCATCCCATAGCCCAAGATGACCTATCAAGCCCCCTAACCTTTTGGCAAATGTGGCATATGAATGATATCCAGTCAGGCCCCCTAACCTTTTGGCGAACGTGGCATATAAATGTTATCGATGAACCCTACCTTGTATTAGTTACAAAGTTTCGTTATCATCCATAACCAATTCCAATATGCACTTGTAAAATCATATTCTCTATGTAATAAATAATATAATTCTTTACATGTTGTATTTCTCTTTTTATGGCAACTTTTAGAATTAATCTTCCAGTTATGATAAATAGTTTATCTCATTTAATTAGTTTAGTTTTCATTTCTTTTGATCTACTACTAAGGATTTCGCAACCCCTTAGCATGTGCAATTTGCATTAGTGGGTGAGAAATCACTCACAACACCCTCTTACGTATAAATTTAATTCTAACTATGCCCCCTTTGGGTCATAGGTCATATCAATATTGCAACTTCTTTAGATGACAATTCAAAGAAAATATCAAGAAAGAGATGTTTGATTGCTTCTAAACATATGATATGGTATAACTTCAAGCCTATTTTGAGGCTCTTCAACAAAATGAAAGTTTGATGCAATACGCCAAATAGATATCAATCAACTTTGGGATAAAAAAATCTAAATGATAT